>JBAMJR010000163.1:4372500-4530000 GCA_038501785.1 Myoxocephalus aenaeus
AGCAGAATCTGGCTATAATAATGTTGAACTTTCGGGTTAGTTGGGTTGAGCAGAAGGGAGGGTGTCGTAAGCCATCGCGTTGTTGTTGTGGATAGATGACAGCGGGGCGTGGTTTCCCTCGGGCTGCTGGGATCGTTTCCCTGGAGGTCATTTGTGACTGACCTCCAAAACCCCCTTTCAATCGCAGGCCACGGAGGGCCCTCTTCCGAGAAGACACATCCACTCGCATGCAAGAGGGAGAGCAACAACAATGCTGCGATACCAGCACTAGAGAGGAAAGCAGCACTTTATTAATCACTTTATTCTTGACGTTTATGACATTTTAAGGGAATCTCCAGCTGCAATAGCTGTGGAATGTTTACAGTTCTGGTCCCAAAGGGATGAGGATTTGGGAAGGTCAACAGGTGATTCATCTGCGTGATCCCAGCAGCTGACCGTTACGATGACCCTTGACCTCCAACATAACTATAACCCCCACTCCACCTCCCCTTGAGCATTTGGTCGTCGCGCTGCTGTGTTTTATTCCATTGCTTCATTTTTTTTTAGCTCGTCAAATCGGATAAATATTTTGAGTTGTGCTGTCCTTGCATACTGCTTATAACAAATCACTCCAACCTTTCAAATAACTTGGATTTTTTCTGTAAGGCACCTGATTTCATTTAATCATCTCAAATAACTTGACAGGGTTTGTTTCATATTGTTTTGATTGTTACAAACAGACTTGAAGTATTTTTTTATCCTGAAACTGCAACAGAGAGCCGTGTCATTTCCGTGTCATTGTCAGCAGCACATTATAAGTCTGTTTTACAAGTTTAAAAGGCTCTGGCTTTTATCTGTGAAGGGAAGAGAACATTTTATCACTTCACTTTTATTTTTTATTCGCAGCTGGTCAAACATCTTGATGATCAATGGAGCTAATATTCATCCTTTATATTCACAAAGTGCTGGGTTCCAATCTGGCTCTTGATCCTTTTATTGTTTTTTATTAGTGGCTGACGACAGAATGGAAGCACCTTAGAGAGAATATTCATTGACATTGCAAATCTTTCTTTCTGTACTCCGACACAACAAACGTTCCCCGGCTGGCGCTCGCGTTTCCACCTTTTGTCTTCCAGCAAAACACGTCGTCTCGCTAGATTTAAGAACAAGACTTCTCCTTGAGATGTCAGACACTTAAAATAACAACCGAAGCTCGTCAGTGGCAAAAACAAGCACTTGCAGTGAAGTGAAGGACTGTGGCAGCTTGTCCTGACAGGGTTACATAGCACTCAGTCAGCAGTGGCCGGCCGCAGCGCTCTCACTTAATGCTGGACCGATTTCAGATTGTGTTTTCTCCGAGTCAGACATGAGAAAAATACCAAAGTTACCCATAAATTAATAACTAGTTCTATTGAATTTGTCTGGTCCAGGCCTGATCACACAGTCCTGTGGTTTGAGGTGGTAGACAGCCATGTGTCTCTTTTAGAGGTGGCAGAATTGAAATGAATTTACAATCTCAAAGCAATAAAACAAAAGACAATACACAACATTGTATTCGGAGCAAACGATTTATAATCATTGAATTACGTGAAGGTTATCCAGAAACATGTTGCCTGTCAGTATCTTTTTGGAAAGCAGTGTTTGTTACTTTACTACAACTTCTTTGTATGGAAGCGTTCAAACATCCAGAACTAATTCATGCAAAGAAAATGTAATTTAACGAAATGTGTTTCCCTACGTCTGATTCGCAAAACCTTTGTCAATCGATTGCTTGGGCTCCCTCGTATCAAGGGCACCTTACGTGTTGATAGTGTGTTGCAATGTCCAACGTGTCGGCAGAGCGGCGCTGTGACTGTTGATATAATGTGTTGATGATCAACTTTCTGTCTAAGTGCGCGTTTCCGTCTCACTCGAGTGTAGCAACTCTTTCTCCAAACAGCGCCAAGGCAGTTGTTTTGTGTGTGTGTTCTGTGTTTGTGTGCGTGTGTGTGTGTGTTAGTCATCTCTATCTCTATTAGTCACAAGGAGTGACGGGGTTATATCAAACCTCCCTGGGTTACGGCAGGACACGGGCATCAGTAGCGTGACTACACCGTGTCTGCGTGTGTGCAGATCGGAGCCAGTCTGTCGCTTTGTTGTTGCTCGTTTGTTGTTGAAGACATACCGTCGTGAGTTCACACACACGCACTTAAAGGTTTAAGGTATCAGCCCGGGCTAATGTTTCACTGGAATAGTTAGTGGGAGGGGCGGCAGCTCCCTTGAGGCATTGAGGGGGGAGAAAAAGCTATAAAAAAACAAAACAGAAAACAGACAAGAGAGGGTAAAAAGAGAGGGAAAGAAGAGAGGCGGGAAGAGAGAGTGGCGAGCGAGACAGGTTTGCCGCGTAAACCCGTCACAATGATGGCACTCGCCAACCTATCAGCCCTCCTTTCTCCTCTCTTTTCCCTCCAGCTGATCATTTAGAAAGTAAATGAAATGTAGCAGTGAACGGTTTCTCTGTCTTTAAATTCAAACCCTTTTTTTTTTTTTTTTGCCACGCATCTCGAATAATAACCTCGGGACCTTTTATACAGAACAGCGATGTGGAATAGCGGTGCAACAGTCCTGCCTTGAACATGCGGTGTGAAAAGCGGCTTTAGGAGGATTTTAATGAATTTGGAATTAAGGAATCCCCCCAAAGGCCAGTAGATACTGGCTCCAAGAAAATAACAATTAAATTGAAAGGACAAACATCCCTGTGGAATTACAAAATAAACAAGTGTTTGTTAGTTTGAAAATGTAAAGTTTGTAAAAAAAATAAAACAAAAATCATTAGTTTAAAAAGAGATACGGACATGCATTTGGTGGCTTGACTGTTGCCTCAGCACAGGTATTCTTACGACATGTCCGACCACGTCAGAAATCAAAATTGTTCATAGTTGGGAACCTCTAGCTGTCATCAAGAGATGAGAGACTCAATATCATTTTAATAATGGAGAAAACAGCACATTTTCATACAATCTCTCTTGGAAGACATTCATAGTTTTGTGCACGGTTTGCTCAAAGCCCGGCTACTTCCTTCCCACCCCGCAGCCGACCAATCACGGTGAGAAATGGCAAGTAGGTGACACCCCTTAGAAGATACGTCCATGTTTTTTTTGTGCACATGAGAAAAGTCGCACTGATTCAGCCGTTTGTTGTAGTATGACTATGCACGAATTGAACACGTGTATTACGTATACATCTCACAAGTCAACTGGCCAGAAACGGCGGGGCGTGCCTTCTGGGTGGTTCTCTCACCTAACTGCCATTGTTTTGGGCAATGTTAACTCTCGAAGCATTTAGTAACACATTCATGATGGCTGCAGGCTCCGAATATATATACTTCCTCACGAGCCAAATGAATGCTGGTAAATAATGAAACCCCACCAGAAGTTATCTGCTCAGTTTGTTAGAACAGAGGAGTGGCATGCTCATTGCACAATTAAAGTATATCTGGCCAATTACTCTCCACACGTTCTCTTTTCTTCTTTTCAACAGTATTTCTACATTCACCATGTGTTTCTGTAGTACAGCCCCCTCTCACTCATATACAACGAAAGCAACGCAGGGTTTTACACCAGTTGCGATCTACCGGTTTAAGGAATATAAACATATAGGAACAAGATTTCCCTCCAGATACTTATGGGCCTAACGTGTATATAAGTGTCTGCTTGTTTATGCTGTTGCTTTATACGCTTCCTGTTGATGTTTGTGTTTGTGTATAGAAGTGATTTAATCCAGGAAGGAGAGACGGGGGAGAAAGTCTCCCTGCCTGCCTACATACCTGGCTGTATGTGTCAGTGAGTCTAGCGGTGTCAGTTGGCTCCGTTTAAACAAAAGGAAACCACGAGTCATTAACTTCACAGCAAGTCGACACTGAGGTGTGTGTGTGTGTGTGTGTGTGTGTGTGTGTGTGTGTGTGTGTGCGCACTTTAGAAAGAGAAACGGCTTGTGGATAATGCCTTCTGGCTGTTCCTAACATATCGCTGTTTTATTGACATTTCCTCTGGATTACCACATTTCCTTTCCACAAAACACACACACACACACAGGATATGTACAGCTTCACTATAATTACAGGAGTAGTGTTAATTTATTATTAAGTCTCCCAGACCACAGAAGCTATCCTTCCTTCCTGTCTTGAAGAAAGATCAGAGCAGGCGTGGTCCTGCATCTGAGTTTGTGTGTGTTCTGACAGGAGAGATATTCTGATACCATTTTTTCCCTTCCCGATACCAATTCAGATACCTGCATTTGCATACTGGCCAATACCAAGTAGTGATCTGATACTAGTGCTTGAAAGAATGTCTGACATGCATCTTCAAAACATGTCAGAGCAGCAGTTAAACTCTATGCCTCCCGGTGGCCACAAAGAGCAGGTGGCAAAACAATCCAAGTCATAAACGCACCCTGAATAGTTTAAAAAGAACACGTTGTTTTTTTTTAAATCCTTTATAATCCTTTTTTTGTCCCCTTTCAATTTAAAGTCAAAAACACGGCTAACATTGTTGCACAGATGTTATAATTCACGTCGGTTGGCCATTATCAGCTTATCTTTTTCAGAAGTGGTGAGTCAATATTGTCTCTGACTAACTGACTATAGTTTATCATTGTCATTTTCATCAATGAAATGCTTTAATGTTGGTTTGACTCATGAGCTTCAAGGTTATCTGTGCTCCTGAAGGACGCAGGTCATGTTTGAGTTACCGCATTGTCCTCACTTGTGACACATTTTCTGTATTTGCTTAATTTTTTTCCCCATTAAACAAATCATATTTGTAGACTAGTATGGGAAAGCACATTGACTTGTTTCCCACATACAAACTGAAACTGAATGAGATCAAATTACCTTGAGACTCGGACTGTTTGATCTGATATTGTTCAGTTATTCAGATTATTCCATCTCTGATTTCAAAACTTCTGTGAAACTTGTTCAATCAAGGTTTTGTTTAATTCTTGTATGGGTCATAAATGAAGCATGTATACACACATGTATTTATATATATATATATACATATGTATATATATATATATATATACATATGTATTAGATATACATATATATGTATATACTGTATGTGTGTATCGAGAAGGAAACACCTGTATCTTAAAGCAATAGAGATTGGTTATATATGTTCAATTAGAAAGCTTATAGCGTGTTTATGTATTGGCTGTGCACACACACACACACACACAGACACACACACACACACACACACACACACACACACACACACACACACACACACACACACACACACACACACACACACACACACACACACAGGTTCTAATTAGAATGCTAACACCCACATCTTAATAGGTATGTGTGCATTATTGGGAGTAAGGTAGTGTGGCGGTACAATGTGAACGACGTCTCACAAGCATGTAACAAGGCAGTAAAGTGTTAACTTCCCGTGTGCTTGCTCCCTCCCAGTGTACACATCAACAAGGTGAGCTGAAACTTGGGTACATGTAAGAACACAGTCATGTTTCACCGCCTGGCTCGCCTTTCTGTCTCCGTCATATCATATTTCTCTTGTTCAGTGTTTGAGTCACCCGGCCGTTTAAACTTCAACCACACAGTTTCACTCACAGTTTGATGGACTGTAATCTGTTCGTCACGGGCAGCAAGCTTTTGTGTTGTGGACGTGTGTTTCTAAATTATGGTACACTGTTGTCTCCAGGGATGGGAGGGAAATGTGCCGCCAAAATAGTAAGCTTGAAGGTTGAGTAATGTTTAGCAGTGTTAGTGATTAAACCCTGAGGAATGCCCTCTTACCCCATGCAATTTATACGAAGTAAACCTTGGCATTTAGACTGGGAGAGGAATATTTCTAACGGCTATTGCAAACATCTACCATGCTACCTTAATACACTATGTATACTTTACTATCATATACTCATGTACAAGAAGGAGCTGGAAAAATAACTATAAATTGTGTTCGTGCAAAAATATTTTGCTATTTGTGACAACAGAGCCTCGCATAGCGTAAGCAAGCTTGCTTCTTGTGTGCTTGCACATAGTCTTGAAAGGAATAATGACATTTACGAGGTTGGATAGAGAATGCATAGGAAACAATGGATAGAAGGATAATGGTTGTCCTTTTCAGTTTTCTTCAAACTTACATTCTGTTGATTGTTAGCTGAAATGAAGTCAATGAATGAGAAATGTAAAAATTGCACGTAGATTTGTTGTAGCTTATTTTACTGGAGGAATCACACATCAAAGGGTACTAATTGATTTTCCCTGACAGGTTCTTCTTCACTTTCAAGAAAAGCCCATATGATGCTGTTCTTGGGCTCTAGTGACTGTCAGCTTAATGATTCATAAAATGATTAGTTAGTTGAAAATAATTAGTCAGTTAATTACCCGTCTTACCGAAAACTACCAACTTCACCATAAATCTTAAGTCTTTTCCCGAGAGCGGAGTGTTCTCCCTGGTTTTCTATTGCTACTGCGCTCGAGGTTTCACGTCTTTTTTTTTTTAGGCATAGCTGTATCTAACATTGAGAAAACATTGCATAACGAAGATTGCTCATAATTGACTTGCTAGCCAGCCAACCTACACGCAAGTGTAGCCTCCCTGTTAACTGGAGAAGCCCAGCGATTCTCCTCTTCTGTTGCGAGAAAGCTCATCTGAACACAGTGGTCACCAAACACCCCTTAACTATGAAACCTTTTCAATATTGCTCAACTTTTCAGCATATCCACCTATATCTATCTCTCTGTACAAAAGAGAATCACAGTACAGCAATTTATGTAACCATCAACATTTCTAGCCTGCTGCAGGCGAGCCGAGCATTCATCCGATTCAAATAAGGCTCTTATGTGCGGCATTCATCTGGTCCTTTGATGTTATCCATAGCTGCGCAGGTCACACAGCGGGATGCAATGATGAATCGCATACTGTGGGTATGTCAATGAAGGTTGGCTTAAATTGAAATAAAGTGCAAAGGTACAGTCCATTTAACGCCTGGCTAGACAGTCAAGAGTGTCATGCCTTTGCACTGCATCCCTTCTTAGGGAAAGATATATACAGTATTTATGTGTGTGTGTGTGTGTGTATGTGTGTGTGTGTGTATTTGTGGTGTCTCTGCACCCTTATTACTCCTCCCTCCGACTAATGAAATGTGTATGTGTGTGTTCTAATTACTCTTCTCCGAGGCTAATGAAGTATGCTTGTGTCTGCATGTGTAAGTGTGTGTGTTAAATTGAACTGCAGTTCTGCTCGACTGTGTTCAGGCGGTTTCATTAAATGATAAAGTTTACTGATGACTCCAGCGGGATCATTATTTACTTGGCCGTCCATTCATCCCACTGCGGCTACCTCGATCTTTACAAATGACCCGCCACGGAGAGAGACGGAGGTTATTTTGCACTGCAGGTTTCGAGATAAACGACTTGGTATTCACTTAATGGACTAACGGTATAGCCAACATGTTTACACACCTTCTTTGGACTTTTATCCAATATCCGTTGTTCATCTATAGGAAAGATAGACTTTGCTTAAATAAGCACAGTTAAAAAAAAAAAAGAAAGAAGGATAATCATAACACATTGTTGATGACTATCTATCTATCCCCATTATAAATATGAACTAATGAGAAGTATGATTTATGGACAAAGATTGCATATTATGTAATGCTTAGAAGGAGACTTAAGAATACACGGTCAGTGAAGGTAACACAGCACTGTTGTGCATGTGTTAGGATTTCACCTGAGTTAAATAAAAAAAACATTTCACACGCCACTCTCTAAACCCACAAGATAAACTGTGAGAAAGCAAGGGTTTAAGGAGAGATGCAGGTTTAGAAAGTCTCTCTGACAGCTTGACAGCTCTTCTCAGGCCAACGGAAGCCATCGCCTGTCTCATTCTGCCTTTTAACCAATCACCTGTCACCTCTCCACTCTCAAGCACACGACAGTCAGCTTTGGCTCCGTTTGCATCACATTCAGTCGTTGAATCACTTTTTTTTAGAAAAATGCCAGAATGCAGCAACCAACTTGCCTCTTATACTCATTGAGTCTATGAATATTAACCATCAGAAATGGTACACATCCACTTATACTAGCAGCCCTGCCAAACGTATTTAGGTCATGGTAAGTGTCATTTAGGTATTTTTCAAAGTCGTTTTACAGTCACACAGTAAGAACCATTGTTTGGCTGTTCAGTTTTAATCTGTATGAAACCCTCCTGGTATCTGGCCAGTCACCTGGCACCTCCTGAAGCAGTTTTGACAGTCCCTTCCTTCATCCCTGATGGTGGAAGTGATTGAGGAAAGTGAGTGATAACCAAGCAGACCTCTTTCTCCCTCTCTCTCCCTGTAAATTGAGCCGCTACATGACAGTGCCATTACCTACAGCTGCCATGGCTAAATCAAACACTTAAGTGTCTGAGTGATTACTCACACTGCTCACAAGTGCCCCCCCCCCCCCCCCGTTCTTCACCCTTTCTTAGGTTCCTTCTGACTGTCCTTCAGGAGGGAATCATTTCTGTTACAGATATGTGACGTGTGCCGCGGATGGTCTTTATTCGGTTAGTTTACATACAATAATGCAATGCACAAAAGTATCGCACTCTCACGGCAAAGATAAAATTAGGAGAAAAAAAGAAGTAAGAAAGAACATGTCGATGAGGGTAGAAACTCACACCTTCGAATAAACAAAAGAGGAAAAATAAAACACAAATCGAGACGCCAAACCAAGAAAGAACTGACCTGGATAACACAATTCACACATAACAGTTTATTGAACTTCACAGACTGTTTTTCCACTAAATGTATTTTCGGCTCCAGTAATGATGAACATTACGAATATGTTCTTGAGGTTTTGATCACATCTTGAAAAGAAGTTTAGTCTTCGTAAATTGCTGCAAAAGAAATTATGGATGACCTTTTTAAAACGGCTGTTTTGCATATTGTGTATTAGAGAGAGTGATATTTTACAGACTGCACAGGGTCAAGTTCATTTTGCTCGACTGTTTTGTAGATGAGTTATTTTTTATAGCCCAAACGATATGCCCCTGACTCATTGGCAGCATTTTGAAGAAACCACTTTGTGCTGCTACATAATGCAGAGGGGAATAGTTTTGATCATTAAAGAAAAGAAAAAAGCTTTTTGTTCCAACAGTGTAACAAAAAAAATGAGCGTGCAAGTATGTGTTTCTAATATTCGTTTTACAATTTATTGATGGAGATACACGGTAACATTGGGACAGGTTATATCGCCTGTAGTTAGTTAAAAACTTGTTTTAACCTTTTGTGGCATCAGGAGTTGACCCTGAATGTTAGTATTGGAGAGAAGACGTGAGAAAAAAAAAACCTCAGCGCATCTCCGCACAAGCATCGATTGTGTCTGACTTTTTCACCCAATAAGTTCTCCTAACTTGTCGAATTTGTTTTCACTCTCAGCCCAGCTGCTGCTCTGAAGCCGCCGTGTTACTCGCTCACTTGTTCACTTGTTACTTGTTTTTTTTATTCACGAGCCGAGTTTCCTCAAGACGGCAACCGCCCGAACATTTGAAAATTTTCCAACAAATCTCCACACGGTCCATCTCGGCCTCACTCTTCTCATCGACGCGTCTCTCTTTCCCTTCCCCGTCCGACTCCCACGCTACAGCGGCTCCACTGTGCCACACATGATCACTTCAGTGAGCGCGCACACGCCGCACACTCGCACAGATGGGTTGCATGCTCTCTTTCCGATAGATGAATAGGTAAATATTTACCTTTCCCAGATTGTCTTTCTTCCGCTCTCCTCCTTCCATTCCTCCACCCAACTCCTTCCTCTGAACACCTCCATGCCACATTCATCTTCTTTTTTTTTTCTCTCCTTGCTGATGTTTTTTCATGGTTCTTCGGTCCCAATGGTCTTGCCTTCATCTTATCACGGGGGCCGCTCACTGGCATCTGTTGTGCAAACACGCTTGCATACACATGCACATGTTTTGAATATACGATGAAGAGGATGGCTGTGTGTATATGGAAAGTCATATGCGCATGCATGCTCGTATGGGGGCCTCAGCAAACAAAGAGTTGATAATAATTGTGCTGAAGACAATGGCGTGCTTTATGAAGCTTAATTCAACCAATTGAGGCAGATGGGGGACTGACTGTGTGCTTATCTTGAGTTTTAATTAAAAGACTTTCGTCTCTTATGAACACATTCTCCGATTCTAAACGCTAACTCAGACTGGAAGCACATTAAGGCTAATGGAGGCTTCTGTCTTATGGGATGTGCTTCCATGGGGCAGGAGGAGAAATGACAGGAACAAAACACACACACAAACCTATTTTCCTGCCCCATTATCTCTTTAATTTAAGGAGTTCAGGGTCCGTATTGTCTCTTTATTCTGAAGTAGCAACAGGAAGCGCCGCGTTAGTCATGAGGCGAGTGACTGACTGCTAGCGTTTGATAAAATGGGTCCATCCTCCTCCTGTCTCTCATCGTAGAGGCGTATACTTAACATATTCACCGGACATTAGTTTACATTCCATTAGCACAGATCAGTCATAGTCTCAGACATTGTTAAACAGAGAACTAATTAAATGTAGCTTCTATAAACAGACATGTAGGATGCATTTAAATATGCAGAGAGGTAATAAAGGTGATTAACATTGGAGCATTTGATTTATGTTCTTCAACTGATTGCTGCCTGTTATAAAAGGATGAGCTACATATTCTCATGCATTACTTGTTATCACTTGTTTTCACCTGATTTAACTTTATCTTTGTCTTTGTTTCACTCTATATCAGTCGATGCATTATTCCCCTTCGTGTGATCCTCTCTGCATCTTACAGAATGTAACACTGCTTTCTTTTTTTCTTCTTTTGATAAATAATACTCTCACTATCTTTCTTTATCAATACTACGTGTTGTTCACTCTTTCTTTATGCCTGACATACCAGACACCCTCTCATCTGACAGATGCTGTCTGTTAATCTCCTTTTCACACTTTGGCAAGAGTGCAATCTTGCTCCAGCAGTGTTTTTGTGTTACTCTGCATCAGCAGTTCAGTTTATTGGTACGATTACTAATTTCTCTTTTAGTAACGCATCTATCAGTTATGTTCTGGTTTAATGGGACAATGCCCCACATACAGTAAGTGTGCTGTATTTATACAGGAATTTGCATATATCATATTATGATTTTGTAGTTTAAACTATATCTGTGCACTGCTGAACATTAGATAGGATCAATTAATATGTTTTAAAGCTTTTTTGATCATTACAAATGGAAATATGATGCAAAATATGATTGATGGAAACTTGATGAACATAAAACTGATGGGCTAGTTTGGGGAAAAAATAAAATAAAAATCTCATTCATCATTACAAGTTTAAGTACTTTGTGACAAAAGTTCATCCCGAGAACAGTTTTTCAGTTTTTCAGTTTTAAGAATAGCTCTTCTCCTGCGTCGGTTTGGACTAAAAGCAAGTTGAGCTCACACCTTATCTGTCGTCTTTCTTGACTTTCTCCTCTTCTGTCTGTATCTTTGCCTCCATGTTTCTCATACACTGCTATTTAAAGGTGAACAATAACAAGATACATTTCTCCTCTCTCATTTTAACAAGGAGAGCAGAGCATCAGTGTGGTTCTTGTTCATTAGTATCACACATCACACCTCCATCACCCTCAGATCTGGGAGAGACAGAGGTGTCAAAATGACAGTGTGTGCGCGCCTGTTTTTTTTTTCTCCCTCTCAGCTTCCACCCCGAGAAAATCCACAAAAGTCAATTCACACCAGTCCCTCTCCCTGCGCTTTCTCTCAGTATTCTATATCCATGTGTTACTTTGCACCCATGGCCTGAATTGTACTTTTCCCTCCAGTAATGGTGTACATTTTCTGCTGCAAGAAATGAAAATAACACACTGGCTACCTACAGTATACCCCATCACCACTACTACCACCAAAAGGCCATTGCAAATTGGATATGGCAGCCCTGGGGAGATGCAACAGACGGTTTATCTATTGAGGCTAGAAAATAAATGTGCTTGTTTGTTTATGTTGCTAATTTTATTTACTTTCCCTCCTACTCTCATTAATGAAATAGCTTGGGGGAGTCTATTATCAATGTTTTGTACTCTTGCGACAACAACATTTAATAGCAAAAAATAATGTGCGTTTATTCAAACTTTCCTTTAATCCCTGTTGGAGAAGAATGTGTATGTGATTGGATCCCGTAGCCTGCACACATTTCCTCCAATGTGGCTTTTTGACTTAATCAAATCTGTATGATGACCATAATGTGGGTATACATGGACACAGGAGGGAATCCTGCCTCAGAAAATGAACTGTATCTTTCCATTCTCAGGCCGTTTAACTTGATTAATTATTGTAGAAAGCCTACAGGCTGCAAATAGTCCTTTTGTTTACCTCACAAAGTAAAGAATTAAAACGGTGTATTTTGTGTTAAATTCTCAAGGGGGTTTAGAACCACCGCTGTGGGGGGATTCAAGAAGTCCATTGTAATCACAAATAGAAATGTATTCATGTATTCATAAATGTAGCCATTCAATGCACAGATTTTAGTTTTTGATTTATTTAGTTTTACTTTTCCATAGAGTAATCGTCAGGCAGATCGTAGAGGTCAAAGATGCCTGTGCCTGCAAGCCGACGGTTAATATTAATGACTATAAACCAATTGGAGCTCATCAATAGGTCAGAGGTTATCATGGGGGTGCAGGAAGTTAATGCAATTAAAGATGCATCATGTGTTCGATTGCAGAGAAAATGTCTTTTCCACTCTTTTCTTCATGTCTTTGTTGAGCTGTGTGTGTGTGTGTGTGTGTGTGTGTGTGTGTGTGTGTGTGTGTGTGTGTGTGTGTGTGCGCGCGTCCTGTCTCATTGGTTTTTCACAAGAGATAGAAAAGTATTAATATGTTTTATTTCATTGCTGTTTTTGTTTTGTGTAAGTAGTAACATATACAGTTCAGGAATTGCAACATCAAAGGTGAGATGCTTGTTAAAGAATTTGAGGAGAGGAAGAAGAGAAGTAAAAATTAAATTGTATAGGAAAAAGCAAGGCCAAAGTTTGGCTGAATGATAGTGACTCAGTCACTATGGTCTTTCTCTTCCATTCTATCCAAAGATCTTTCAATGGAAATCAGTTTTCTGTTACTAATGACATCATGGCTTCCTGTAGCAGACAGTCTGCCATATAACACATTAAATTAAGAGGCTCCAGTGCCTCTCCTAGTCCACTTCATCTAGATATTTGATAGAAAGCATGTTATCAATGGCTTGGCTCGCTTGTATTGCGAATCATTTCCAATTATTTCTACAGTGGATAGCATTCCCACTCTAGCAAATTAATACATCCTCAAAAAACAGGCAATTGGAGTGCCAGCTTGTCACAAATAATTTGAAATTAGAATAATGTTGTGTTCTGCAAAAACCTCATATTGCTAAATTAGCTCTTTATTGTACTTTGCAACTACTTTAGCAATCAGATATGATGTTTAATGCTTTAGTGAACAGGCATACTCATTGAAATTGTATTCCGACATGGCAAATCAGCATACATTTACTCAGGAATGTAAAGTGTGTACTCTAGAGATACATGGTTTTGTGACAGACATCCATAATTTAGTCTGGGAGCGCTTTTGCAAGCCATCCAACTGCTGTCAATTGAAACAAAATATATAGAACCAATCCATACATTTATTCCCACACCCCACTGGCTACGATTAATCCAATCTACCAGTGGTTCAATTATCAATAGCTTATGATTGGTAGCAAAGGTTGCCAATCAGGTTATGATTGGCTAAATTAGTCCATTGGAAAAGGCTTTAGCCTTTTTTAATGCTTTGGCGATTCAAATAGTTTTTTTTTTTTTTTAAAGGCAAGCATCAATGTCTCGGTCGCAAAGTCATTTTATATAATGATCAAGCAGTAATTGGAGGTTGATGAGTGTTAGAATATAATGTATTGTGTATGTTTGTTGTTTATTTGTCATTTAGTAACACAACAATGTCTTGAGCTGTTGGCACTAATTGATCAGCATTGCTGGTATGTGTCATCGTTTAGCATGTATCATCAAGAAATGTGACCCAGACAAACCAAACCAACCAAAATGTGGTCCTGGAGATGCCTACTGTGGCGGGAACTACCATAGATCACATTTTGAGGACTTTGTTACAGTGATAGTGTCACATAATGCAGTCACGCAACTTTACAGTTGTGTAGTTGAGATCAAAATGAGGGCTGAGTTTGAAGATGAGTGTGGTCCGAGCAAGGGGCCCCCGGGAGTAGCGGGGTTAAGTTAAGCAGAAGTTTTCACCAGTTGTTTTCAAAAACGTTGATATGTCGCTTGATAAAATGCTTTCTCTGTTGCTTTTTTAGGGTCCCAGGCGTAACCATTGCAACAGATTTAATCTGCGGTTTTCCTGGTGAGACGGAGAAAGACTTCCAAGAGACGGTAGACTTGGTGAAACTCTATCGGTTCCCCAGTCTCTTCATCAACCAGTTCTACCCCAGACCCGGTACACCTGCTGCCAAGATGGAGCAAATACCAGCACACATGGTGAGTGGAGACGAGGAGACGGAAGTCATCTGACAAACAGGATTTGGGCTGAATTCAGCTGCCCACGTATACAAGTTCATAGAGATGTGATCGTTGATGATGTGGCCATGAAGGTAGCACAATTATTTCCCCCTTAACACTCACTTTAGGAAACAGCGTACGTCTGAATAAGGCCTGTAACAGACCATGACTTCAGAACCTTAAGTGCAGGAATGTGAATAGTGTCTTGTAATTTCATAAAAATGCTATTTGCTGCAAAACAGAAAGCATGACCTGATTTACAGAAAAGTAATCCGGACACAGTCGAGATGCACACTTGACTTCTGGCTCTATTTGTTCTGGTTCCTTTGCTTCAGTGAGACGTTTCTTCTTTTACACATCTGGATCAGAATATTGTGTTCAAGTTTGCAAATAAACCTTAGGACCAAATAAGGTTTTTAAATTAAATTATCATTACCAATTGTCATAACCAAGATGACCGCAGGGTCTTTAAAAAATATTAAAAGTTCAAAAGAATCAACAGAGCTACTATTAAGTCCATTACAAAGTGTTAAACAACATTTTCTGAGATGTCAAATAAGACAAAGCACACATCTTTTACCCACTCGCATCCGAAATTAAGGCACAGAAAATAAACAATCTCAGAGCCCAATATGACATATGGTTTCAATTACCACAGTTATAATCCCTCCACACAAATTTCCCTTATATGATATTGTGACTTTTTTTGGGTGACATCATGTCACACCTGAATGAACTGAATTTGAAGCTGCTGGGCAATATTGTTAAATTCCTTCTTAAATGTAGTACTTTATTTTTCAAAAGCTTCTTAAATGCATCCCTTATTTTACTTGAAATAAGAGAAGAACATTTATTTATTTGGTATTATTAATTTGACAGTCGGTTGTCGACTACATACAGATGTTAATACAACTAATATACGCTACTTCAATATCCTATACCATTCATTTTGATGGAATAGATTGTTTTGAACATACTATATACTTTGACTTTGTTTTGACATTCTATATTTTGACTTTTTATAACTTTTTCTGACAATATAATGACATTTCATGACTCATCTACATAGATATGATTTTTTCCATAATTTATCGCAGACTTTTTTTTTACAAAGCAGCTATCCTCTCTTTTATGGACAGCAGTTTTGTTTTCACACAAAACTATTTTAGGCTCACTAAACCACTATAGCCCTTGCAGTGTTACTTATACTTTCTGCTCAATATATATTTTTTCTGCTTATTATGTTGCACTATTGTGTCACGTTATCTAAATGTGAGGATCCGACCTACAAAGATGTTGAAAACCATTTGTATGCAACACAATGGCGCAGTTCTCACATTCTTGAATGTGCTTCTTAACCAAAGCATGCATGCTTCCTGATCCTGAAATGTTTTCTATGACCTTTTTCTTTAGTTTGACCCCCACCATTATGCTATACAATATGCTTTATGTTGTATCTCCTCTTGCATTGGCACTCGCTCTCTTTACCATGAAAGTACCGGCACATCTCTTTCAAGTGGAGCGTCTTCATCAGTCATTCTCTTTTTCTCTCGGCGTCTCTTCGTTCTCTGAGGAGAAGTGCGTCTTGGGATCAGTCCCGGGACAACCACATCACTGCTTCTCTTCTTCTTACGTTTTTCCCCCCCGCCCTCTCCTTTCTTTTTCCTCCATCTGTTTCAACCGACTTGTATTGTCAGTCTTTTGGATGACAACACACGTCTTTCCTTTATTCCAAAAGCAGCTCTTTGATTATCAGCATGTAGCATATTGCTGGTTCCTGTGGAACTGTACTATTTGCCAAATCAGCCTTTTTGTTCACATGAAATCATTTTTGATAGCTACTCTTTTCGTTTATTTCATGAGTGAGTCACTATGAATCACAACAATCTTTAACAATTATGTTGTTGTTTTTTAGCCTAAAATAAGACTGGTCATCTTAATGTTTAAATTGAAGTTAATTGTGAGTATATTTCTCCTTGACAGTAAAAAAATAAAAGGTGAGAGAGAGTCAGAATAATGTGTTAGGCTCCCTGTAACCAGTACACCTGCTCAGGTGGTTGAAGCTGCCCACAACATCACATCATCAGTCAGCATGCACCTGTTCTTGCACACACATACACACAGACCTACAGTCAGATACACACACAGCAAGTGGTGGCAGCGAGGCGATGTCTAGGCCATGTAGGGTCAGTCATTAATAAAGTGCACCAGATGGTTTGTCTGGAACACAACTGTGTTGAATAGCCACAGGAGGGATGGATGGAGAGAAAGATGGAGTAGGAAGCAGAGACAGAAGGAGGCCTGAGAGAGAGAGAGGGAGCGAAGGTAAGGAAGGAAGGAGAATCTGAAAAGGAAAAGGAGAAAGATGGAGTAAATAATAATGTGAGACGCAAAGTAACGGCTACAGGGAGATGCCCATTGTGGGGCCTAAAGGGGAACAAGGTTCCAGTCATTAAATTGGCCGCTATGAGTGCTCACCTACTAAATGTAACAGCTGATGTCAATCTCACCACTTGGCTGTGGTGAATCTGGTGGTCTTTGTCTATGGTTTACACTGATCTTACACATGTAGCACACTCTGCCCTTTAAAAAGCAAGGGTGTCCATAGAATCAAGTGTTTTGGCAACAGTGGACATTCTGTATGATGAAGCTGGTTAATCATCGATCAATGCACCCAATTCTCCTGAATACAAAGAGTCACACAGACTGTCACAAGTATTGAATTGTGTAAGCGTGTGTGTGTGTGTGTGTGTGTGTGTGTGTGTGTGTGTGTGTGTGTGTGTGTGTGTGTGTGTGTGTGTGTGTGTGTGTGTGTGTGTGTGTGTGTGTGTGTGTGTGTGTGTGTTTTCAGGGTAATGGGCAGGACTAGATAATAAGAATTGATGGGGTTGGTTTGAGAAAGGTCCATGAAACTAGGTTTGTCATTATTCTGTTGCATTATTGATATATTGCTTTAAACAAATGTTTTATTCAAATTACCTATAATATAGAAACTGACGTTGGCCGAAATAATAATTATCAATATGTAACAGTTAAATATAATAGCATACACTTAGCATGCCAAGTTGGTTTTCTTCATTTGTCCCCATATTACTTGAGCACCTAGTTGGCTGTTGAAGTGGCGACAACAAATTCATCCAAAGTAAGAAGAAAAGAAAAAAAACATACTTTATTAGTATAATATTTGATCATTTAACTATTTTGATCATGTTAAAATATATTTCATTTTACTGTTACAAAAATGAATATGAATAGAAAATCACAAGGATCGATTTGTATCACTGAGTCAGTGAGTGAAGCAATGAAAGGATGGAAGGAGCTGGAGCGGGTCCAGCTGCCATGTGGTCCAGGTGTTTCGTGCTATCTGTAGGTGTAACTTATTACCTATTGTAATAGATGATATATGAAAGAATGGAGGGGAGAGCTGAGGCAGATGGAAAGAATAGGAGACCACAGGGATGGAGGGAGAGAAGGGAGCATGTTGAGAATAAAGGGATGTGAATGCTATTAGCTTGGATCTCCATGATCATCCCCAGGTGGCGAGAACTTAGCCTTGATAAATGGACTTTGTGAGGTGGCGGTGTGTGTGTGTGTGTGTCTCTGTGTGTGTGTTGCTCGGCCTATTGGTATGCAAGGAGTGGTTGAGAATGAGCAGCTGCTGGAGCAAAAGGGAGAAAAAAAAGTGATAGAGAAAGAGATTAGCTATTCTAGTGGGACAGTGTTTTTAATTTCCCCTGGTTGTAATTGGTTAAGAACTCCATTACCCACAAGGCACCAGTGTGGCAGCTGTCAAAGAGAAACAGCTGGCCAGACACCAGTAGCTCTACCTCCTACCTTCACTATCATTTATCTATGCCTGGACACACACACACACACACGCATGCTTTCTCCCCTATCGGTCTCAAATGCAGATACTGCCTTACCTCACATGCGCATCAGGGGAGACAATAACACGTGACTCAAAGCCGTCTTAACAGGGTTCCATACTGCACTGTTATTGAAGTTTATAAAGAGTGTAGCCACTGCAGGACACTGATTTAGTGACCTGAATATGTGCCGTAATAATATTATGAAATCACAGTACCGTACTTTTCGGGTTATAAGCCGCTACTACCTTCGGTCAGTGTCCCCGACAGCTCCCCGCTGTAGCCAGCTGGGGCTCCTGCTAGCGCTCCGTCACTTCCCCGCTAACTTCCGCTAGCTCCCTGAAAACCACCGAAGGTAGCGGGACCAGGCTCGACACCCGACTTGGGCAGAGGGGACGCGGGCAGTAGCAGCAGCAGCGGGCAGTAGCAGCAGCAGTGGCCGGTAGCAGCAGAAGCGCTAGCTAGCAGCGCTATCTAGCAGCGCTACTAGCAGCGCTAGCTAGCAGCGCTACTAGCTTGCTACAGCGGGGACACTGATCAGCCGTAGGAGCGGCTTATAACCCGAAAAGTACGGCATGTTTGTCGTCTTTGCTGATAATGAAGAGCATATTTAGGGTAATTCATCTATGTTGAGTGTGACCACAGCTCACACTCACACACACACGCATATATATATATATATATATATATGACTATTCCAGTCTATATTTAGCATATCGCATTGCTGGATCTTGAGTAGCGATTCAAAATCAAATGTTCTGTCTTTCTCTCCATGTAATAGCAGTTAACAGTCTGCCTCGTGTGCACCTCACTCAACAGAGCGTGCAGCGGATCTGGCACCGGTCAACATAGCGGGAACATGTTCCGTCTATAGTGACCTCTGCGTAGAGGAAAAGGGTCGCACACGCGCACACAGAGCATCAGCCTGGTGACCACTCTCATTGCGATGCCTCGAGGAAGTGTCGACACAGACACGACCACACACAGATTACGCCTCAGGTTTATCTTGGAGTCACATAGCACACAAGCGCCGGGGGTGTCGGCTCTATAGCGCTAACATCTGTCTGTCATTAGGAAAAGACAAATGGGCACATGCTGGTGAGCCAGAAGCTTCTTCAGTGTAGGCCGAGGCAAGATCACGGTTACCTTGCCCCACAACACACTCACACTCAGGCATACTGACACACATGCATTTACTCACACACACACACACACATTTCTACTGCCCAGTGTCAGAGAATCACACATTGAGTTTTTTCTCTGAAATAGCCAAACATTAAACCGAGATGATGGCCTTGCTGGTTGTGTTCGCATGCGCGCGCACACACACACACACACACACACACACACGCACACGCACACGCACACACACACAAAACACTGCCTTACAAACCTTTGAAGCCTTTGAAAGACATTTGAGAGCGTGTTTGTCGATAACAATCTTTGGGCATGCATCTCCAACATGCAAACATGCTGAAATCACGCACATAACCATCTGTACTGACTATAACTTCAGTCACGTGATCGATAACGATCTTAAAGCACGCAGCTACAACATGCAAACATGATGAAATCACACAAGTAAACATCTGTAATGACTATAACTTCAATCACTTGATAAGTGCATGCACATTTTAGATTATTTTTAGTCTTTTAGTGGCTGGATAATTTTGACTAAATACCTTTTAAGAAGCTGCCACACTGAAGACAATAAATCATCGCTCAGTCAGTGTAATTAAATAATTAAATATTTGCATATCTTGCCTTCAGAGCGTCACGGCATTGCGTAGATATTTGACACAAAATAGTTTTTATGTTGAACAGCAATGTTTTGACGAAGCGTGTATATATATATTTTTTTAAATCTTACTGGCAGCAGAGTGTGTGCTCCTGCCTCCACCGCTCCTGCATGTGTTTGGAGTCGGTGTATGAATAAGTGTAAACATCTATGTAATGTCACTTCCCGTTAGACGCAGCATCCGTCTCTGTGGGCAACAACAGATGGACAGAATGGTAACAACCATCGTTCATCATCACCACGGTGACAGGTCCACGGATATACACACACACACACGGTGACTTTGCATTGCCGGGTTGTCTCCAACATAACCCTGATGGCATGCCCGATTAATTTATCTGGTTGATGAACCAGATGCATGCACGCTCACAGACACACACGTACCTGTACACAGACACTGATTACGCTCTCAGCAAGTCATTGTTACCTCTTCTCTTCCATCGCATCTTTAATTCTGAGAGGCGGCAGATCTACATGAGCCATGGACGTTTCACAGGGTGTTCTTACATCATGTTAAAGACAGATTTTAGGTCTGTATTTGAAGCAGGTTGCAGTTGTATTTTCACATGTTTTTTTATGTTTTAATCAAGCAGGATTTTTTTATTGCAATATTGTATGAAAAGCAACCAATTATATGTTTGTTTTTGTTCTTGTCAGAAGACTATTAGAAAGCAAGGGCATTCATGTAATTATTTGTTTAGTCTAAACTACTGTAATCCGCGTTGACATTACAAAATGAAGACAAATGCAGTAAAATACACACCTCCGTCTACGGCACGGGGTGCAACAGGTTTTCGGCTCAAGGGCACCCCGGCAACATATTGTGGGATAATGAGAACTTTTCACTCACTTCCCCATAGCCATCTTTTTCCATCAAAAATGTCCACCTCCTAAACCTTCATGGAAGTGGCAAAACTACACGGCTATAGGATTAAAAGTAATGCATTGTTCATTTCCGTTGATGGTAGGAATTCAGAAATATAGTTCTCTTTCGCTCACCATTTTGTTCTCTGTGATCAGTTTTGTTCTCTTTAAGTTGACTCCTTTCCTTTTCATCTTGGCATTAGAATTACCTTGTATTCAGCATGTTTTCGCATCTTTGTCTTTTTCTTGCAGCTTGTGTTTGTGTGAATCAATGTGGGAGCACATGTTGCTATTTGTGCCTGTGGTGTGTCTGTGTTTTGTAGGAGCGTGATGTGTATGTGTGTGTGTGTGTGTGTTCGAGTGGACTGGATAAATTCAACTGGGAGCTCATTGACGGTTGAGAAATCCTTACCTGCGGTTACATCTGTCTTATAGCTACACACGCACACTCTGTTGAGCATCACCGAATACAGAGTGGTGGTGAGAGTGATGAAGGGCGGGAAAGAGGAGAGAGAATGGCGTTGAGGAGCAGTGATGAGAGAATTGCTCTCACCGAAGGTGCTCCAGGCAGAGAAAGAATGTAGAGGGACAGACTGATAAGGGGGAGGATGGGTGAGAAAGTGGAGACGGAATGATTAGTATGAGTTTCTCCTCACTGGAGAAAAACACAGGGAGCGAGGGAGAGGTTGAACACTGAGGGATAGGTGGAAAGGCAAAGAAAACGAGAGAAGAGAGGATTTTGAGTTTCTGGAGAGCCATTTGAGAGAGAGAGCGAGAGGGAATCAGGTGGAAACAAGACCGAGAGGCTGGTAGACGGACAGGGCCAATGATTAAAGGGTTGTATGGATCACGAGAGCCCTGGGTGAACAGAGATTGAGTAAGAGATGGGTATAAATGGAGCGTGTAAAAGGAAAAGAAGCAAAGGAATACACATATGGAAGGAATGGAGAGTAGGACAAGGAGCGACGATAGGTGCAGTGATAAAAGGATGGGCCTCGCCACAGACAAAGTCAAAGTGGTAGTCAATCACCGCCTTTAAACACTTCTACCCTAATGCCTTTATTTCACCTTCCTGCCTGTGTTTACTTTGCTTTCTTTTCCACTGCTCTGTTCCCTTTTTGTGCCTTATACCCTATCCACTCTACCCGTCTGGGGAAGGACATTACCCTGTCACTCTGTCCATCTATGTCAACTTGACCACACACCTCTAAATATAAATAGATGTGTCCTCCTTCTCTGCATCCGTCCCTCTCTATTCCACATCCTCAAGCTGCATTTGACTGTCGCACTATAATGATGCCTGTGTGTGATAGCAGACCGATTTGTAGGTTGTCTGCTCCATATGTACAGATCCTTGCCTAAGGACATTGCATTTTTTTTACGCTTTACATACGCTGAAAGGACAGAGGGAGGGAAGCGAAGAGAGCATAGCAATGAATGCATACTCCCTTTAGCTAGTGTAGCTTATATCCTTCCCCCTTAGCCAGACATGGCCTAATCAGCAAGCTAATTAGCACTCTTTGTAACTGCATCGGCCTCATGTAACTGATTGCATTAACAACTGCCATACATCAAACAGTCATGTCGCACGCTTGTGCATCTTATTACACATTAAGGACATGCAAGGTTAAGGCCAGACTTTGAGATGGAATGAAATGAGAGAATGAGAAATATTTTCTGCCACAGCTGGTGGGCAAATTATTTGTCCCCCTCTGTTCAATCCATATTTTACAGATTTTATGAATTACTGTAGGCTACATAGTCAGCCATAGTGATTTTAGTTCTCCATCTGTCTAAGTGACCCAATAAGTTAAGATGAGTGAAACTAGTGTGTCCATATTTATGCCAAAAATCATCTCTATCTGCAAGACAATGGATGAGTAAATGCCCATCGTATGTATGTATGTATGTATGTGTGTGTATATATATATATATATATATATATATATATATATATACTGACAGGTGAAAGGCTGAGTAGTTTAGCACACGAGGGACATCACCTATAAATGGGACGTTTTTCCCCATCTAGACCAATGGGTTTTAATCTAACTATATAGTTTACTATCCACAATTAAATCAAGCCCTATCTGTTTGTGACATAGCTATTGTGTGGCTTTTAAACCTAAACTCTATTGTATTTCTCTTAATTGTTTACAGAAGAAGCAGAGGACTAAAGAGCTGTCGCAGCTATTCCACTCTTACAACCCCTATGACCACAAGGTAAGACATCTTCATGCTGGTTTAGGTTTCTGTAGCTGTCGATCTGCCTGTTCCAGTTTTGCCCTTAACATTTCATTTTCTCTTCACATCTGCCTATTCCTTAATGAAGAGAGCCCTGAGTATCGCGCCTCATTCACCTCTCTACCAGAAGCATTCACTTGACATCAAAAGTAGTTGTAGGTCACAATCATCGTATTGACTTTCTAGCTTTGATGAGTTTGTTGTCTCCTCAAGATGGACACCTCTTGTCAGCAATCTAGTTGATGAGGACGGCTCAAGTGTTTGTTCCTGATTACATTGTGACCGTGTGTGTGTGTGAGAGGGAGATTGAATTCTGAAATCAGAGATATATTTCCTCAACTGTATGTATGTGTGTGTGTGTGTGTGTGTGTGTGTGTATCGGCCCATCCATTATGAGGTTAACATCTGACAGCAGATTGAATATGCCTCTCTTCAGGCATTCTCATGATGATGAGACCCTTGTGACAGCAATGTGTGTGCGTGCGTGTGCGTTCTTACATAAAGATGTCCTTCTGAAAGTGACAAGCCCATGACAACAGCTGTCACCACATTTTTCTGCCGTCAAAATTTGTATTTTGACACATTATACTTTTATGGGTTCTTTTGGCTGGCTACTCCCAGCTAAATATATTTCCGACCTCGTCTTTGTTTTACCGTGGTCACAAAGTCGTGAGTAGTGGTGTGAATAGTCGTGACTACTTGCTTATCATACTGAATCATAGAATAGTGTACATGGAAGGCGGCGGCCTGCTCCTGCAGAGTAAATGTTGTGAACATGTCGGGGATTGAAGCCGTCCCTGCAGTTTGTCACACTGTGCCATTTAGCAAAGTTTTAGCTTGGCCTCTTTTTAAAAAAAGATTATACCTCTAGAGGAGTTTGTGCCTCTGGTGCTGTTGTTACACACTGTTGTTACACACTAATTAAAAGGATGTGAGAGTGATCACGTTTTCACTGTGGCAGGCAGGGGTCTTTGCCTCCCACACACTAAACCGCACACACACAGTAGTAATAGTCCACATGGAACACACATGCACGCAAGCAGGGAATGTGACTCGAGCAAAGTTAGCAGTAAATATCTTTATAATGCATTAACAGGTTTGCATCTAAATCAGTTAGTTAGTATTTGTGAACATGCTTTCTCCTCAAGTACGATTCCCAGGAGAGGAGAGCAATTAACTGTGAGAAAGTGGACTGCACTGAGCCTGCTTTGCTGAGCTTCTCCATTTCACAAATATAACTGAACAATTTATTTCCTTTATGCATTCATGTGCTCAATGCTTTGTCAACATGCTGATTCATAAATGATTAGATTGTTTATGTCCAACCAAGCCCGAGAAGTAGTGCAGTTTTTGGGTATAGCCTCAAGTATGTCTCTGAATGTGTTGCACGTTACAAACTCAGAAACCCTGAAAAAACGATTGCATGTAGGCACCAAAAACGGTAATGTTGTCAAGGTGCACACAACATATCATAGGAGGGTTCTATTACTAAAAGACAGATGTTGTGTCCCACATTAAAACACTATTGTATCCCAAAGTTAAGGCTATAGATGAAACACGGCTGCAGTCTGAGCCCCAGACCTTTATGACATGGCCTTGGAACAAAAACAATATTAGAAATCTAGTCATAAAAAAGGAGTACTTGTATTTCTTCTTTCAAATGTTAATTGTAGTGATATTTTTTCACGTGTATTCAGAACATTGCATTCTGTTTTTTCTATGCTGTAAAGCACATTATTGTTGCAGCCATGTTGAATAATGAAATATAAATTAATTGGATAATAAATCCGCTACTGATAAAAAAAATATTACTCTGCTTTGATATGCCACATTTATTATTGCTTCATTACATAATATGTTTAATTACCAGCAGAGTCAAATTTCAACTAACAGTAATAATCTTACCCTATTCAATTTATTTGTGGATGCAATGTGTCAAGTCATAGCCACATATCAACGGTATATATATATATATATATATATATATATATATATATATATATATATATATATGTATATGTATATGTGTATGGTATCTGATAGCCCTCAGATACATGAATATTTTCAACATGTCAAGCAGGCTATTTGTACATTTTCCATGCAACACAACTTACAGCCTTGTTCCTTAAGGTATTTTTCTTTTTCCACAGATTGTGCAAATAAATCCCCTAGCATTACAAACCCAGATAGCCATGAGATATGATTTAATGATAATAAATCTAATGTCAAGCATACTTCCACCCAGATAAACCACATTTCTTCCTCTCCTTGCCCATGTCCATACACCGTGGAAATGTTGAGGCAAATCAGCTTGTATTAAGCCCATATAGCCGTTAGATAGAAATAAATGAAGTCTGATAATGTCCCTCATTTTATGTTAAATTCCCTTGGGTGTCTGGTCTCCCAGCTTACAGTCTATGTAAGGATTATAATGTGTTTACTAACGTGTGTGTGCGTGAGTGAGGGAGGGAGAAAAAGAAATAAAGATAGAGGGAGAGAGCCAGTGCATAGATTTAGAGGCTTGGTAGACATTTTTACAGCCATTATTGTTAATATGCATCCTTCTATAGGTTTGAAAAGGTCATTAAGAAACTGAGTCCGGGTGGGGGTGGTTGGGCTTTATTGTCCCTGAGCTCCAGGCTACCAACCCAATGAAACAATGTTTTTAATTGAACTAATTGTTTGGTTTGGGTTGTTTTTTTTTGTCCCATGCTTGTTTCTTAATCTCCCGTGGCTAGCTCTGAATCACAAATGTGAAAAACGGCAATGAAACGCAAATGACAATGGGTTGTCAATTCAAATAAATATTCCGTTTTTTTTCTTTCTTTACTTTCGTACTGTCGATTTTTCTCCGTCTTCTTTTCTTTCATTTTACCTCGACATATTAAACAGTGTTGGAACTATAAATATGTCTGAGGTTGATTGTTTTTCTTGTGTGTTCATTTATATATAGACAATTGTACCCGTCCTGTGTGTGTGTGTGTGTGTGTGTGTGTGTGTGTGTGTGTGTGTGTGTGTGTGTGTGTGTGTGTGTGTGTGTGTGTGATGATTAATGTGAAATATCCTATAGCCAGATGGTGCTGAACAAGGCTCATCCATCAGCAATGAAAAGACCAGTGGGCAAAAAGCTGGCGGAGCACTTTGTCTAGGGCCAATGCCCCTGACTGGACACACACACACAGACACACTCACTCTCTCAGACACTACACACACACAGACAGACTCTCTAAGGCCTTGACTGTGTAACCCACTGAGCCATGTTGGAGCCATGTGTTTTGTTTTGGAATACAGGTTCTCTCTTGTTTTGTTTTTTTTGCTGCCCGAGTCCCACATGAGTGGTGGTGCCTTACACTTAAAACAAGTTTGGTCTACTTTTGACATGTGCAGGTCTGCAACCCATCTTAATCCCAAGACAGAGAGGCTCAGGTTGTTGCATCTTCTACCGTCCTACCTCATGATTTGTGTTCATACGAGTTTGTCAGTGAGAAACCAGTAACAACCAGTAACTAGATGTCTGAGCCGTTTGAGCCAAACTACCTTTGTTCACATGCACTCAGACACATTTATAAATGTGATCGAATACAGCTACTACTTTCAAGCTTTGATCACAGCTGGGTTTTAAGTTGTTACTGGAGGGCTGTTCCCCATTTAATTGGGATATTTTAAGCTGGCAATTTAATTGTCTACGGCCTTGTTTTCTCTCTCCTGTCGGCCTCTGTGTTCACATGGTATTCCCGTTTGTATTCATTAATGGGGGAGGTGATACACAGTGCTACTGGCATGCTTGTCCAGCTTTTGTTTTGTAAAGTGACCACACTTAACTCTCTTGTGCAAATGTCTGCATGTGTGTAGTCACATAAAGTGTATGTACACACACACACACAGACTTCTTTCCCTTTGCTGCATCGCCGCGTCATCTGCTCTAAAGTTTAGCTCCCTCGGGGCTTTGCCCTTCCAGGTTGAGGTTGTGAAACTCCCATCCCGCTTTAGTCATTCTCAGCAAACTTTAAGTGTGTGAGAGTGTCCAAACATTGAGCGGTTTCTAGCAGAGCTAATGTCGGCCCTCTCCCCCGCCCCCACGCTGTCATAGTCTCCTGAGAACACACACAGACACATGCATACATTCTCCATGCTGTGTTCATAGGCCTGAATGACAGGGGTGACAGTTCCCCTTGCGGCAAGAGTGGAGGGACAAGCTGTCAGCATGGCCCGGTGCACCTGCCCAACCACACAAGGAGAGAGAGAGAGAGGGAGGGAGAGAGAGAGGGAGAGAGAGAGAGAGAGAGGGAGGTAGCGACTGTAAATGAAAGGCTGATAATTAAAGGTTAACAAGAGAAAAGAAGGCATTTCCACAAATTAAAACACTTATTAACACTCAATAAACTTCCCCACTTGTTATTCTGAAATCCCAGTTTGCCTCATAAAAGTTGACATAATTATGTAGCTTTGAAGAAAAGAAAAAAAATGTAATTAGCCTAACAATTCTCTCTCTCTCTCTCTCTCTCTCTCTCTCTCTCTCGCTCTCTCTCCAACAGATCTATTTTTTTTCATAATTTCTGCACGTTGCTAAACTGAACAATTAGTATTCAGCTTTTTTTTCCCCTTTTGGCAATTTTAATTACTTTTATTTTGCAGAATGAGTTTTTTTTTTTTTTTAAGCTGCTGTTGTTTTGCATTGTTATGAAAACCTAACCTCCATCTTTGTCGAACTTGACATTTGCTTGCCACACTTTTTTCTCTTCTCCTCTTCTGTTAATTAACAGACTATTTAGGGCAAGAGAAACAGAAATATTGGTTCTGGTGATTTACTTTCTTGCCGTGCTTTCCTACTTGTCTCTCGGCCCATCTGCCTCTTTCTGTCTATTCATGAAGGCCATTCTTCTGCTCTGTCTGTGCTTCAGCACAGCTCTTAGAGTGTCTGGAAATGTTTAAATTATGTAAATGCAGGCTTTAAAGGTACTGTGAGCTCTTTTGTTGCTCCCATACAAAGATAGTTGATTATCTTGCCATTATTTTTATTTTTATATGCTGATAACTGCAGTTTCTGTGCCATTTCTATGGTAATTATGATGGACTCAACAGCACATGGAAATATTATAATTGTGGTTGCTTTGAATGTTCATTTAGGATGCATTCTGGGGGAAATAAATGTTGCTGTACAAGATTTGTTCTCAAAAGCATTCCACGCATGCCACCATCTCACTGCATGGGTTTATTGTATCTTTTTCAGTGTCTGCAGATACTAAGACTCAGATATGATTAGTTTTGGATGATGAAGATGGAATATCTTCCAGCTGCAGTCTACAGAGTACATTTCAGTATTTGCTGAGCAGCTGCTGATGCTCTTACTAACTTTGTAAATAGTATACGGAAATAATAAGCACACATAAACACCCTCACTCCCCAAGCATATGTTAGTACGGATATGGGCTTATGTGCTGTAAGTCACAATAAGTAACAATATATGATGATGTATTATTCAATAATACACAATCTGACAACAATCTTTGTACAAACTTTACAGGAAGAATATAGCATATTGTATAATAACAGACTTTATGTGGTGGATTTCATGTGTCGGATCTATTATATCATCTTACCATTCAAGCAATACATACACAATATATATTGTGTTATAAACACAATAAAAGAGCAATGGATTCATGCCAATGTACAGGTTTATCATCTCTTTATATATATATATATATATATATATATATATATATATATATATATATATATATATATATATACGCGAACCAATACATCTCGTTAAATGGTACATTAAGCTGTTAAGCTGTTACTGAGGTTGAGTTTGTTTTTATTTGTGGGTTACATTTGTGTTGTCATTGTATGTATTTTTTATATTGTTTGGTTTTCCTGTCTTTCGCTTTGTCGTTAGGATTGTAGGTCTTTGCTTTGTTGATCGGGGAAGTATATATAATTAGCAAATTAGAAAAAAATAATAATAATTGAAAAAGAAATAAACAGAACAGAAATGGATTTTTAACGGCCATCTGTTTTGGTTCCCAAACAGACTTAACATTCACTTTTTCTGAGATCTCTGAGAGTTCTTTTCTCTGGCATTCTGATGAAAAGCAAGTCTGTGGCCTGATGAATGTCCAAAGAATATCTAGAGGAGCTTCCCATGACAAAGTTGAGAGAATTCCTTCGAGGCTTTCAATAAGCTAAAGTGTGATTGGGTGTCCACCAGAAACGTCCCTTCTTGGGGGTTCTGTGCGACAGAATTGTGCCGGTCCGTGCACATCCAACGACGTGGACGGGCAGAGAAAAATTGAGAACTTTGAGGAGCTTTGAGAATGTTGGTTTGCCGCGAGGATAAACCCGCAACGGAGTGTAAAAGATCAAAACGTTTCCTCGTCACGATTCCACGTCAGCTCCAGTCCGTGCGACTGTCCTTGTGGAAAGTATAACTGAGGCTTAAGATATGTGCATGGTAATATTGCACCTCATGTTTGATCAAAGGCAAGGAAAAATGGAGCAAATGGGATGAGACATCTGTGTGTATGTGTCTACGTGTGTGTGTGTGTGTACACACTGATTATCCACCCACATTGCATTGCTGCTTGCCAAGGACACGGTTTTCCTCGGCTACTGTACAGTAGAACACTATAGCCATATATACGTGCTCTCAATCTGTCAAGGTTACACAACAGGGACTTGCACAACTCATACTCATGTATGGCCCCACCAAAGTAGAAACACACATGTGAGCCTCCGTAATTACTTTAGTCCATTTGGTGCCAAACAAACATTTGCCTTTGAAATATTCCCAGGTTCTTTAGTTTTTTCTAATCTATACAACAACACATTATAGCGACATTGTGTTTGTTCCAGAGACATCCATCACACACAAACAGCATACAACTGCATGTCGCCTGTAACATCCTTTTACTGAGCTTGTGTGTTGTTTTGTGTTTTTACAAACGACACATTTAGCAAAATCATAAGGCTTTAAAAAAAACACTGTAGCATTGGGAATTGATATGCTTCATCATCTTTGTATATGCAAACAATCCTCAGCTGGCCATTGTGAGAGTGGCTGAAGGAAGGGTGGCCCGTGATGGGATTTGATACCGTTGCGTCCCTTTCTACGTCCATAGAAAGTGTGAAGCCAACAGTTTCTCAGAAGTTGCCATGTTTTTTTTTAAGAGCTACTATTTGTGATTCAACAATGACACAAGAAATGCCTTAACCGTAACAAAATAAAACCACTTGAGCGGGGCTGCTTTTCAGTGGCAGACACAAACGTCCAAACCCAAGGCATTTCTTTTTCAGTTATATTATGTGGTGGTTCAGTCTTTAATCCCTAAATTGTGTATTTTGTGGAAGCTTTACAATGACATGACAAATAGCCATTTAACCTAGTCACAGTAATGGAGGTTGCTGCTGAAAACATTAGAGCGCACTCAACCAAATCGTTCTATCTGCCTTTCACAGTCCCAAGGTTGTGCAGCCAAAAATGAAAAAAATAAAAGGATATTATTGTTGTTTGTATGTATTCTAGTCTAAGAACACTGTTCTTAGTTCACTTAGTATAACTGGCTTGAATAGGGAGATGGAGATGGCCCCGGGGGAAGAAAAAAAAAAATTAAAAAATTAAGAAATCTAAATGGCTCGGGGTGGCATGCTTTGTTGAAATATATTTTGTCTCCTTTTATAGTTAAAATCTCAGGAAAATAAATGCTCTTTCACTCCCTCTTTCTCACTCACACTCTGTGTTTCTCAAAGTGACACAGTGTGTGCTGTAATTGCTTGTTGATTGCTTCCATTTGTTGGGCCAAAGGCATCAGCGTGTGTGTTATTCGCTCACATCAATACAGACAGGTTCACACACACACACACACACACACACGCACAGCATCGGGCCAGAGGAAAGCAGCATGCTATGGAACTGACATCTGAATGGAGGGGCAGTGGGAGGGAGTGAGAAAGGGACAGAGAAGTGAATGAGGGAGAGGTGTTGGGGCCCGTGTTGCTAAATGGTTTCCGAGACAGGAGTGGGAATTCGTCTTGATTCAGTCAATAGGCCTCCAATTCAGCCAGGCTCATTTGAAAAGGTGTGTTTTTGTGTGCGTATTACCTTCTATATTCTGCAGCTGCTTGGCTGGCTAAGTGGATTCTCTCCCTTCTTTAAAATGAATCCACCAAACAGTATATACGGTACGATAAAATATAACATCTTATGTTAAAAGGACTAGGAACAACTGGTAATGACTGAGGTGTGAAAATGGCTGCAATTAACTTCTCTTTTACTGGCCGAAAGGCTCTGTTGATATATCCAGCATCAGGCAATGTTCAACTATTATACAACATGTGGTACCAGAAGAGATTTAGCTTTTTATATTGTTTTGGCGTTTTAGTACAAAGAGCTTTTCAGAAATCCAGCTGACAAGCATTTATCTTTTTTTTTTTTCTTCTCACTTCACCACTTCTTACTTATACTGAACGCTGTTGAGTCAGTTATTAGAGACTTATCCGTCTTCTGCCAGACGTCCAATCCCAGGGGAGGAGGGGCGGGCGGGAGACAAAAAGCCTTCCACAAAGACGTGATCAAATGGGTTTTATGAGGATGTTGTGGTCTTATTTAGTATGTTATGCTATAGTTTTTACCGTAAATTATATTTGTATATCCGCACTCTACCAAACGAATGTCCCTGTGTGGGATAGTAAAGTTGATCTGAATCGAACCCAAATGATGGTAAGCTACTCACCAACATGTTTCTTTGCACCCAAAATCACATTAGCCTAATAGCATGGCATGCCTGTCCTCTCTCCCCTTAACATACTTCATCCAGAGCAAGTACTCCGCCTTGTGCCGACATTTTCACTTCCACGTTATTCCACATCGTAGCAACCAAACGCAACCAAAGCCAGCAGGCCCTTTTTAGAAGAAATCCTGGCGTTTTCAGCCTATGAAAACACGTGGGTGGACATGATCCCTCAGATTACAATTCCTGCTAGTCCCAGATTGTCTGCATCTTTATTGTATGATGCTGAATAAAGACCATTCTGTACCATCTGCAGGTCACCATCACTGCTCTGCATCATCACAGCAAAATAATACAGGACGTGTGCTGTGTGTGTCTTTTTAGTTTTTGCCCGTTTGTGTCTGTGCAAGTACAGAATGCATATGTTTGCCGTGATTGTGTGAGTTGACTCAATGTTTTGCCTACCATTCAACCTCAGTGTGAGAGCATGCAAATGTTGGAATATATGTGTTTTTACATATGCATTTATGCAGGCTTATCAAGCCTAGTAATTGTTTGTCTGTGCCTGATTGCTTAACATAGCCTGTCATTAGAAATATTAGAAGCCTGATTCAAAGAAACACACTACAATCTATATGGAAATTCAGATGCATAATTTCAGGCTACAGGCTAAAACCATGTTTGGACTTTTCTTTCATTCCTCTCTTCCTTAGTCCCATGCTGTTTAGGGATCTCAACTTCATCTCTTTTTCATTCCATGTTCAGTTCAAACACACGAGGAAAAGAGAGACCTCGGTTCAGAAAGAGTTATTTAGTGTGTAGATGTCACGTGGGATGTAATACTGGTGATTGGATTCACCGCTCTCCTTTAAATCTCAGTTTATCCCAGTATCTCACATTCCCAGTCCCACAGTTTGTCAAGACGGAGGACTAAGTCAGCCAATCTGTGTAGGATTGATCACTTTGACTTGATAAATGCTCACGACACCAGTTGCTTTGTTAGTTACTTTAGCTTCTCATTTAACAAGCTGTGGAATGCTTATCTTCCATTGTAAATTACATGTTAACACCATTTGAAACCTTGTGTTTACTTATTGATTTGTATTTGGAAGTTGCAGAGCTTTTATCTTGAGCAATGTAAGTTTACAGGTAATCCAGTATACCTCAAACGGCACCATGGTACAAAATGTGTTGGCTTTTTTTACTGAAACCATTAGAAGCATGTTCTAAACTGCTTATACCCATGTTGTTCCCTTGTTGTTCCATGTATTACCTGCAACAAAAATGAACGATTCATTTTTGCTGTTAAATCTGTCTTTACGATCAGTTTCAGTTTCCTTTTTTGCTTTTTTGAGCAACCCAGTCTCATTTGTCAGTCAGGGATCACATTTTTTTTTCACTATTCCTGAAAAGTGCATTTTTACAGAGACACGGTTGCTTAAATGCCTCTGGAATTGCATGAGTTGTTAAACCCAACACCGCCGTTCTTCCCAAAATAAAGAGGTCTAGTGCCAGCGTTTGGTTGACCCATGTATCTCTCCATCTGTGTGGGAAACCACCAGAGGCTAATAAAGTCAGCCTGACCTTTCACTCCACATCTGCCTTCGATCTGTAAAGTCAGCAATCACCAAAGAATCTCAGAAGCCCAGAAAGAATTACATGGGGACTATGTGCATATAGTGTGTGTTGGCATATGGGTTGGGCTTTGGGTTTCCAAGAACCCGTCCAGAAGATAAGGTTGCACATATTTACTTGGAACCAACTTTGTGTTTGCTTTCTTTAACCTGATGAAAAAACCACTAAAAACAAACACACTTAACTAATTTAAGGTATTATTTACCACTTACCACTTACCGGTAGTGCTATTTATCCACCGAGATAGTTTTTTGTGCCCACATTGTTTTATTTTCCGATATTATGAGCTAGTTACTAAAATGTATTATCAACTCACATCAAAACAATCTTGATTTGATCGCACCTTAGGTAAGAAGTGAACAGTTTGTTTTAGGTGTACTGAAACAATTCTGACAGGGGTTTTACGGTAAAGTGTTATTTGATTTCATACCGTAAGATGTGCACGTAAACATAGTCCAAGACTTGGAGAATAGTAACTTTACACAACCACATGTTTTAAAACAGGCATATGTCACACACACACACACACACACACACACACACACACTCTGCACACATGGCCCTGTAAATGAGCTGTGTGTATAGGGCCAACTGTGGGAGCACGACTGTAAAGCCTTTATTCTCATTAAAGCTGAGTTACAAAAACTGGGGCACAGTAGGGGGCGAAAGTGATATATTAATGGACTGCAGGCGTGCGTGCGTGCATGCGTGCGTGTAAGGAAGAAAGAATTTAGAGTCTAAATGAAGGCAGTAAAGGTAGTGACAGCAAGTGTGTTTATTGGGCTTTTTAGCCGTGTTATATACTTTGTGTGTGACTGAGTATTCCCATGTTGTCTTTTCCTCCATCTTTAAGAAACTTATAAAGTGTTTATTTTTATCCACAACAGTAATATTGTCATTGTTTCCAGCCCTTTGCCTGGTGTTTGATGTGACAGGATTGATTTGTACTCTAGAGGCTAATTTGTGTTTCAACATAATGCAACTGTACTGCAGGTACGTCTGCAGGTCAGAGGCTGCTGCTTTCTTACCCGGAAACCAACTGTATTGCATCTTCCACTACATCCACCTCTTCAGTGGTCTCTCAGACTGTTTAGTTTTTTGAAATGTTCTGCTCTTCAGTCATAATTTACATTGTTTTTTGATAGCTCAAATCATTTTCAAGTTCCAGAGGATTTGCCATCAGGATGTTATCAATCTGAAACCGATAAATGAAGGTCCAAACTACAACCAAAAAAACGCATCACTGCCAGAAATGTTTCAGTGGTCTCTAGATGTACACCATCAATAACACCACTGCAGAACTATAATTCTACTGACATCTAATCAATAAACCAGCGTTATGTGTACACAACAACATTTAGGTGCAAAACGTAAAACCGCAGTCAACCACGCTTAAACTGGCAAAACGGCATATCTGTTGGAAATCAATCCAATATGTATTGTTTAGTGGAGAGAGAGCAAGTAAGTCATCGCTGTAAGGGTATGATCATGATTTGTATATATGTATTAACTACATATAATTAAGATTTTTTTAGCAATGACTGCCTTGTGCCATTCTTTTATTTTATTTTCCTACCTAAAACATTTCCCTTGATTTAACATTCTGGATCAGTGGTTGGTTCGTGGATTCTTTGCATTTATGTAAATATTGCAGAGAGAAATGTAGGCTACTGTAACTGTATAAGACGGCAGGGAACTCCAAAACCATCAGGGCATTTGAAAGCACCTATTTCTCTGCCCTTTTTAATTGTTGAGATTTGTTCCCCCTTTACAGTATTTTGATTGTCGCAGCTTGTTTTCTGCACGAGGATGTCTGCTGTTTGGTCAATTTCATGTCGCTGCAGCAAGCGCCGCTGTGAGAGTTATATGAACGGAGCAACATCATTACTCACTGCTCTGTCAAAGCACCCCGGACAGTTTTGGGAAATAAAGGAGAGAATAACTGAAAGATAAAGGGGGAAAAAACACACCTTCACACACTGAAGGAGAGAACGTGAGACAAAAGAACCGAAACGAACGCCTCAAAAAGAATGAGCGGAATATTGGAGAAAAGAAAACAAAGATCCTTTTTAATTTTGACACCTCGTCACATTGGTGGCCATGTTGAATTTTTTGTTATAATCTTTGGTGGAGTCATCTCTCAATGTGTTGCGTATAGATTAGTGTTTTTGTTGGTGTGCTGAAGGCTTGTTAATTGGCTGTTTGAGGCTAATAAATAGCTATAATTAACGGGCGTTGTTAGGTGAGACAGAGATGGAAAAGCTGTGGCAAACCAGCCATGGGAAAACAATGAAATAGAATGTGGAAAAATTCACCTGGAACGTTTGTTAATCGGGACGATTTGATTAATTAGGTAGCAAGGTACATCTCATTGGTATTAAACCCACGAAGGGTTTCCTGTTGAGACTGAATTCCCCACCTGCTTGATTCCTGTACAACACATCTAATGAGAGCACCTATGAAAGGACTTAAATATAACTTAAGTATTTCTTCTTGTGTATATGTTGATCTTTTCTTTTTATAACCAGTAATTACTGTAAATGATTAAATAAACATGTTTACAGCCTGGTACTAAACAAACGTGTCTCCCAGTTTAAAACAACTATACACAGGGTACATTTTTATATAACTCACCCTTTTGAATTATATTTAGGCTTAAAATTTTGCATAATTGAGGGATTGGCCGGCTTGAGTGACAGGCGGGTTCCTTCGCAAGTCGCTAGCCGTTAGCTGTCTGCTCTTGGGCCTCTTCAGCTCCACCAACAATCCACCAATTTGCCTAATTTATGATTAGCGTGGAGTTAGCCGTCTTTAGCTTTAGCATTAGCTGTGTCGTCACTGAATGTAGTGTCCGTTTTATCCAGCTTATGGTTAAAACTGTCCATTGCTTTTTGCAATATGATTGATTGGGTCTATGTTGATGGTTTATAATCAGTTAACACCTTGGTTATATCCTTTTTGACTGTTGCTTATTTACATCACAGTCGTAGTGTAGAATTGCATCCCTGTACAACTGTATATGTTGTATCACAAGCTTTGACCAAAGTGTCCGCTTGTGTTGAAGAGCGTGTTGCAATAGCACATGCTGTAGTGGAAAGCAGATGTGCCTATCAATCTAAAGAGCAGCCAAATGTTTTCCCCACTGATGTTGAAGTTAGCAGAAAGCCAGGGAGAGCAGCTGATGGTTATTTATTCTTTTCTTTAATATCTGTAATTTTTCTCTTTTCACCTTTTAGAGGTCTGTACGTCTTTGGTGATTGGACGAAGACTTGATTGATTGAAACCCGAGACCTTGCTGTCTCGTCTTTTTCTCCCTTTGCTCATCTTTCCTCTTTCTTCCTTTCTTTCTTGAGCCTTCACTGCTGCTCATCTCTCTGAGTGTTGACACATAGGAAGCCCAGACGTGTTAAGGCGAGTTATTGTCGTTTGAAGTCTTGCCAGTGAAAAAGTGGACTTTAAGCCCATTAAACAGCAAAAAAAACACCAGGGATTTTCTCTTTCTTTTGACAACAGCAGCTTGTTCTTTTTAAAAAGGTGAATGGGCACAGGTGAGGCTCAAACGTTGGCCCTGATCTCGTGATGTAACTGTTCTACTGTGTGTATCTGTGGAACGAGTGTATTTGGCTGTGCATGTGCTCTCTATCTAAAAGAAAAAATTCTTTCCTACAAACCCTCAAATTCATATTTTTTTCACTTCTAAATCAATACTGTTGTTCAAACTCAGCTCAAGGGCTGGAAAAAGCTGCGGTCAGTTCAGCTATACTGTGAATCTCTGTGGCTTAACCACTGCTTGTTAAAATAGTAAATTATCTTCATTTTGATGGAGTAAACTTCCTGAAACTCCAGAGATCTCTGAATGTGGGAGAAGCGTTGGTGTGAGTGAAAGAATGTAGTTCGGCCCTCTCCTCTGCGCTGAGGGGAGCCGGCAGCGCTGATGAAATATGAAGTAAAATGAAATTTCAGGTTTGAGATGGTTTATATCTTTTATAAAGAAATGTGCAGATTTAATTTCTGCAGTCTAGCTTCAATTCACCACCTCACCATCTGTGTCGTCTATTTCCCGTGTCTCCAAAATGTCCGTACGCCTGGGTCAGTGTCGGTACAGGTGCCAAGTGTGTTTTCACAACTTTTGAGTGGGAAGTGGCGTATTTATAAGGCCCCGTTTTGAGCGTACACAATGGTTACAAATGAGACCTCGGGACTGTAGTTTCTTCACTCGGCGTTTCCCTCCCTTTGGTTACTCTCTTTACCTAATTAGCATTATAATTTACATAATTTGCATAAATCAACTATCGCAAGCGTAGCAGACCCACGCACCCATTTTTAAATTAAAATGACCTGGACTTTCTCCGCCTCTCTCTCTCTCCTTGGGTCTCTTCTCCATCTACTGTATCTCTAGCTGTCACATGTATTTCTGTCATATTGTTAAAATAGGTCCAGCTTTGAAGGGAAGAAGCGGTGCCCTGAGGGATCGTCAGACAACTTGATGACATGATGCTTCTGTTGAAAGAAAGCGGGGAGGATCAAATGCTTAATGGCCACCTGTGTGTGCGTGTGCGTGCGTGTTTCTTTTCTAAAACTTAGAATCTTATTTGAAGGCTTTCCAAGTGATGGTTTGAATGTTAGGATATTTCCATAATGCGTAAAGCACTACATGTAAATTCAGTGTGCTTTGCATGTTGAATAAAAACAGGAGTAACAGAAGGAAACAAAGTAGATGAAAAAAAAGAACACAACATGTGTTAATCGTTTGTTATAATAGTCAACATTGTATTGCAGAGCAAAAAGTAAAGGTCTGCAAGAATATATGAATTTCATCCCGTAAAGTAACTTTTATAATTTTAGAAATTGAACAACCTGCTATGCTCAATCAGGGAAGAGGCTGATTTGGCAGGGAAGGTAGGTTTTTGTTTGATTAATGAGGTGGTCTTGCAAATCATCAAAGCAGATTGTAATACGCTTAGGAGTTACTCTCCAAATATGCAGATATACATGCAATGCATACATTTATTTAGGAGAGTAAAGGATTAGAGGAAGAACATGGCTATGATGCTTTAAACGGCATCCACTGATACATGATGACACAACTGTAAAAAGAGAGAAAACATATTTAGTTAGATGCAAGGAGACTCAAGTAGGGTAACGCGGTATGTATTGGAACACACACAATACAGTGCATTACGTGCATATTAGATAAAGTGTTGCTTCAACAAGTTTTCTCAGCTCCTTGTGATGCTCCATTGTCCTCTTTTTGACCCCACCTGTATGTCTTGTAGTTGTTACATTGCTGAATCTGTTTATGCAGGTGATTCCCTTGGCATTTGTCCTCAATTCCCATATATCATTTTCTTTTATTCACACAGCCACTATCTGTGTAGCTCAAGACGTGTCTGTGTGTGTGTTCGTCCTCGCCGTCTCTCTCACGGACCTTTTCATTTCCTCCGAGATTTAATGACTCATTTGACAAGAGGGCCCGGGAATAGAAAGATGTAAAATAAAAGCGAGGAAGATAAACAAGCTATACAGTCCACGTCAGGAGCAGGTCTGTGTGAATGCCCGTCCTCGGTGGAGAATGGCAAAAGCGAAAAGGGAGAAGAGACAAAAATGAAGCGAGGCAGACCAGTTTCAGCCGTCTCCTCTCACGCAGAGGGGATGCGCTGCCTTGAGCGCAATCTTTTCCAGGAACTCCAGCATAAACAAATTAAGTCAAAGTATCCCTACAGCTCTTTGTGTGCACGTATCTGGAGATGTTAGTGCATCCGTTTGTGTGTGTGTGTGTGTACTTGAGTCTGTGTCTTTTCAACCGCTCTATGTTTCGGGTTGTCCGTGTGTATCCAATCTCGGTATCACTGTGCATGGGCTTGATGTGGCTTTGACACACAACGCAATGCCGTTCCACGCGCAAGAGTGTGTGAGTATTTAGTTCGTTTTTGACTGCTGTACTCTGAGGCGGTGTGTGTTCAAGTCACTGCGAGGCCACATTGTAATCACATTGTTTGGAGAGTGTTTTTTCATCAGGACGACACATGTAGTGACAACAAGTCCTCAAGCTAACGTTGAGACACAACCAGTGCATTTAATTCCCCATCGGCAACGACAATAAAGACTATAGGACAACTGTGTCCTCTGATGAATGTGTTACCTCCTACACATCTGGCACCAGTATGATAATTCATTAAAGTAATTAGGCACTGTGGGGTACTAACTGTGGGGTAAAGTGTCAGTTGTGTTTGGCGTATGTTTTTTTTTTTTTGGTTGATAATGTGAATTAACTTTGCTATTTGTGGAGTTTATAACTATGCTTTTAGGCTCTTCCTGTTTGTGTACCCAATGCAGCGTATATACAATGTGAATAACCTTAGTTTGCATTGACAACTAGTGCTCAAGGCCTTTTTGTTGAGGATGCATGGCTCATTTCTTTCATGTATATGAAAATGTAACCGTGCTTGAAATCCCAATGCATTGTTGCTGAACTGCTGTTGCACTTTTGGCCCACTTTTCTCGTTATATTGTTGCTAAACAATATACACAACTGGTCCCCTTGTGTACAATGACTGCTTTCTACTATTTATAGTGATGTACCTGGCTGTGCATCAGTAAAGCTTACACATGCTTTATCTTTTTTCCTTTGGTGGAATATTTGAATACATTTTTTGTGACCCACAGGTTTATTCAAATGAGAGAAATGTATTTGCAAATGTGTCTTTGTTTGCATGGTCTTGTTTTTCACTGTTAAAACAGTTTCTAGCAAACTGTGGAACATCTCTGTGTTTGCAAGTAGTTCATAATAATAAAACTGTACTTTTCTTTTCTCCCTTCGGCCGAGAACACTGCCTACACTAAAGTTGTACCTGATGGGCCTCATCCAGCTTTGCTTCGGGCTCTTACAGAGCACATAGTGTGTTATGTGTTTGCTTGTTCACATGATTTTTATTATTTGGTTTCAGGCTTTAGGAAAAAGTCAAAAGTCATTGAGTGCCTGCACTAGCTTGCGAGAAAATTATGTGATATGATAGGTTATTTCATGAGTAAATAACACTTTGCAGAGTGGTGTATGGAATGCCTCTGGCTTTTATTGAGGACACAAGTTGTTTATGTATCTAATGTACCATATATGAGTGAATAACCTTTACTGGCAAGTATGGATTGAATTGAGAACTGTGGAGGATTTGTGGAGGACACTAGTTTATTAATCTAATGTAGTATGGAATCATTTGCTTTGACCCGTTTATGGGTAAATGGCTGTTGACATTAGAGCATGACAGTGTGTGCCCATTAGCAGGCTCGTATATGGAGTTGGCAAAACTGCCATCGGCTTTTATTGGGTACATACAGTATGCTTGTTTATATATCAAGTTCACCACAGGGCGATATGCCCGTTGATATGTTGTTGTGTTGTATCCAGTGCCTATTTGCACATGTGTGTAGAGGCAAACATGGATTTGCTTTGACAAACAAGGTCATAGCAGCCTCTCAAGGCATTGGAAGGTCATTTACATCGTTTCAAAATGCACTAGATGCAGTGAAAGACAATCATGCACCCAAGTTTCCATATACAGTATATTGTATAAATCTCTTTCATGCATTAACTTTCTCTGCATGGCATTCTTGCCCAACAAGCATTCCTTACAATATTGTCATGCCTCTGTCTAATAATGTGTGTGTTACCTCAAAACACGTTTTGCATTCGCTCTGATCCAGAGAGAAATAGGTAGAGATGTATTAAGATATAAATATAGTAGACTGCAGCTGATTGTGACCACAGCGCAAGTGGCCGCATCCTCATCTGTGGCTGGCTCGAAAGTTAGCAGAGCAATCACAATGCAGCTACCGTAGCTACGTATATCCGTAGCATCTAGATTGAACCACAAATGCAGCGGTAGTCCAATCAATAACCATGTTCACAGCCACAGCAGCAACTGTCCGCCTTTAGAGAGGAGTAATGAGCCATAAATGCATCCTTTAAAGTGTTTCCCTGAACTGGACTGGACCGACACATTAACTGTTGACCCCACCATGTCCTGGCCACCGTCCATATTTTGTCATCATATTGAATTATGCTCTCTACTTAGAACAGTGTTTGTACTGTAGTGTTTGTTTCGGCATTCGCACCAATAAAGAGTAACTTTAAATGTATAGAGATTGCATGGACGTACAATATAAAAACATTTTAAGTACGCAGTGAGATTGTTCATTCTGGAAAACAATGAGCTTACAACTAATATACATCAAATAATTATGACTTTTTTTTTTACAAACTGATGTGAGTCTAAGACTAAAATACTGTTATCAAGAATGTGTTACTAATTGGATGAAGTTTGGTGTCTCTGTTGTGCAAATATTGACATACTTACTTTTAGCTATGTGCAAAATGGTCGTGGCAAAAGTGTGTGTGTGTGTGTGTGTGTGTGTGTGCGCAGTAGCTCCAAGCGTCTGCTCTGTGTACACATTTGCTGGGCCCTCCATGCCAAACATGGAGGTGCTTGCATGTTTGTGTGTTCGTCAGAGGAGATGAAGATTGAGAGTCCATCTCTATACGTTATTTTGGATGGACCTTCAAAACCTACTCAATCCCCAGCCATGTGGCTTGTCGCACACATGGAAACACACACACACACACACCGGCCATTTGTGAGCCTTGCCACTCAGCCATATGCCACCCAAGGGCCTGGCATCTGCTGCAACACAAACACACAGTAACAAGAGACACACGCTGAAGTAATCACTTTTTCTGTGCTGCACACAAATACATTTGCATACTTGGGCATACTCGCTTAGAAAAACACACACTGTATAAAGCAGTCCTCTTTTACCTGCCATCTCTAAAGCTCTTTCACAGCAGCTTTGGAACAACGCATGTGTGTACCTGGCACTTTGGTCCCTGTATCCCTGTTTGTCTAAACATCCGATCAGGTCCTCCTAAATGCAAAAATCAGTCTCTCAAAAGTCAGCGGTCGGAGGCAATGGACATGAAGTCATGCAGCAGACAAACACACGTTTCTGAACACATGCAGAGTCACATTCAGAACTGTGTACACACAAACACATAGGCTGGGATCATGCATATTCAAATGACGTTAAAGCCATTTAGATCGGCACCTGATTTGCATTTAGCTCACAATGAGAGCGGCTCGGCCTGCCAACATCCCCCTGCCTCATCTACACACACACACACACACACACACACACACACACCGCCTAGATTTGCATTTGGTATCTCATGTATCTGTGCTGGAAATTCCCACTGATATATTGACTACTTTCTACACATTTATGTATCTCTGACATACAGTATCAATAAATACAGCAGCCACTGTAAAACCCTAAGCTCACAATAACACTTTCATTATAACCATTAGAGACGTATTGCAACATACTAAGCATGCATTTTTGAAGTGGTTAGATAGAAACGGTAAACAAGATGGTTACATCCTGGGCTTTAGCTGCGTGTGTGATTTACTGGTCCTGAGTGAATGCTGAGGGATTGAGCTTTTTGTCTTTCCGTCTGCTTCTGATGACTGTTGCTTTGAATGGCACAGCTGTGCACTAGCAGGCTACCCTCTTAAAGCTCGGTCTGATTACTACCTGCTCCCTTTGATTAATGTTCATTATGTCTGAGAGTGTGTGTACGTGCACGCGCGTGTGCGCTCTCGGAGTCAATTCAAACTGATCCCCCCCCCCCCCCCCCCCCTCCACCACCATGAATCAATCAACACCATTGAAGTGCTAATATCGGCCCCTTTGTGAGCCATTTGCTAATTCAAGCCTCATCTTGCCGAAGCCTATCTGATTTATACTAATGATGAGGATTTTGACCGCGATGTTTAGATTTATTCTTGGTGGATTTATTTTTTATATTTAAATAATTATCCTGCTCATGTTTTCATCTATGTGTTAAAAAAACTGAAGGGAAAGTATAGTTTCTTTCTGCTGGATGATTGTCCATCACAGGACCGAGTGTTCCAGTGTCAGTCTGATGATTGATCAAGATTGTGTGTTTGGATTGGATGATTTATACACAGGCCAGAGTGATATAAGGCAATAATACCTTGATTATGGACGTTTGCTTGAATTGGACAACAGAGTAAAGGACATTTTCACTAATATTTCCTGCCTAATATCTCACTTTTACTTTTGAATGCATTATATCTACACTATAGACTGAAGACCTTCTCAAATCTGCTCAATCTATGTATGCTAAATATATATGAAACAGCCAGGCCAACTGCTGGATTATATTAGAGAAAAGGCCATTTCAAAAAAATCGCACGTGTCTGCTCTGCGAATGTGCAAAGCTGAAGTTGATGAAGTTTGATCTGCCAACCGGCCCTGTGTGTGTGCACCTCAGCTCTTTTTGGTCCATATAGCCTATTTCTGTCTCTTCTATGGAGAAAAGATCAATGGGACACCTCATATGTGGCTAGAGAGTACCTCTCTAACTGTCCAAACCCATTCGCTGTATCTTTGACACATTCAAACATCCATACATGGCCTGCATATCATGCTACAGTCTGAATGTTGCCCATACATTGGACAGGAAGCACGCACACATCAGTGTGTGTTTGTGTCAGGCTCGTGAGCCTGTGGCAACCCGACAGCCAAATTACATCCATCTCCCCTCAACCTAGAAAGAGAGGGATATTTTAGCAAATTACATAATCATGACAGTAGATTATTCTTCATATGATTTGATGGGAAATCATTTCCCACCCTTTAGTGGGGCCAGTTTCCGTCTGCATGTCGGTTATTATGTACAAAGCCTTCAAGTTTTTATCTATTATTGTTATGCCCGTCCGTCACATTGCTTGTCTCTGACACATAAATAGATTTGTACATCAGCCTTCACCTCATGCTATACTCACACATTGCCCATTCATTGGTTAATAAGCGTGCACACACACCTACACACACACACACACACACACACACACACACACACACACACACACACACACACACACACACACACACACACACACACACACATCAGTGTTGGTTTGTCAACTTTTCCAGACCCTGGGGCCAATAAACAGACCTACTGCATTCATCTCTGCTTCTTTCTGGCCCCTCACAGTCTATCACTAGCATAAACGCTTAAGTGACATGCTGTATTTATTTTGCAACCTTCACAATATGTGTATTATTTTTATTGCAATAGCGTATTCAACCTATGATGCATGTATGTTGCCGTGAGAGCATTTAAAGGTTTGAGTAAAGATGCATTGGCTTTTAACCTTCCCATGAAACTTCTAAAGCATATACTATGTTGCCACCTGTATGCTTTGATTCACTAATAAAAAACAAGCTTTTGGGCTATATTCACATTAGAAAGATGGATCCAGTGCAGTGCATCTGCTGTGGAATAAGGATTTTCTTTGAAGGGAATGAGACTGTATTAAATTCAGTGTGTAAAATGGCTCTTAAGATACAGTAGGGATTATACAGTATACAATTTAAAATATGGATCACAGCTTGTAAGTAGTTTAGATAATATTGATGCATTGTGAAGGTTGCATCATGGCTGGCAACCTCAGAATGAATAAAAAAATTTGGGATGCATATATAAATATATTTTAAAGATTGTTTTTTTGGGGGGTCATTTTTGCCTTAATTCAACGGTTTTAGAAACAGAGAGAGGAAATTGTTGGAGAGAGCACTGTCACCACTCGGCAGCGGAGGCTCTCGGGCACGGGCGCATCTTTAAGTGGGACGGACCTTTTGACAAGAGCGCAAAAATGTTAGTGAGAGTAGGGACATCAGGTATAAACAGCAAGCAGTATTTAGTCCATAAGTGAGATAATACCGAAACTGTTTCTATAGCCCAACACAGTTGATCCAAAGTGATTTACAACACAGATAAAAAAGACAAAACAAAAGAGACAAACACAAGAGAAAAAACGTTGGAGAGGAAATGAAAGCAGATCTAATGTGGTAAAGATATGCATAGTGTGGGGTTATCGCAGAGGGATGGTTGATACATGAAATGTAATGAATGAGCTTCTGTCTGTCTGGTATATGATACTGACATACAATCTGTCTTTCTTGCTGAAATTTTGAATACAAGTTGGCATACTGTAGCTTCCTTATTCTTTCCTTTTGGTCCAGCGCCTATCTACAACAGCTTTTGGATGCGTTTGACCACTTTACATTGTTTTTCTTGCTGAACTTGCATGAATGGTCCAAATGCCTCTTGGGTGACTTGCCTTTCAGTATACATTATTTTTTGTCACCTCAAGCTTACAGTCTCCCCAAAGGGAACTGTATTCTGTGGATTTCATGCTTCCCTAGCTGTGTGACCTTTCGTATATATATATATATATATATATATATATATATATATATATATATATATATATATATATACACATGTGATCTCTACTGTCAGCGCTTTCCAACCCAATGTTCTCTCCATGCTGTACTGTGTCTATAGCAGTAATAGCCCAAGGCTTTGCAGACTTAACTCTTCTACTTTTCTTTCTGCTCACTCCTCCCTATAGGAATTAAACATTTCCACAGTGTCCCTTCCTGTCAGCAATTTCTCATTCTGCCTCCTCTTTTTGTTCCGTATAGCCACACCAACCACAGCCTGGCTATGTCCCACGATGGCTAGTCTGTATTCTTATGAATTCCTTATGTTCCCCAGGAGTAAACACAACATATTTACTTGTTTATCTGCCTGTCACTACTTTCACTTTCACCTCTGGACATATTTTCTGGTCCTACATTAAAGTCTGAACCTGACTTTATTACACGAAATGCTGGATACCAAGACAGTAGAGGTTTACCAATGTTCACTGTCAAAACAATTGTTTTAGTAAAACAACATGTTAAAATTTAGACAATAAGAAGTTTCTTTTAGTGTGAAAGAAGGCCACGTTGTAGTAAATTAATAGAACCTTAAAGTTGAGTTTTTAGATGTCTTTATAGCAACGCATGATCTGAAGTGATGATCCTGAGGGCTTGCATGTTATTGCTGTTTTGTGTGTTTGAATGCAAATTACAACCCATTCAGCCGCCCTACCGTTCCACAGACCTTCCTGTCACACCTGTGGTTACTGTCTAATAGAGCAAAAGGAACAAAAAGAAAGATTATAAATGAAACTGCATAAAGAAAATCAAATCAACCCTTATTTTTCTTCCTTTCCATATGTCCTTGGTTCCTCTGTTGTCTGTTTTGTCCTTGGGTAGCTGAGTTAGTCTGAGAGAAAAACAGCAGAGTACTTGACAGTCCATCATGGCACCACTTCAGAATGTACCATCAGTGGGACGTATGAAGAGCACCCTGAGCCGTGCACGCGCACACGAATACACCCCGACACAGAATGGTTAGTTCATGAGGGGAGAATCAAAATGTTGAGTGTCCAAGAGCGAACGCTACATCACAGAATGCTTCAATCCCCTGTCAGTGTTCTGCACAGACAAGAGAGAGAAAAGATGGCCGTATGTGGGACACAATGATAGTTATTAAGGGCTTCCTTGACATTGGTTGACATGGACTGAAGTCGTTGCATTTCTTGTTCAGTTGAAGAATGCGAAAAACAAAAATGCAAACTTCTTTAGAAAACCATATATACTTGTGCTAAATTCGACATTCAAAGCCTTAATTTAGCGAGCAACAAGTATTATCCATGTAAAGCTAAAGTGAATATATAATGTCTACCTGAGCAGAGAATGAAGTCGCTCTCTTCCTGTTTGTGTGTTGTTATCCGAGCCTCTCCGTTCTTTAACACATAGACAGGCCGTCCTCACGTGTTTTTAGTGCGTTTTAGTCGCTTTGCACTGCATGCATACAGCCGTTCCAGCTGATAGCGGCGGCGTCACGGAAGCCTAGCACTCATCCTCCGGTTCCCCCTCAGGAAAACACTCGAGCTCCGTCGCCCTTAAAGATCCTTTGCACAGTTTACAAGCCAAGACAAAATTGACTGCATGCTACGAACCCTTTGTAGACTTTAAAAACAGCTTCCATGATCGACATGGACATTTAGCCAGTTTATTAGGCACAGCTTGCTGAAACTAATGTCGTCTACGCTCAATATAGACCGGGGGGTGGACAAAATACCAGAACCACCTCGTTGTTGCATTGGTTGTGTGTCCATCCACTATCCGACCACATGGTCCACACTACTGTTTGCCACACTTCCTAAACGTCACAATGCATGTCTTCGGGATTGGAGACTGCACTGCAGAGGCAGAGTTTGACACCAACAGCTGATCACATGTGGCTCCTACAGGGGTTTTTTGCGTTTGAATGTAGGCCCCTGTACATTTGCAACTACTTCTTCAATCCACCACTTTTTACGTTTGGTAATGCAGTTGTAGTCTTGTTCCGTCAACAGACTGCTGCTTTTCCCCCTCTCTTCTCCTCTCGGCAGCACACACAATACCTTATCAGTTTTCAAACCAAATTTGCAATCACTTTTATCACCATTTTTATTTGGATTTGCACAATTGCTAAAAGTCAGGAAAAAAAAGGAGCAAGGATGGTAAGATAGTACATCCATCAAAGGTCATGAGCCGGCTTTTAACCCAATCAAGCATTAGTAGTGCATGATCCTCGCCTTATCCCACAGAGCCACCAGGATGGCCTTGCAGCTCATGTTTTTTCCCCCCTTATCAAAACACATACATACATTTCTGTCATTCTTATAGGACGACTGGAGGGCTAGCCTTGAACGGCAATCAGACGCATTTGCTAGATATGCCTCCCTATGCATGTATGATTTGTTGTGTCTTCAGGTGTGGCCTCCAGTGATAATCATAATCATACGGCTATTGCCATGGCATTAGTTTCAGCTGTAATTATAGATCCATGTGGATGTATAGATGTGGGCATTACACATGCGTTTTCTTACGCTCTCTCTTTCTCTGTCTTACACACACACACACACACACACACACACACACACACACACACACACGCGCGTACACACATGAATTACACACACCAAGGCCTCCAGGCCCACAGGGACATAACGGACAATCAGTCTGACAATTACAGCTGAGCTCTGATTGATGCTGCCGTTGCTAACACACACACAATTTCCGACACAGACGCTGTAATGCCGAGGGCTTGATCCCGACAGCTACCTCACACACACACACACACACACACACACACACACACACACACACACGTGTGTATATATATATATATATATATATATATATATATATTCTGTCAAACAAGCACCTCAGTGGATGAATAAATAAAGGAGTATGGAAGGTTTTTACGATTTACGATCACTGTGGCGACTTGAGGTATGATGTACATTTTATCCAGAGGAAAGAAACACACGATCAATGCTTAACAGTATCGAACGGTTATCAAAACGTGTTGTAGGCCAAAAGGCATTAGTGTATTACAGGCATTTCCTGTAATGAAAGGCATGTATTAACAATCTTAGGTAATTGGGATCCAGTTCATATTTCTATTTATTGCAGTAATTGATGTAAGAGAACTTTAAATGTTGAAGAGGAGTTACAACATGTTTTTAAGTTGATTGATACTTGATTCTGGTCAGATATATATACTCCACAGCACTTTCTCATTTTTGCTTTCAGGCACACATTTGCATTATGTGTATTAGATGTTTATGGGATTGTGTTTCCGTGTGTGTGCATGTTGTGTATTGTAGTCACTAATATTTCAGAGGCTTTCATTCTGTGTTTTCTGCCATGTCTCAATTTTGATGTGATTCATTCCAGCATCTGAGACACTAAACAGCCTGCAGGCTACTGTCACAGGACTCTGTGTGTGTGTGTGTGTGTGTGTGTGTGTGTGTGTGTGTGTGTGTGTGTGTGTGTGTGTGTGTGTGTGCGTGTGCGCAGAAGACATCTATCTCTCTCTTTTGACAAACCAGATCTGTCACTGGTGGCAGGATACACATTCTTTTCTGTTGGATAGCTGAAATTGATGAGGCAATCATCAATTGTGTCTGATTTTGCGTTACTTTGCCGACATACACTATGTTTTGTGTACATACTGTCAAGGAGCAGCACTTGTATAATGATCTTCAGGTTGTAAAAATAGAAATGCATAAATCAGCTTGAGGTAACAATTTATGATTCTTTACTCTTTTTTTCTGCTTTACTCCTAATGTGTTCTTTTTCTTTTTATTCCTTTTGTTAAACTTAGTCCTTTTGTTACAGTTGTAGTGTATCAACAATCATATATTTTTAAAGGGACATATTTTTACTATTAGCTGTAATGTACCCATCGTTATACATGCATGTGTGTAGGCAATGATTCATGGATATGTAAATTAATGCAGTATGAGCGTCGCAAATGCATTGTAATGTCTTTTTGGATGAAGTTTGAGGTTTTTGTCATCATATGTAGTAGTACCATGAGAATGTTTTGAAATGCGTTATCAGAGCTGCCACTGAACCAAACCTGCACCAACATTAACAAATCCTTGTGCAAACAAAAGTTGAAACATCTCTTGTTCCCCTTTGCTGTTGAAGCGGGTCCTATGCTAACCTTTGGTAGCTTGTCATTCTTTCTTCCACTCCATGAAACCTTAGTCCCTGATTGAGGGAGTAAGTTTTGTGAAAACCCAAAACAGTGCTTTGTTTAGTTGAGGATTGGAAGAGCGCCATTCTTCATTCTTGGAAAGCTAGATGTGCAAGTACAAGCCCCCGTTAGCTAGCGTTGGGTGAACTTTGGAAAGGCTGAAGAAGGCCTGGAGGGGGCGGTTGTAGATTTGATGCAGGTGCACAGCGTTTTGGTCTTGGCAAAAGCCTCTCGTATTACAGCAGCCCTGTTCAGAGAGAGGGGGCGGGGTGGCTACGAGAGCCAGGAAAGCATTAGAAGTCTGGTGTATAGCCTCAAGACACACACACACACACACACACACACAGACCTAGTGAGGCTTCAGCCCGGTGTGTATTGAGGGAGGTATATTAGGTTAATTGTTATTAAACTAGCCTAAGAGATGCTCGCTATAGTGACGTGTTGGGGTCTAGTAGGTTTGAGGCGTCGTCTGTTTTTATGTTGCTCTGTTTGTCAGTGGCTGTGTGTGTCTGTGTGTGTGATTTAGTTAGTTTTGTTGGGTCTGCGTGTACAAGTGTGCTTTTATGGTTCCAATAATGTAAATTTTTGGTCTGTCTTCCCTAATATCTCTTCTTTCTTTTGTCTTTGCTCTCTCTCTCTCTCTCTGTCTGTCTGTCAAACACGCAAACACACACTAACGCTCACTCACACACACAAACACACTAATGCTTTTGGTTAGAGGCCTAAAAAAATAAGGTGTGTGGTTAATGTTTTGTTCAACAACATAAAATACATCAGTAAATATGCCACTAGAGAATCTTGAAGCTGTTACGTGTTACGCGGTTGCTAATAAGTGGCTAAATGAGGCTACTTATTGTCATCAAGCCGAGCGCTCGGTCGTCTTTAGCTTAGTGATGTGAAGTCATACAACCGTGGTGTTGTTTGTTCATAGCCTAATGTTGTCTTTTGATTGCATTCACGCTTCAAAAATCATAAAAGTGGTGTATATTTGTGAAGATTATCTTGCTGACCAAAACATTTAAGTATCATAAACGTTTGTTTTGCCACAGAGCTTTATTTTCTGCAATAATCCAAATGGAAAAATCCCCTTTTTGTCGAAGGAACCCGTGTGGTGCTAATTTATGGTTTGGCCAACAACAATATTTCCTCCCTGCAGCACTCTGAAAGCCAAGGCCCACATTGTACCTTGTATAACATCTGCTTTCACTCCATCATGCATCCTCTTCTTTCTGCTCATCATTCATCTACTCTTAATCTCACGCACAGAAACATAATGTTCATGGAGTCTGTGGTTTGAAAGCGACTTCTATAAGCACACTGCTCTGTTCCCTGGGTGCTCTGATTGCATGGAAAATCCGTAAAATCTGGGCTCTTATCTCAAAAAGGTGGGGGAATAATTATATATATATTTGTATAAAATAATCATTTTAGCTGCAGATATATTTTTATGGTCCAGAGTGGTAGTTGAAACAAGACAATCTCTGTAAAATCTGTCAACCAAACTTCAAAAGCCTTGAAAAATACACTTCAGATAATGTAAATCGTGCTACCTGTATCGGCCCTCAGTAAGGTCAATAATTAATCTTTCTATTATGTGATTTACACAGAATGAAACTACTCAGGAGAACACTGTGGACTTGTGTGAACCTTGTGTTAGAGACAAGGTTAATAGATCTAAAATAAACGTACTATCGCAAAAGACAGGAAAGTGCTTAAGATTGGGTTTAAAGTTTGTTTGTGTTGAGTTTTCTTTTTCAAATGTTAATGTATATTCACATTTGCAGAAGTATATGCAAATCGTGTTTTAATGTGTTCTCTCTTTCACCCACCCACTGTACTATCTGAGGTGTTTGGATAAAGATGCCATCTGCCTTTCAAAGACGACTTCCTGACGCACTTGTCTTAATGGCAGGAGTGTTTGCGTCTCGGTCTGGGCAAAGCTGAAGGACTTGCCAACTCTTTTTACTGTAACTCATTGTCTGTACTCAGTGTAGTTCATTGTTCAAAGCTTAAAACCATTCATATTCATATCAGTATTTTCTTTCTTTTTGTGTACGCACAGTCCACATTTCAATGCTTCACGTTAACCAAACCACATTAATTATTCTAAATCATGTATTTTATCAAACTTTCAAGTGGTCACCAATAATTGAAACGGCATTACTAATCTGACATCATAGATTGTCGGAGCCATTCACATCGGATTGTAAACCCAGCGGCAGTGGTTAACATGGCTTCCCTTTATGTAGTGCCGCCAGGTAGATAGCGAGTCAGGCTGCCAGATACCTGACACCTGATAAGTATTGGGAACAAAGATATAAGAACATAAGCTAAAAGGGTGTGCTTGTGAACATAGGATGATTGGTCTCTGCCGACTTGCAGAGGACAAAGATTTTAAAACTACTCAAAGACAATTATATTATTTAAAGAGTTAATGGAGTAAATCAATTTCCTATTTGCTTCAAAATCTTCTTCTTTCAGTTATTTATTTTTCTTTTAACCTTCTTCAAATCCATCTTCCCATACTTTCTATGTCTGCTTCGCTATGTCGTCTTTCTCATGTTGTTAGTGTAGTACTCTGTGTAAAGTATTTCTGTGCAGGGCTTGCTCCAAACAATTCACTTGTATAACTTTGATCTCTGTTGATTTTACATTCGTCCCCGCGAACGTTTAACCAAAGCCACCCTTAATCCCCTCATTCATTGTGGCAAACAACCAAAAGTTTGAACCGCTTGTACTTTGGGTTTTGACTTTGAGGGTAAAACTAAATACCCAAACCAACAGTGGTGTTTTTTTCTTCCTCTTTCAAGAAGCTTATTCAAAGAGAACTTGCAAAAGATCAGAGCATCTCTCTTTGGCCCTCTAAAATCACTCCCTGCAACGATTGTTTAGCAGGCAGCCAAACAAAATCTATCTCTACTAGGGGCTACAGAAGGGTGTGTGTGTGTGTGTGTGTGTGTGTGTGTGTGTGTGTGTGTGTGTGTGTGTGTGTGTGTGTGTGTGCTGATTGTTTGATGTGATTTGTGAGCAAGAAGGCATCATATTCCTACCATCTGTGTGTGTGTGTGTGTGTGCATGATACAGTAAAAGTGTATCTAAGGAATGACAGGAATGATGAGCGTGCATACAGAGTTTATTAAATAGAGGAAGACAGAAATGATTCAGTCAGAGAGTAACCCATAAATGTACTAAATGAGTGAGAGAATGGAGCTTAGCTCTGGTGCTTCCTCAGCCTGCGATCCACTGCCTGACAGTGGGGGGTACGATTTATGCTGCTGTGTTTTGGTCAAACACTGTGGTAAACTGTACTAATGATGAAAAGCTGAAAATTGGTTGTGGGGGAAAAGTGTATTACTGGACCAAGTGCAGTTATGTGAGGTCTGTATCTTAACTACAATGATTTATTCAGTGGATAACATTTTATAAATCATTTATTAATGTTTATATACAACTTATTAATGTTAAACAGGGGTACTTAAAGTGTCCCGCTGATTGTTGTTTTAAGTTATGTCACAGAATAAATAAATGTGTGGTGATTACATCCATATAGCAAGATCTGAGAATACCCATAGCCAGTGAGAACTGTGAGAATTCAAGACTGTAGCTTTGATTGCTGCCACACTGTACATCCCTGGACAGATTGCATTATTAACTTGATACATTGTCTCATTTGTCTGGAGTCAAATGGATATATGTATTGAAAAATCTCTCCAGATCATGTAATATAATATTACTATACGGAATATCTCATCTTTACGTGATGCTTTAGTGAGCATGTAATACACCACATTTTCAGAAAAGAGTAAGATAATGTATTAATAATAATCACAGCCGTGCTAAAGGCCAATCTGAATTTAATGTGAATTTTCTGTAAATTCTTTATATACTTCTTTTCGTGTCTTTCTTTGTTCAGTTTTGTCATATTGATTGGCAGGTGTGTAATTAGCATATTTTTAGTCTTCATTTGTTGTCTGTTTCCTTTGACACCAGCTATTAGCTCCTTATAATTAATCCCATGCAACCGCCTGGCTGTTTAGTAGTCTAGTAGGAAACGTAATCCAGTTCCCTGGTTAAAAAAAAAGAAAAAACGGAAGGAACCCAGCAAGCTATTGTGTACGATGTTTGAGTGAATTATATGAGAGGCAGATGAAAATGTTGAATACAATTCAAATCCGCAGTTCTCTCATTATCCTTGTTATCATGTGGATTAATGATCAATTAAACTCATGATCCCACAAATCTGTAGTGGATCTGCTGTGTATCACGGGATGTTATTCTCTGGATAGCGAAGTAAATAAACGTCTCGCCGTGCAAAGGCATACACACACACGGCCTTGTTTGGTATTCGGGGACGTTTTTCAATAACTGGAGTAAATACAAATCTAAATGCAGAGTCTCTCATACCCAGATATGCAAGCAAATACCAGCCAGCACACAAGCAAAGACCAACACATACACTGCATACAAATACACACACAAAGCTCATGGTGCGGTGCACATAAGTGTGTGCAGCTCATGAACTTTTCATTTACTGAATTCACTACATTGTCATATGAGTCATTGGTTTATGCTTGGGTGTGTTCATGCATGATCATCCTCTTATTTCACAGTTCAATCAACACATTAGGATCTACCTTAATCCCAGATCAGTGCTCCTCGCTGGTTGTTTAGGGGTGGATTAGGTATAATTAAGTCAGGCAGATCCATACAGATTCACATCATACACATCTAGCTTTCCGTTCATCCAGATCTCTCTTCTGGTTCACACAGTGTAAAACTGAAAAATACATGAAAACTTCAAGAGGCTTTGGTGAGATGAAGAGCTAAATGACTCAAGCTGACCACCCTGTACTGTAGCCACATTTTAAAGGAGCACTTTTCTGTTTGCAGAACTGAATTGAGAGTGAGAATCTAGAAAGATTTTTTTTTTTTATTCGTAAAAAAAAAGAATGATAAAATGTTGACAGGCTAATCCTTAACATTTTAAGTGTTTCCATATGACAAACATCCTTTTTTTCCTTAAATATATGTACAGTACTGTGACAATTGTCTTTATTCATGTGTTTAGGATTTTAGCCTGACGGCAGGGACATCTGTCTTCAATCCAAAGGAGCAAACAAAAGGCCCAAATCAAATGATCACCATCCAATAATAATGTTCAAAGGACATTTTCTTTCCACCCTCTTTTTCAGAAAATTGCTCTGTTTGCAGGAAACAGTGATTTATTTGGTCTCTTTTTAAGTCTGTCAGCATGCCTGTGCAGGTGCTGCCTGTTGGAACAAACACACACACACACACACACACACACACACACACACACACACACACACACTAAAATCAGTAAGAAAGAAGGAAGAAAAAAAAAAGAAGAGAAGGATGAGAGAGAATTATAGTGGAAGGAAGAGAGGTATGAACAACAAAGAAAATGCCCCGAGATAGGAGAGAGGGATGGAAGCAAAATGATAAGGACGGGAAGGAGGGAAGAAAAGAGCAAAGAAGATGGGTGTCTGCAAAAATGGAAACACCCTGAGCAATGTGTCGGAGCTATGACTTCTAAGGCTCTGACGCATTGCTCAGGACATGATCAGTCAGCACAGTTTTACAGTGCGGGGCTCATCCCTGACAGTTCAAATGCAAATACTGCCGATTGAGCCTATAGAACCCTCTGTTCCCAACACGACATGTTGCTGCTATATGAAACCCAGGTGGGATCAACTTCCTGTGGTGGTTCCTCACATGAAGTATTGGCATGTTTTTGTAACCCAGGATGTGGATTGTATGAATTGGAGATGAATTGTTCATCAATCCAGACACTTCGGGGGATGCATTAGACCATGTTAACAACAAAGTATTGACTTTGTCCATCCACAGAAATATAAAATGAAAAGAACGTGGACCCAACCATGATCACGGTCAAATATGTGTCAAAAATGAATCCGTTGGGGACAAAAGATATTTTCCTTTCTGTCTGTCAATTCAAAGGTGGTTTTATTCCTGCCGGCAGCACTTTCAACAAAGCGTAACTTCCCGTCTTTCTCCTTCTTTGAGTCAACAACATTCTTCATTGTGTCCCAAACAACATTTCTTGATTAGGAGGCCATGTTGTAGCATTTGATTTTTCTGATTTCCTGAATAGTCTGTTCTCTTTTAATTGTATCCTGTATAGCTGTATGAACAGAGTTTAATAGTAATCACTATCCTCTCAGCTAAAGCGCTAAAACTGAAGTGTCTCCGGGACCTTGAGATTGTAATTAAATGCTGAAGAACTGCACTAACAGAAAACATGAAAAAAAAACATGAAAGTGCAAAACTTTGATTGAATTGGGATCTTAATGAATAGAAGCATATTGTATGACAGAGGCAGATTGCTTCTGTTGATTTAAAACCCAACGAGATATTCCAGCCTGTACAACACAAGTAGTATAGCCTTGCTGGTAAATGTGCTGTAGATACTCATATTGTACATAAACTAAGTGTTTGTGTTTTTATACGGTCAAATTGCATCATCAATACGTGTAGATCGGTTTCACTGTGCAATGAAACAAGGTTGTTCTGTCAGCTCAGTTAAAGCAAATAACCCAACACTTTTCTAGCAGAGTTATAGAAGAAGAATATTTAAGCAAAAAGGTGAAGTCCTTCACGTAAATCAGAAAAGCATTTCACTTGTTATTCCTCTTTTCAGTTGTTTTTAAGTGAATATGCATCTCTCTTGACGCACAAGCTCATCATTGGCAAGAAAAAAGTCCCTTTTGACAGATTAAACCAAACAAAAAGAGATGCAGATTGAAGAGAGACTGAGAAGGAGGGCCCCAAATGATTGCCAGGGATAATAACCCTGTTGTTTTTCATAGGTTATGGTCAGCATATGGCCACACAGACACACAGATGGCCACATCTATAGATGAAAACACATTTGCACAAATGCTGCATGAAAGGCTGATGTTTAATGAGTCAATAATCGTGTATGTGTTTGATTTTTTTGGGTCTTAGAAGTGTTTTCTCTCTGTGTCTCCCTCTCTGTGTAGGTAGGGGAGAGGCAACATGTGTTGGTGACGGAGGAGTCATTTGATGCTCAATACTTTGTGTCTCACAACAAGTTCTACGAGCAGGTAAGATAATATAATAATAATAATAATAATAATAATAATAATAAGATAAAAAAAACTGTAATAAATGAATTGCACGCAATACTCCAGACAGCATATGTGTACTTGTTATGTAGCACATTCAAGAACACAGTAATCAGTCATTTAAAATATACTAAATATGTATTCAATATATTTAAACTAAACAAAAAGAAACTAGGAAAAAGCATACACGTCGTACAGGTAGTGTTTTAGTTGTTATCCAACATTTGGTGTTCAAACTTATAATTAAGTTACTCCGGCTGGTATGGTTATCAAAATCGGCTGAGGGACGATTCAGCGAGCTGGATGTTTGTTGACACTTTGGCACCCTAATGATGAATCTTAAAATAGTTGCGTTGGCCTACAGATCCACCATCGAACACATACAGTGAAAAGCAGTAAATTAATCTGTGTTTGATGAAAATGTTCCCGTATGTGAAGCTAATCCAACCCTCCCTCATTTTCACACTTAGTAAATCAGGTCATAAGCTTTGCTTTGCATGTCACAGAGTACTCACAGCAGGTGTCAGAAGCTTAAGCTTGTGTTGACTAAAGTAGGTTAGCTTTAACATCACACATACTCACAAATACACACGCACACACTCCCTGCGGTGGTCATGAGAGCATTTGGCGGCTGATAGCGGCAGTACTTTTTGCTTTTTTTACAGTACTATAACATTAAGGTCAGCCCTAAAGACATGCACATTCCATCCTACACACACATACAGCTGTTCACATACACACACATCCGCATGGCTTCAAAGACCCTCTCTCAACCTGTGAAAAATTCACTTTAAAACATCTTCAAATAAATCAATTTCCTCCTGCTTTAACCATCATCAGAAACATGTTTGAAGTTATGCTTTTTATTAGCAGGGAGGGCAGGGGATGGTAATAATTTTTCCTCCCCTCCACTTTCCTCTCCTCCCTTCCCCCCCCTCCTCCTCCTCCTCCTTTGCACCTCCTTCTGCAGGCTATAAACTTAAGTTACAAGTGTCACTCGGTTCATGTGTGTGTTGTGACGTGCACACTCCTCCGTTGCATGTGTGCATTTGTGCATATGCAGGCATCTATATCATGTGTGTCAGACTTTACTCGAGAGGAAAGCACATTGACATGTTTGATGTTCTCCCTCTCGCATTTTTTTGGGACATTAAGTATTTGGCATGTACTCCTAAATCACACTCTGACTTGAAAAAAAGAACATGAAAACACTATGTACCGATATGTTCTTGAATCTGTCCACCCCAAGGGATACGCCCCCTTTCATGTATACATATGACCGCAGACATATATACGGTACACGCACATGAGGTGGTTTACGCTTTACAGAAGTCTGACTCGCATCGCAAATTGTCTTTTGATAACATCCTGTCATTATCCCTCACTTGTGCTATAATGCGATCACACTTGAACAGTTAATCATCACTGTAAATTACTCTGGATATACGACATCCCAAAGATTTAATAGAAAGGGGAACGTAGGAAAAGATGAAAAAGCCTTAATTGATCACGAGAGGGGATATCCAGGTGTTACAGCAACACAAAGACAGAAATAAGTTAAAATAAATACAAAATAAGATTAAATAACATAGAGATATATACACAACTAGTGTAAGGATAGGTAATAGCTGCGGGTCTAATATATTTGTAAACAGTGTACACCAACATAATATGTACTAAAGTTAAGTTATAATTGTATTGATACAACAAAAGAAAAATATTATATAGTTTATGAAGTGGTAAGTATAACATATATGCACAGTATAGTATGAAATAGTACAGTATATGTGTAGGTATTAGAGATAGTGTAAGATGCAATGTAATGGTAGTAATATTAATAATCAGAATTATAATATAGTTTAACATATAATATACTCTAAGTAGAGAAAGTGACAAGCTTCAGTTAGGAGGATTGGGTGGTTGAGGGAGAAATATGGGGAAGTCAAGGATCAGGAAATAAATAAAAAAACAGCAGTGGGAGCAGAGACACAGGACCAAAAGAGGTGGAGAGGGGGTGGGAGCGTGGTAGAGAGGTGTGAGTGTGAACAAATGGCCTAGTTTCAATTTTACACCATCAGACGGATATCTGTCCTGACGGGTATAATAGGCACCCGACCCACCTGTGTGTGCGTGTGCGTGTGCGTGTGTGTCTCTTTTCGTGGTTCAGTGAGGAAGTCGGAGGGGGGGTTTCCAATGAAATCGGACAAGCTCTTTCATCATTTAATCACCCTGTAATGGGCCTCAAATGACCCTCACCTACACACACACCTACACACACTCGCCTTCCTCCCCCACAGCCCTGCTGTTCTACCTCTCTGCTCTCAGCCTGGTTGCTGGCTACTTCCAAACACACACACACACACACACACACACACACACACACACGCGCGTGCGCACGCGTGGCCAGAGTGTCGAGCAGCAGGTGTGTTGATTAGGCAGGTGTGGCGCTGGCTGTGTGTCTGTCTGTCCTGATCTGCGATCATATTCCACAAACTGGATGAAGACTGACAGATTAACACTGCGCCAGGCTTACTCCTGCCGTCTCAGCAGCAACACTCCCTCCACCAGTGTACAAGCTCTTCTCTGCCCAGTCAGGGTCTCAGCCCTGCAGAGTCGTAGACAGACCACCAGATGACCTGAGTCAGCATGCAACCGCCCTGCTGAAGGGAACTTGGGTCATGAAGGTTTCTGTCCTACATCTGATCTGAGGTTTCATAAATGATCCCATTATTACCTTCATTATTAAATGATTACACGCTGTCTTTAAATGTGTTGGTAGCACTTTATAATAACTACACACTATTTAGCATTAGTAAAGCATGGATGAACACTTAATTCATCATTTATAAAGCATTGTTCCAACATGAACACTCATTAGTAACTCATTAGAATGCAATTCATAAAGACAGTTATAAATGTTTTATTCTTGATTAATAAGCTTGATTATTTCATACTTTATAAATAATGGATTCCCCATTTGTAAATTGAGTATTACGGACTTATAGATGATTAATAAGATAATTTATATAGTGTTAGTAAATGATAAAAGAAATGATTTAATTGTCATTTATTAATACATATAATGATTTAGATATGCACTTTATAAACATGTTTTAATACTGCAATTCATGATGAATTCAGGTAGTTACTACTCGTTAGTTAAGTATGTTCTGTGACCTCATCTAAATGTCATTTATAAATGACATTGAAAGGCCAGCAGTGCCTCAAAGCTAACACAAGTCTCAGTTATCTTCTCAAAAGAAAAGTGAAATATCGCTCATCTACACGAAGGGAGCCTTTTTCTTTCACTTGGGAATAGAATAAATCACAGGACGTTATCAAAGAAAACCTTTACTTTTACGAATACTGTTTTAAATCACAACACCAATCAGTAGTATTTACAGGGGAGATGGAATCTGAAGGAAGAGCTTGAGGAAAGAAGTAAATCAGTACTCGAACAGCTGTGAACAGCATATAATATCGCCAATCTGTCATCTCTGTGGTTATTTTGAAAAACATTTTTGAAAAGGATAAGCCTTTGCATTTGATCTTTATTTACAGAGGTAAGCCATTAAGAGCAAATTCCACTTCACACTCCGCCGTAATTATCACTCTTTGTTTTATTTTTCTTCCTGCTGAGATTTCTAGTTGCCATGGAGAAATAATAAAACAAACCAGCGAATCCCAATGGTTTAGCTCACAGCTGTTGCCGTAGTTTTTGACCTTGAGGGCTTTAAATGGAGCTGAAAACACTCAGCCCAGGGTTTCTTTGTAAGCATGCAGGGACTGACTAAATAACAATGTGGGAGAGCATCGGGGAAAAACCGTTTTAGAGCAGCGGTTAATTGAAAATATAATCGACAGCTGTGGTGAAATATGCAGAGGGCTGATTATTTGTTGGAAGGGATGGTAATATAGGTGTGAATGAGCAAGGTGTTGGCTATATGTCACCTCTGGTCACTCAGATACAGTCACTGCAACAGTGAATTACGTCCCAAATGTGGACTAATGGTTCATTGTGGTTAATTTTGAGGGCTCTAAAGGTTTGCAGTGATATCAGTTATGATGTGTGGCTCTTGGTTTGCAGGTGCTGGTGCCTAAGAGGGCTGAATTCAAAGGGAAGATGATTGAGGTGGACATCTACGAGGCAGGAAAACACTTCCTGAAAGGCCGACCCGTAGAAGAGAGTAAGCCCGTCACTGCCTCCATTGCCAAACCACTTCTGAAGGGAGAGGTGTCTGGCCTGATGCAGGTAAACACACACAAATACATGCACTGATATATTTAAACGCATGCCTCGAGTCACTGTTTCTTTTCTCCTATTAAATCACAAATACATCAAAAATAAATGTGCAGATGCATGTAGGTAAGCACAGTCACCGCTTTATGTCTGGACCACTAAATATGAATTCAAGTAAACTGTACTGCAAACAGTTTGAATTAGAGTTTACAAGATTGGAAGCGTTTCTATTGCCTCCTAACGGCTCTCAACATGGCGACGGCTGTGCAGGCAGCTCGCAGCTAACGGCGCTAACAGTGCAAACAAAGGCGTCGGTAATGACAGAGCTAACAGTGTTTACCTGAGGGGGAACCCGGAGGGTGAGCGCTGCGCTTCTGTACCGACGGCGTCCGTCTGGACAGATTTATCAGCTGTAACTGGCATTTGAGTAGTGCAGAGCAGCAGCCAAGAGACCAGCCAATGGAGCACGCTCACACACACTACCATACACTAAAAGCATGTGCAGCGGGCTTGGCTATGTCAACAAAGCCAGGAGAAGCTCGGAAAATACAACACACACACACACACACACAGGGAGAGTGACTTCATTCTCTGCTCAGGTAGACATTACTCTGCTGTATATTTACATAGCAAAGAGTTGTTTGCTGCCATATTAATGTTTGATTGTAGAATTTAGAACTTTAAATGTCAGGAATAAATGAAACTACAGGTAGAACGTGACATAACAGAGAGCATATTGACTGGAAACTAGAAAGGAGAGGAAAAAGAGTAATGGTTAAAACACTAGAGACCATGTTGCGTTGGGATCACACCAGCCGCCACTCTAAATGGTTTTAGGGGAATAAGGTGGGCGGTTCCAGTAGCCCTTCCGACCCCTTTACTTCCGGTCCCCTTGCACACCTATAAGGTTTCATGACAGCATCTTACACGGTTGTGATACGGTTACGGTCACAAATTCTGTCCACAAAAAAACCTGGCAAAGACAATCTGATCTCTTGATGCATGTTCCATGGACAAAATATCACAAGATTACATTATTTTACACAAAAGAAAGTGTATACGTTTTAAGTAACTGGTTTAAAAAAAATATCTCTATAAAATATTCTTAAATTTCTATTAAGTCAGAAAAGTTGGTATTGGCAGTAATATATGTTTAGCCAGTCCCCAAGGAGGTTGTTTTATCACTATTATTATAGAAGGTAGTTTTGGCTGTGAGCGTTATTCACCTCTGGTTAGTTGTTGTTACTCATAACTTCACAGTCGATGCCCAAAGCCCAAGCTCACTGGCTCGTTTCAATTCAATTTCACACTAAATGTTGTGAGCATCTGTCGTTGTCTACAGATGTAGCCACATTAGTATACTAATATTTAGTCAATTTGTCTTGATGGAATTAGTGGAGAGTTCAGTGCAGACTATATTTAGCAACTTTAACTCAGTTACACATGTATGTGTCTACCAGATGCGTACTGGTCTTTTTCAGGTAATGAGTGGACCTTTCCTACATCTGTCAAGCCCTCAATGTGTGTTCTTTCCTTATCCAAACGATACAAGTTGTATTTACAACAGGCGTTTTTAAATTTTGTTCAGTCAGCAAATTAATTAGGTGTGTGTGTGTGTGTGTGTGTGTGTCCACATTTTTAATCAATTCTCGCTGCAGTTTGTGGAAAACCCCCAGTGTATCAGGCGTGAGATAAGTAATTTAAGATAAGCTGTAGCTGGCTAAACTGTCCTCTGCCTTCTTTTCCACCACGCGCGCACACACACACACACACACACACACACACACACACACACACACACACACACACACGTTAATGTATCTGTTTCACTGCATGTTATTTTTCACTCCGACTAGCTGTAGCTTATAGCTCAGGCCATAGAGCAGAATATGATACACTTTCTAATTTCACACTCCATCAGCCTTAACTGCCAGACAGAGAAGAAAAGGAGAGTGAGGGGGGGAGAGAGAGGGAGAGAGAAAGAGAGAGAGAGTTTCACAGCAAGCCAAGCGGTACGTCACTCAGCACTGAAAAGTTCAGCTGCGGGGAATAGACCTTGTAAAACTAGTTGCCTCATAAAGTCTGCAGCCCATCCAATACACAACTGTGTGTGTGTGTGTGTGTGTGTGTGTGGATACACACACACACACACACACACACACACACACACACACACTTACTTTCCCTACACTCACACTCCTTTAACGTTCTTCGACATTCTTACACAACACATATTTAGGATGATGTAACCATGAATGTACTCTCTCAGTTTGAGAGGTAAAGGCATCATTTCCACCCTTAATGTAGTCCAGAAGAGAATTCATTTCATGCCGATATCTAGGACACATAATCACTTTGTGTCTGTTTAACACCCTGTGTAGATGAGGTTGAGTGGCAGAGCCGTGTGTGTTGAAATACAGCGGTGTATCAGGATTTGCAAAAAAAAAAAAGAATGTGTGTCTCTGCTTTCCACAGCATATTGGTAATTAACATATTGTTTTATTAAGTGATGCTGATGATGATCTGTAAACCATAGTCCTTGACCAGCATCGTCAGCTCTTAATGACACCAGAGTGGCACTGGAGCACAGTGCTAATAGATAAGTGACCTAATGGCTTGGAAACACAGCAGTATTTGCAAGCTACACACACAGACACACTTATAGTACAGCCCTCTGCTATATGTGATGTCCTGACAGCCGTGTGTCCAGCATGCATTATTATTATTATTTTAAGTGAACAGGTCTGATTGAAAATATGCAATCACACACATGCTGGCACTAGCATATCCATGTATACACGCATATCTAAGGATATGGCTAGCCTATACATATTGAAGACCATCTATGTTTTGTATGAGTCTCTGCGTGAATCCACCACACACTGAGCTGAATGTGTATGTGAGATGAATGAATGATTAGGGAAAGGCAGATAGACGCTCGCCCCCATGTCTTGCAGCAGAGTCTATAATTATAGACTTTTGGCAGAGCGAGAGAAAAACAGAAGAATAAAGGACCAGGAGGAGAGAGGGATTGCGTGATGAGGTGCATGATAGCTGAGTAGCTGATAGAAGGACGAGGTCTGAGCTCTGTCGTTTCATCTAAGATGCAGAAGAGCATCGTAAGAGAGAGAGTGAGGAAGAGAGAGTGGTAGATAAGTGGGTGATTGGATAGGCATAGGAACCCACTAAGGTCTGTAATATCCATTTGTTGAAAAAAAAAGGAACAAAGTGAGAGATCTATCATTTCTGAGTTGGGAGAGAGATGATTGCACATCATCCAGCATCCATTCTGATGTGTGTGGGAATGAAGCAATACTACCGGATGGATGGATGGATGGATGGATTTATAGAGGAGTGACACATGATAGCCTGTGTGGATGGCGGTGGAAGGATGGACTTGAAAATGGACAGATATATTTGAATGTATGGTGGTGAGACATGATGGCTTAGATGCACACGGCTGATGGACGAGCAGATGAATGGATGCATGGATGTGTGAATATATTGGCAGGTACAGCAATGATGGATGGGTGAGGAGTGAGGATGGATTCATGGTGATCTAATGGCACGCTGCTCTTTGTCCGTGTGCAGCCCGGTGCGACATGTTCATTAAAAGGCTGCCATGCCATTCCATGAAACAAGACCAAGGTTTTAGAGAGAGAGAGAGATTTGCTTTTATTGACATGAATGACATCTCTTCTTCTGTTTCTCTTTCTTATCCGCTCTCTATCTCTCCGGCTGTCAGCCCTTCATTCACAGAAACAGCACTTTCCGTAGAAGGGGAAGGACAGTAATGAGTCTTTTAGTGGGACACAATGGCAAAGAAAGCACTCAACAGCACGGTGGAGGAAAGAAAAATAGAAAGTATTTTCACCAGTCCTCATCCTCAGATGAAATTAAATGATAGAAGACGAGGGGGGAGGGGGGAGAGGCTAAAAAATGAAACAAGAGTGAAAGCGAGAGAGCAAGGTAGACGGGAGAGATCAGGAGACAGAAAAGCAGCTTGAGTGCCGCCCAATAATCAGTTCTTTTCACAGCATACTTTCTCAAGGAGACCAGGAGAACAGGAGGAAGAGAAGAAAATGGCTCTGCTCCTTTCACGAGACGGCCAGTTGACAGTTGGTATGAAAGACAGAATAGAAAAAGGAGTGAGCTGGGCAAGGAATACGAGTAGTGAACAATGTCCCCCCATGAACACAAATTGACAGAAAGAAAGAAAGAAATGCAGGTGAATGGACAAATCTCAGCTGGCGTATACAATTTCATTTTCCTTTTCTCCGGGGCTTGTATTCATGGTTTTTCCAGTCTTCCTTGTGGCTTTCTTCCTTTTTCATCATATCTCTGTTTTTCTTTTCTTTCATTGCTTTTCTTATTTGTATTTGTGTCCCGTGTCATCGTTTCATTATTTATTATCTTTCTTCCTTTTACCTCTTGCTCCTCTGTCCTCGCAGTTCTGTTTTTGAGTCAGTTCATCCATCTTGTGTGTGTGTGTGTGTGTGTGTGTGTGTGTGTGTGTGTGTGTGTGTTACTTTGTTTGGCAGAAAACTATAAAAACACTACGTGGAAGTGGACAATATTTATTTGTATATTCTAGTCCAGGCTGTGTGGGTGGGATTGCTGGTATTTTGCATCATAGTGCTTACAGGACATTTACAGAGACACACAGTGACACACACTTACAGGTTCATTGGTAAAAACAAAGCTTTGACACACAAACACACACATTCATGGACACGTAGACAACGATGCACAGTTCCCCCGGTGTGCGTGGCAGACTCCTACTCGCCGCAGGCTATGAGACACTGGCTGTATGCACATAATCATCATGTAGACAAAACACACACACACGCACACACACACAGGCATGGAACTCATTCAAAAATCTGCATTTCACACCGAACAATTGAACAGCTTCGTGTTGACGCGCTACTGTTGTGGATTGTTGCTTTGATGTTGCGTTATGCACAAATCATGTTGTCATCTGTATTGTCAGGAAAAAGAACAAAAAGTAAATCAAAAGATCAGGCGGTCTTTTCGAGACCAGATCCAGTAAATCCTCTCAAATCCATTTTTTTTTTCCTCCATGATTTAAAATGTCAAAAGGTTTTACTTGTCCTTTGCGTGACTTTGTTTACTCTAATAGCAAAGAATTAGTTTTGCCTTCAAAGCGGCGTGCGTAGCTATTTTAAGCATTTCATTTCGCGTGTCAAATTGTATTGCACGGCTTGCGTTTTGTGTATAGCTGAAGACCCAAAGTCACACTAACAAAGGAATAAATGTTAAGCCATCAAACATTAGTCTATTTTGAGTATTATTACCTAACATGTCAAATGGCATTACGCGGCCCCCTTCTGCTTTGTTTATCTAAAACGTCAGAGGGTTTTAAATACCCCCTTGCTCCGAGTTTGCCTTTAAACCACAGATGGAAGATGGAAATAACAAAGCACTCAGCCCAAAACTGTTTGGAGAAAAAAAATAAAGATGTTTAGTTATTTAGCAATCATGTTTTTTTGGGGCCTTTTCTTTCATGTTATTGTACAAATAGACTTTCCTCTCATGACCATTCTCCAGAGCAAAGTTCTTCAGCTGCTGAGTCACCCACGGCTTTGTATTTTATTTTCAAATTAGACCATTCTCTGAAGATAAGCAACAGAATTACAGCTGCTGTTTTGCTGAAGTCTCAGCAGTTTATTCTTGTTATTGCAATAATATTTGATTGAAAGAGAAGATTATTTCTTTTATTTACAACCCATGCCCTGGAAAACAGAGTTCTTCTACTAATAATAATATAAAACATTCTACCTCTCAGCTTGAAGTGAGCTTGTGCTGGCTTCAGTTACCTGAGGGTTCTGACCCTTGGGTTACCTGCTAACCCCTCAGCCTCTGACTGGATAAGGCCCACCTCTCGAGGTTCTGGTCTCCCATTATCCCCACATCCAGTCAACAGTTTAATGTCAGCGTTTACTTTGCAACCATTTTCGCCAATCTTTAATCACGCTGATGGTATTCACAACAACAGTTTACAGGGATGATTGTCTTTGCTTACATTTGCTCAGTGTTTGGGATGCACCTGAGAAATATAATCTACCCTCTTTAAACCCAAGCTCAGGAAAACACCTTGCTTCTTAATCACCTGAGACACATTACCTGGAATGACTCCCGAGATGCAGATTGTTGGTAAAGTGCTCTAAACAGCGAGTTACTGAACGTAATGGTGTATCGCATGACGTCAAATTAAATCTGAAAATATGACCTTGGTTCTCTCACAGCCACCTCGGAGCCTCTTCCCCGCTTTGCTTGCAGGCTTTCATGCCTTCTCTATGTTACACTGACTTTTTTTTTGGGGCCACCAAGTATTCGTGTTTGTGTGTGTGTGTGTGTGTGTGTGTGTTTTTATTTTAATCAGTATGATATCTATATAAAACAACTGTCTGTGAACTGGGTGGTGCTGCTGGTTTGGTGACGCTCTGGTGTGTTTCCCAGATGGCAGCAGAGGAACCAGTGAGTGCAGCAGGGACTGCTGCCTTAAATGATGTTTTGGGGTTTTTAATACGCAGAAAGTAAAACTCAATGGGTCTTGTTGAAGTGAAGGTAGTTCTGTCCTTATGATTTTGGGTGCCGCTGTCGTTACTTTTGTATGATTTGCCAGAATGTCCTTGACAGTGCAGTGATTAAAGTCGGTTGGGGATTTAGTGTCTCTTTTGAGACGGATCAGGAAACATCTTTTGAGGGCTTTGCAGAGAATGTAGGGGATAATGGCATTTAAGGTACTCTGTATGTGCTGTGATATGCACGTCTGATGTGCGTCAATGTCATCAAACACGTGTACACTGGGCACAACCACTGCTGATGCCTTCAACACTTTGCTATAGCCATGGAAACGTCTTCACAGCCATACTAAATATATATATATATATATATATATATATATATATATATATATATATATATATATATATATATATATATATATCATCGCGATCAATGATTATGTCCTTTGTGACACATAACTGCTCGGCTCGGACACCAGCCCCACTGCCTACTGACTGCAGTCAACAGTTAAAACCTCAAAGCAGCTAAAAGCAGTGAAATACCACAGTAACACATTAAATAGCTGTGAGCAAACAGTTGCCTTCAACACAGAACATATTTCTCACTCTCCAGTTGCTTTACGGTAGATGGAACCGGTGATATTGATTTCCATTCCCGTGGCCTGCAGACACTGGCGGGTGCACTCGCGTTTATTGCATCTGTTGACTTGGCTGTAATTTTGCACTTTCTGTTGCGTATCGGGAGAAAATAGGGCCCGCTCTTCTGCTGGTAAAGTGAATGAATATTCAGGGGAACATTTTTTATTATACATTTTTTAAATCTAATCTAGATTAACATTATGATTAACCCTTTCATAGATCATTTTCTGTGATAGTGATGTGTGCCTATCTAATCTCGTGTGTGTGTGTGTGTGTGTGTGTGTGTGTGTGTGTGTGTGTGAGAGAGAGTCAACTTGCATACACATGTTGTGTAGTTTTACCCACATGCATCGCGGTGTCAGAGTTCCACGATGGAGGACATTTATGCTCACAGATGAAAAAGAGGAAGACGGAACATGACACAAGTTTCCCCACTGAGCCTCATCACTCTTTTTGAGTTCCACCAAATACATTAGTTTGTATCAGAAATATTACTTGTAATCACTCGTGATTTCTCTCCCGTCCCTCTATGTTGAAAATGCAGCTGCAGCTCATTGTGACTGTCACTATGGCTTTGTCAAATCACCCGTGACTAAGGAGCCTGTTACAGTATCTGTTTAGACACACACACACACACACACACACACACACACACACACACACACACACACACACACACACACACACACACACACACACACACACTCTCAAAGCACTTCCATGGTCTCTGTGTCTAGAGTGACACCGACAGCTGGTGAGGATCATGTGAGAAATGTGACCACTGTGTATTGTGCTTTCTGGCTCTCGTGGTGTGTTTGTGTATGCGTCACTGTGTGTATCTTTGTGTGAATATGCCAGTGTGTTGGCGGACGCTGCACCAGACACCCGGACAGATTTTCTTTTTTTAAAGGTGCACGCGTGGAACTGCAGTGAGAGTTTTTTAAGACACAGTAGAGACATTTGAGAGTCCTAGACCTGGAGGGGAAAGTATCTAGCCGGGCTCTCCAGTCTGTCCCCCTAGTGTAGTGTTAGATGATTTTCAGGAGGATTATTTTTGCTCTACTGCTGTGAGCAGAGACAGAAATTCTCCACCACGGGCCTTCACGTACATACACACTTACTCACAAATGCCAGCTCTCTTACTTTCTCTTTCTCACTGACATATGCGCGAACTCAGCATGCCAGCTAGCAGGTGGTGAACTACCATTGAAAGCCACGTCTCTCATCTTTTCCTGCCTCCTTTCCTTCATTTCTTCTCATTTTTTCTCTTCTCTCCTCTCTTCTCTCCCACTGTGCTGACACGCACCTACTGGCACTTGGATTTTCACTTACCCTCCCCACTAGTAATAGATTTTAGACTGTGCTATTCAGCCTCTCGCCTGGCACCCCATTGTGAGAGGGCACCTGCAGAGAGACAGATAAATAGATGGATAGAGAGGAAGGAGGAAGGCAAGAGAAATATAATGGTTCTGACACTCAGCTTTTTTTTCTTCTATTTCACCAGCCCTTTGCTCTTAATCTATTTCTCTTTTTGTCTCAGTTTCCATAAAATATCATTTTGAACTTGCTCCTGTTTTTACTTAAGTAAGCATAAAATGTGCACTAAGTGAATTTAATTGAAGTCTTTCCAGGAATCCTTTCTCATTCTATTGTTCCTGTTTCTAAACGGTTATGAATGAACAAACTTTTCTCTTTTCTTTTTTACACTGTCAGCTCATTAATCCTTTAATGAATAAGCCAATGTTTTAAAAACTGTTAAAAGGCAACCACTGTAACCTCGGGGAAGAGTAGTTTTCAAATATCTCACTGCTGATGAGATTGTTTTTCGTGATTTAAACTCCTGACAGAAGCACCTGCATTCATTATGATCACATTTTTACAGTTAAGAAGCTCAGCCACAAGTAGCACATCCACTATGACAGAGACTTTACATGGCCATCGCCAAGCACCCGTATTGTTTTTCAAACATCAAAACAGCGTATCAGTTTCGCCACCGAGGATCCTAATAAAAAGCACATGTGGATTCATCCGCCAGACCTCTGTTAGTGACTCTCCCTCCACCTGTCGTCTGAAGTTACTGTAAGTGACTTTTCGATGCGTCACGTAGGCGTTGCTGGTCACAGTACCCATCATCCATTGTGTGTGGTAACAGAGGAAACCATTTAGCCACAATAGCGAGGAGAAGAGTGGGTGGCAAGGTAGCGTTCGCAACCATCAGAGAGGACAGGGGGAACACGAGTAATGTGTAGGATAGTGAGGCAGAGTACAGATGCTACGCAGCTGCTCATGCACACGCGGCCATGTGCATGCAGCGCGCGTAGGCGTGCACCAGCTCTCTGTTACATGCAAATACAAACTGTGGGCCCACATACGAGCATGTGTTTGTACTTTGACACAATCTGTCATGCCTTTATGCTGCATTCACATGGAATCAGCCAGATAGTCGACGGCAAACCGGATAGGATGTTAGCGAAACGAGAGGAGGATGGTAAAGTCAGTTGAGGCTGGCAGGGAATAACGGCAACAGTAGAGGCCATTGCCATCCTAAATTTAAATATAGTTTTTGCCGTCCTCCAAGTCTAAATTAACAAGCGGATGTCACGTAGCTCCCTCACACTAGGAGAACGTTGCAATAGAATGTTAAGAGAATTGTGCATTTTAAAGCTACATGCATTACTAAAATAATTCAATAAAATATTACACACAAAATGATCTTATTTAATATGTTTTATTCTATTGTCACAGCAATATGTCGTCCTGTATGTTTTATTTTGCTTTCTGTCGAGCTGTATCCTGTTCCGTCCAGGTGTTGTCCGTCTGCCTGAATGTGAATGCAGCATTACTCGTAGTTCAGAGGTCAAAAGTGCAGCATGCATACAAATACTCCACGATTACGAACTTTAGTCTTTCTGAATTGTCTACAACCTTTTAACTATAAACGACGGCAAACTGATAGATAACAAGCACAGCCAGATATTGGTAATGGTAAAACAGAATTCTTCAAAAAGGATGGAGGATGAAAAAGGCGATCCGTAGAGAGACGAGACAGAAGGTCGGTGATCAAGACTTAATGGAGATACTTGGGGGGAGAGAGAGCTCCGAGTCAATCTGCCTAATGGTAAATATCAAAGCCAAACCTCCTTCAGTTATCCCTAGTGAACTTGATTAAAGGTTATTCTAGAAGGCCACTGATCAATCGCTCAATATCGCCCCACATAATCTACCTTCGTGGTGATAAGGAATTTTACGAACTGTCATGCAGGAGGAGACGTATAGGAACTACCACAAGGTCGTCCAGATTGATTTCCACTCGGCTTAGAGATGTTGACAAGTGCTGCTTCTCCTATCCAATTTGTTTAATGTTCAAATTAAAAGAGCCACATGTTGTGTAGGATTATTTATTTATTCAGTAATCAATCAGGTGCACATCAGGTCTGCACAGGGCATTAAGATAAAACTATATTAATGTGTAATAAAACTGAAGGATGATCAATGAGGGAGGGTGGAGGTCAGGAAGAAACATATTCACTGTTTCCATCTGAATTACATTGATATAGAATTATGCCAAACATACAAACTCCTCAAATTCAGCCCGAAGCCGTCTTTGCTTTTAGGTGCTTTATGTCACTGTAAGAAGCACTCGCTCAAACAATATCACAGTCTCAGCCTTACTAGGCTCGACTTACATTGTAAGCTAACTCTTTTTCATTGCTCCAAAGCTCACACTCGTAACTACATCACAGTGCACCTTCCTCAACATCAGCTTGATTCAATAGACAGTACTCTGTAATAATTGGATCACTAGAAAACTGCATTAACTGCTTTACGCAGAGATAATGGCATCATAATTGAAATGCACTCATTTGCATAAGGCAAATAGCTGCCTTTATGAATCCACAAAATATCGAAATAATCGGTGAATGTAAAATTGTGTTAATTATTGTCTCTGTAATTTCCAAATGAAACTGAGTTGTAGAGAGAAAGCAGATGGAGAGAGACAGAAGCTGAGAGGACAAAAGAGAGACAGGAAAGTGGGAGAAATGACGTCGCCCTGTAATTCCCCGTTGCTCGCCTAAATGACGGCGCTAGATCCTAATACCAAGTGGCATCAATAGATGTATTTCTAATAATGATCAGCAGCAATGATCCATGACGGATAGTCATACACCACCTCACATGAATGGCTATTTTATGAAGAACCCGAGTAAATCGTGATTTGGTTGACAAATGTGTTAAAATACACTTTGGATATTTGTAAAAAAAATAATAATAAAAAAAAACTGAATTTGGTCCTCCTTCTCTTCCTCTTCCTGCACTGACATTTATCTCAATCCTTGTCAGCATCGCTCTTTCCCGTCCTGTCACTGTCACATCCCTTCAGTTACGGATGTCTTTTTAATGGTGCAACACATTAGGACTAAGCAGAACTCACTGATTACAGACATTTCTTCCGTTGGATCACTGGCCAGTCTCGCTGTTTGATTTGTGACTGTGGCCAGTTGATTTAATCTAAACACGATTCCCTAATTATGAATTATGGACATAACTTGTGCCGTGAGCTGAAACGAACTCTCTGTCCAAAAGCGTGTGTGAGAATGACGTGGCCTTCGTGTGTTGTTCTGTGTGTTTGCACGCATCGGAGGAATATTCACATTCAAGTCAGTGCTCCAGCGCCAGCTCAGTCTGTGAGCTCTCAGATCTTCCTCCTTTACAGGAAGTAGCACTGCGTGCTGAACATGGACAAGACAAGGTGTGCTATTTTAATTGAAAAGGCTCATTTCTAACCACCAAAACATATTTATTCATAATCTCTGTCAGTGAACATTATCTGAAATGTAACGGATACATTTTCTGAATGAGCAAGGAGACCAGGCTGACAGCCTCGTATAATTAAACATGTGCCATGCAGTTTGATTGAATAACTGCAAGCTGAATCCCTGTAGCTGATCCAGGTTTTTTTTATTTCTCTGCAGAAAAAGGGGCAATCACCAAATAACAACTTTTCTGAGCTTTTCTCACAATATAGGTGCCAACCAATCAGATTGTGCGTAATGAACATATTCAAAATGTACACAACACAGAGGCTCCGTAGTCCGAACCAAGACTGCAAGCTGTGTTACTCCTTTCAACACTGACAAACGCAGCGCATGTCAAATCTACTCCTTCTGTTCTTACCTTTCACAATAAAAGCCCAAGGCTTATACACTATGCAACTATTTACTGGAGGCAAATTCACTCAGAACAGTTTGCTAAAAGGAAATCCAATAACATAGCTTACAGTAGCTTAGGATACACAACACATTTTCTCAGATATGATATGGAAAATACTCACACCTTTTACTTTATTCAGTGTTGCAACTGTTGCAAATGAATACCGCTGCTGGTATGAATAGTTTCAATGTGAAAGATTCGCAGGCTTTTGTGTTGTTATATTCGTAGCATCCGTGGTGTGAAAAGGCCTTTAGGGGGAAATAAATAGAGCACACGTCTAAATATCTACCGCTCTTGATCTCCGTCTAATTAAATTGTTTTTCTGTATGTTTGCCTCCACAGAAACAGATTGCCCATTCGATGCCTTCTTCGTCCGCTTTGTTGATCGGCTCTTACAGTCTGGACAGGGAAGTACTGAAGACGCTGGGAATCGGGCTCACTGTGGCTGCAGCCATCTTGGCCTTCATCATAGACAAACTGTACTGATGAAGTGACTACGAACTAGAAGAAGATCGTGCAGAAGGGAGAGGACGGTGACACCACAGGAGCCTCCCCCGTATGTTGGAAGCGGGCGAATACAGTGATATCTTGTTGGAGCCCTTACGACATACTGCACCTGCTCTTATTTAATGTTGAATGAACCCAAAGAGAAAAAAACAAAAGTGAGATTCACGATAACACGTCAGTAACGCCTACACAGTTGGTTGAGAGGAGTTGATGGGAGAAAGTGGTGTCAGTGTTTATCTGTCATTGAAGGAATAACCCCATGGGCAATAACAGGTGAGCAGTCGTTACAGACCTAGCGGACACTTTTTATACAAGTCTATGGTGTCAAATAACACCCTGGTTACACTCAATTTTAATTGGAATCTATTTCAAGTACATATTCTGTCTCATATTTCTGTTCCATTGTGAGGAAGTGTAGGCTGTTTCAGGAAAATTCTTTATGCTTTGTCTATTGTTGACTGATGGCTGCAGCTTGACATTGTCCATCAACTGGTAAATAAAATGTGTTTTGGATCAAGATTTTTGGTCTGTGTAACTGTTTCATAGAAAAACAATTCAACTAATTGACACTCGTGAAAAACATATTCTGGTCTTCTGTACCAGGCCAAAGTCCGAGGATGAGGAAACTGACTTTACAGCATGCCGAGTTGCAGTGTGATTCTCAATGAATTATATTAGGTACTGAGTGTAGATTTCCAAATAGTGTATGTTATAGAGTTGCCCATCCTTGTTTTGAGAGATTGAATCGCGCTTACTTTATAATATCTCATTTTATTCTGTGTAAAGAGCATGTTTATAATAATTTGGTTAAAGCTAATTTGTATCCCTCATCTCAAAGAGTCAAGGACAGTATATTTCAAGATCTTCACAACAAAGTTCTGTCATCCTGTTTTTTAATTTGTTTTAATTGTGTTTAAATGGTTTTGTTTCATTCTGTTTTTTTGCCTGACACATCAAAGTCGAATAAAGTTAGTTTACGTCTTACCTTTTCTGATTAGTTACAATGTAACAGTTGGCCAGGTGGACAATTATAGATCCATCATGTCCATTTATTTTATTTGCGTGTGATGACCTGCACTAGTACCACCTTTAAGGAGTGTTTCATACTTCCTCCCTTAAGTATCTGTGGTGGTGTCTACTGATATCCACGGATACCCAATGAAGGGGGATGGGTTGGGGGCAATTTGATCTAAAACTCTTTGCATTGCTAGACATCACTAGAGGTGAAGGTGGACCTTTGTTCTCTTTATTGTAATTCAGGTGAACTGACTCTGTAATGCAAGTACTTTGTTTATGTGAGCTACTTGTGGTGTAAACATTGTCGAAGTCATTATTGAGACAGAAGCTTTTTTTGGGGGCGTTTAAACTGTTAAATAAAGGAAAAAATGCAATTTCTCATGTGTGAAAAGACGTGTTGATTGATCGACTAATTTAATTATCATATAAATGCTGTAAAAGTTTACTATTGAAGCGTAACTTTACTCCCAGGTCTGAGCCCACTGCATAACTTTGAAAAACACTAAATATATGAAACCATGCCCACTTTCATGTAACGAACGCCTTGAAGCATCGTCAACAAATATGACAGCCAGAGCTGATGACAGCCAGCTAACAGTAGCGTAGAAAATAGCGCTATAGCATAGGGGCACTGAACTTGATGGATTTAACTGACCACAAATGAGTCCTCACACTCCAATTCAGCCACCGTGAACCTAAAACCTAAAACCTTTAGCACCTCTGTCTTCGGCGTGGCCGCTTGCTCTCCTCCCGGCTGTAGTCTCCTAGATGCAGGAAGCATTGACTCAGAGCTGCCGCTGACGACCAGCGCGCTATTCCGATCTTTTTCTTTAACCGGTGTAACGGTAGCACAATAAAATGGTGGGATAAGCAAACTAACGTTAGCTAGCTAGCTAACTAGCCAGCCGCGGAATGAGCTGTGCTTTGATTGTAATGCTACACACATGGTTTAACATGTTGTGTAGTTACTTTAAATAAGTCCTTTCCAATTTATTTGGGAGCGTGCCATGTCTCTTTACAGCACTATTGTTCACTTGTTGTCATGCACAGTTTGTTTGTGTTTCTCTCTAATGGCTTTCTGTTTTGAGGTACAGCAGTCCCAACATGTGCTCCGATATGCCCCAATTTATGTGTCGTGTTGCACCGACACATGTCTCTGTCAGTATGTTTGCAATTTTGTCTTTGTGTGTGTCTTTGTGCACATGCCCTGCATATATTTCTAGTCACAAGTGTCTCTTTCAGCTTGTTTGTGAGCTTGTTTCTATGTCAGAATGTGTGTATGTGTGAGTCTGTACATGTTTGTGCTCTGATGTAGTGTCTGTAGTTTCCTCCAATGCTTAATTTAGCAGAAAACCAGCATGTGTGCATCTGTGTGTATGTGTGTGTGTGGCTCAGGAGTGACAGGAGTCATCCCTCTCTCATTCAGAATGCCATGTTATTAGACATACCACTTTTTGTAGTCTACACACACACACACACACACACACACACTAGCTTTGTATTAAGGATATGATGCATGTCACCCATTCAATTGACACAGACACATGCATGCACCCTGGCTTTTTATTTCCTCGCTGGTGCATATCACACACTCTTTCTCTCTCTCGCATGCACGTGCGCACACACACACACACACACACACACACACACACAGCACACACACACACAGCACACTGCAATTTTGTAGTATATGGGCAAATGATGCACGTCAAGCAAACTTGCACACAAACAGACACAGCCTGCAAAGCTTTATATTACCTGATCAAATGAAGCGTGTCTCTCACACAGACACACACACACACGCTTTGTATTATGTGATCAAATGATGCGTGTAGCTATGAAGCTTGTTACATCCATCCAGCAGTGCCCTATATTATTCTGCAGCCATCCATACTGTGCGACAGTTCTTTTGATGCTTTGTAAGCACATTTCCTCACTGTGTATGTCAGTTACACTGCATTGTTCTCCAATGAAATATGGATGCAAGGACACCCTTTATGTTTGGGAGATCATCACTTACTATGAAATATTGAAGCGGGAACCAGAGAAAGGAGATCATTATTCACATCATTCACTTCACTTGTTTCTAATAAAAGCAAGAATTCTGAATTCTTGTCTTAGTTGCAGCTGTTGTCAATTTGCTATCTTACACTGTGACGTTCTTTTGATGTGAAACGGAGCAACTTTGGACAAACAGACAAATGCGAGGGAGGTTTAACATTAATGTGCTTGTAAGTGTCATTTCTAATTTTTCATTAATTTCATTGATTTAAGTGTTTAAAGTTTTGAGTGTTTTGGATTGCATAAGAACACAGACAATGTTACGTAAGGAAGGGTGCCTATGTTAGAGACGATGTACTTTTAACGGGCTGAGATGACTCATTACTGGAAGTTACAGAGTAAAGTATCTCAAAATATATCATGGTTTTGTTTTGAAAATGATATGTTGCTATTTGCTCGTGACTGATGTCAGCTGTAGATCAAACTAAGGTCTCATTGAACTGTATTGATTTCAGGAAATGTATAAGCCACCATTACGAGTGTAACGCTAAAGAAAAGGGGAAGTGCTGCTATATGTCATTCCAAATGGTTTTCTCCAACAACTAGTTGTGCCTGCTACAATATCGTTGTAATGTTTATGCTCTGATGATTTATTTGTGAAACTAGAATAACTGCCTAGCGGTCGACAAAGTCATGTTGCAGTTTACAAACATGTTTGTCCAGAATGTAATTACTTCATCATTGTTTGCTCAATTAGACATTTGTGTGAAATTGTCATAAATAATACATCTTTGAGGAAAAAGTTCTTCACAATGTGATCCGATCCCTTCAAAACTCATCTAAATGAGAAACCCATACAAAACACGTGATGAAAATATTTTTAAACTACTGTACAATGACAGCCAAGAGCAAAACTAGCTGCTCTTTTTTTTCTTTTCTAACTTGGTAATTATGAGCTGATTGAAAGTTCAGGAAGCACAATTAACTTCACAGAAGATGAGTTCTGTTAAAAATAAATACTTTGTCAAATATTCACTAAATACACATCCATCGGTCGACCGTTGAATTTGACGCCAACAACTGGCATGAGCGCGGCTACCGCAGGGTGACATGACATGGAGCTGACGGAGCGTCTCATTAGCCGCCGTCTGAGGCTGTGACCTTTTCATTTCTGCCTAACGAAGGAAAGTCCTCAATAACTTCTGCGTCCACCGCAGAATATTGCTGACACTTCTGCCTGTGTTTTTGTCTTCATATCTTTACATTGGAGAACACATAGACTAAAAAGGGAATGGGTAGCACTTTATAATACCTGACGGGCATCGCCCCCCAGCGCCATCGTATTAATGTTCTTTATCACTTTGTGTTGTGTCTATTTCCCTTTTCTGTTGAGAAGATAACTGAGGCTTGTGTTAGCTTTGAGGCACTGCTTATAAATGCTTTGTAAAGCATAGATAGAATTCACTTTAGATGAGGTCACCCAACATACTTAACTAATACTTAACTAACGAGTAGTAACTACTTGAATTAATCATTAATTGCAGTATTGAAACACTTTTATAAAGTGCATATCATATGTATAAATAAATGCATGAATAAATGACATTTAAATATTTGTTTTTTTTGTATCATTTTCTAACAATATATAAATGATCTTATTAATCATCTATAAGTCTTCATTTACAAATGGGGAATCCATAATTTATAAAGTATGAAAACCCAATCATGAAATGCATAATAGTCAAGCTTATTAATCAAGAATGAAACATTTATAACTGTGTTTATCAATTGCATACTAATGAGTTACTAATGAGTGTTCATGTTGGAACAATGCTTTATAAAAGATGTTTATTCATGCTTTACTAATGCTAAATAGTATGTAGTTATTATAAAGTGCTACCAGGGAATGTTATTTGGATTTAATCAAATCTTAAATATCTATTCATACCAAGATTTCGACATGTTGCAATAAAACAAATAAATACCATATAGTCCTCAATTTTCCACTTCCACTTTATGTTCTATGATCTTTTCCAGTGGATGGCGTGGGTTCAGGAAGGTTGTATTTTCCACAGGTGTAAGTTGAGGATAGGTATCTGTGTGCCACACTTCTTTTCAGCAATCAGTAAAGTATGGAGAGAAACCTCTGAAATGATTACGATATTGATGTTGGTCAGGTTCAGTCAATTCACCATGCTGGCATTCATCGTGCTTCAAAACTGTTCCATTAAATATATCGTTTTTTTCTCTCCGCGTTGTATTTTTTTACGAACTTCGATCTACGCGTCGGTCCAAGCGGCTTCTCGTGAGATTACAGAGACAATGATGTTGAATGGGCAATTACATTATTTTCAGGATCAAAGCTTTTACATTGCATTCATTTTAGCGCTGACATTAATCGACATGGGACGCCGTCGCTGACAAAAATACAGAAAATAATATGTGTGTGTGTGTGTGTGTGTGCGTGTGTGTGTGTGCACATACTTGTGCGCATGTATGGCTGGAAGGGAAAAGGTCTACTTAGCCCCAGGGCAGAGACACAGTAACAGCAGTGACTGACACTACCTTACAACTAAGGCATGGCTGAAGCAATGTCGGTTGAGTGTATGTGTGTGTGTGTGTGTGTGTCAGTGCCCTAATTAGCAGCCACCACCTTTTGAAACAGTTTCAAACAAAGAAATAACATTAAACAGTTACCATTTGCCCTTGACTTTAACATTACTTCACAGAATATTGTGTAATTCTTTTTTGCCTGTATATAGTTTGCTTCGACCTTGTAAAGTGAACACATGGCGTAATGTAGAATTATTATTGTATGTATGAATCAGTGCTTTTTGTGCATGAAACTCTACTGCATCATATTGTAATTTAAATGTTCTCGTATATTTTCTATTATTTACCATTATCCAGAAGAACATCTGCCATATGTCATATTTAGCTCAATAATAAGTTGAGGAAATCATCAGCTATTTCATTTTTTCACTGCAGCAGTATAAATTGCTTTTACGTAATGGCACTATAACCTCCTGTAAATGTAACTCTCAGTGAACACAGTGCTGTAAGCGGCAGGATCCTCATGCTGTAAATTGAGGATGCAGCTGGATAAATAGCGATTGGGAAATATCTGCAGTTCAGTGTTCAACCGAAAACTTGTGAAAAACAAAGGCTTCTAATTCTAACTAGGCTCAAGTACAATTGGTGGATGCAAATGCAAACCCACATGGGCGTGACCAATTAATTTTTGCAATTTTGGTGACCAACATGCTTTGCTGCTTTCTGTCTCAACCTCCCACCCTCCCCTCTATTTTTCTGTCTCACTCTGCCTTTCCATTTCTATAGGCTGAGGTCTGTTCACTGTGGGCTAAGCACTTCAGTGCCTTCTGGAACAGAGGGGAAAATGACTTGGCAAGCATATCCATTCCTAATCATATGTATGTGTGTGTGTGTGTGTGTGTACATGAGTCTTCATGCCAGCTTCGTCCAAGCATTTAGTTTGGTGGCCCTTGTGCCTGCATTCAGTGATTGCTGGGTTTTATCTACACACACACACACACACACACACACACACACACACACACACACACACACACACACATACACACACACACACACACACACACAAATGCACATACACCCCGTTGTTGCTGCAAAGCAAACTGGGAATTCACAGTCTGCCGTGTGAGGGAAAGATTGGCTCTATTGAGTGTCTTGGTGGCTTGCCAGTTCTATTTTGGTGTGTATGTCTTTGTGGTTTTGTGCTTGTGTGTGTGTGTGTGTGTGTGCGTGTGTGTGTGCGTTTGATGGGCTTATACATCTATGACTTTGAGCGGTTAAGGGTGTTTGTATTCACCAGTGGGACGAGGGAGCAAAGTCAATATTTTACTTCTCCAGCTGCATTCTTCTTGAAAGCTCTTTAATAATCACACAGAGATATGGCACAGAGCACTGCAATATTACTTGGTGTTAAAAGTTGTAATGAGTTTGAAGACAGTTTTAAAGACATCACTATCTGTTTGGCTTTAAGAAAACGTCTGGGAAAAAATATTGTACGTTTGTGAAGTAATCCTGAATTGATATGATTCGCTGTCTCAAAATCCCAAATGTTGGAGGTTTGTGGAGGATCCGTCAGAGTTCATGGGTAATAAATAGCGAGATTTTTAAGAAACTCTTGACCTATGCTAAATCTCCTTTCAGAGAGTGGATCTTTCAGACAGGAAACACACATGTTGTCACATTTAAGTATCAAAGAAGTCACCGTGAGAGAAAACTTGAGTCATTATTGCAAATTATTGATGAACCATCTGAGTAATTATGTCCCAATATGTTTCATATTTTTGAAAGGTGCATTGCTACTATTTAAACAAGAAATACAAAAGAAAGTGAGAAGTCACCTTGAAGTCTCACGGCTGTCTGGCTTGATTTGATTAGTAGAGTACTTAAGATGGCAGCCATGCCACTTTAATGACGTTGTCATGGAAATAACTGTACATGTGACTCCCAAGGGCTGCTTTGTTGCCATGGCGAAGTGTTCCTGTGGCGTTGTCAGCACACGAAACAATGCTCATTTACATAACTGCATTGTTAACGTTTAATGGAAACCTTCTCAGATGTACAAAAGGAGAGTTATCATCAAAGTCTGGGTCGGGCTCTTGTGTTTCCATCGTGCTCTGAACTGATCACAAGCTGCATAAGTTCTATGTACTATGTAACAACGTATGTACATGTACATACGTTGTATGTACATGTTACATGCTGCATACGTTATATGTACATGCTACATGCTGCATAAGTTATATGTACATGCTACATGCTGCATAAGTTATATGTACATGTTACATGCTGCATAAGTTATATGTACATGTTACATGCTGCATAAGTTATATGTGCATGTTACATGCTGCATAAGTTATATGTACATGTTACATGCTGCATAAGTTATATGTGCATGTTACATGCTGCATACGTTATATGTACATGTTACATGCTGCATAAGTTCTATGTGCATGTTACATGCTGCATAAGTTCTATGTGCATGTTACATGCTGCATAAGTTCTATGTACATGTTACATGCTGCATAAGTTCTATGTGCATGTTACATGCTGCATAAGTTCTATGTACATGTTACATGCTGCATAAGTTCTATGTGCATGTTACATGCTGCATAAGTTCTATGTACATGTTACATGCTGCATAAGTTATATGTGCATGTTACATGCTGCATAAGTTCTATGTACATGTTACATGCTGCATAAGTTATATGTGCATGTTACATGCTGCATAAGTTATATGTGCATGTTACATGCTGCATAAGTTATATGTGCATGTTACATGCTGCATAAGTTATATGTGCATGTTACATGCTGCATAAGTTATATGTACATGTTACATGCTGCATAAGTTATATGTGCATGTTACATGCTGCATAAGTTATATGTACATGTTACATGCTGCATAAGTTATATGTGCATGTTACATGCTGCATAAGTTATATGTACATGTTACATGCTGCATAAGTTCTATGTGCATGTTACATGCTGCATAAGTTATATGTACATGTTACATGCTGCATAAGTTCTATGTGCATGTTACATGCTGCATAAGTTATATGTACATGTTACATGCTGCATAAGTTCTATGTGCATGTTACATGCTGCATAAGTTATATGTACATGTTACATGCTGCATAAGTTCTATGTGCATGTTACATGCTGCATAAGTTCTATGTACATGTTACATGCTGCATAAGTTATATGTGCATGTTACATGCTGCATAAGTTCTATGTACATGTTACATGCTGCATAAGTTATATGTGCATGTTACATGCTGCATAAGTTATATGTGCATGTTACATGCTGCATAAGTTCTATGTACATGTTACATGCTGCATAAGTTATATGTGCATGTTACATGCTGCATAAGTTCTATGTACATGTTACATGCTGCATAAGTTATATGTGCATGTTACATGCTGCATAAGTTCTATGTACATGTTACATGCTGCATAAGTTATATGTGCATGTTACATGCTGCATAAGTTCTATGTACATGTTACATGCTGCATAAGTTATATGTGCATGTTACATGCTGCATAAGTTGTATGTGCATGCTTGTCTATCTATTGTAAAGAAGATCCTGCATGTGGGCAGCTCCAGGTGACCCTCCATCTTTGACCAGAGAAGAGGCCGCTCCCCAGAGGCCATCCATCACAATGAAGTATCTACATATCACACTGTCTCTCTCTCTCTCTCTCTCTCTCTCTCTCTCTCTCTCTCTCTCTCTCTCTCTCTAAACAGAAAGTCATTTTACAGACACAGAAAAAAATAAAATTGCGAGCTGGACGGCATCGTCGGCCACTCAGTTACTCCACCACTTTCAGCCAGAGGGAAATAGCTTTAACAACTGTGGGCTGGTGAAAACTCTGACGATGATTCCAGCTGACTGCATGACTCTTCCACGATGTCTGTGAAATGGCTCGACATCTATTGGATGCATTGCCGTAGAATTCGGTACATATGCTCATGGGGCCAAGAGGGTGAATCCTAACGAATGTGGTTATCTCCTAGTAAGGAACACACCAGCAGGGCATAGTCATAGTTTGTATCTCAACATCTACTACATTGGGAGAAAATGTAATAATACATACAACTACTGAATGGATTGCCATGACATTTGACACATTCAGTGAAGAGTCCGGCTTCAGACAGCTACACAAAGCTGCTAGTTGTGCTCTTAGTCTTGTTAAACCTCATAAAACAATCATGGGATCTATTTAAAACTGCTGTTCCTACTCTGTGATGCTATATTTCCCCCCTCTGCTTCAATGTGTCCAACTAGTTGACACAAGCTACTTGTAATTAGAGGCACCGTTCATTCACTATGTGTTGCCTGATAGTCAATTACGCCCCCTCTGATATTTTTGATATGACCTTGTCATAAAATCTTTAGAACGTAGGAAGAAATCAATGGAAATTCATGTTTGGACTTCGGGAACGAGGCTGTCAACTAATGTTTGATGGAATTATAAAGACAGACACTCACACACACACTCGGGGTAAGCAGATCCTGTAAATGATGGTGGAACTAATCTATTGGCTGCTAATTAGAAATGAGCGATAGGGAAGGAAGAGGGAGAGATGGGGGGGGGGAGGGAATTCTGATGTGAGAAAGAGCCATAAAAGTGAACGCGAGAGTCGCGAGAGCTCAGACCTCTGACTGCTTCCTCCCAAGACTGACAAATGACAACCAGCACTAATTAAAGCGTGTCACACTGTTTGAACCCCATCGCAGTCAAACATGGATTAAATGGGGCTTTTTCAGGGCTACACTTGAATCGTCTCGAATTTGACTTCAAAAGCAGCATGTGGAAATCTTACAATTAAACGTATTTGATGATTTTTGTCCACATTGAACGTCTACCGACACGCAGCGAAGGCATCACTTCCTTCTCGAGGCCCGCTTCAAATCCTAAACTGCACAAACTGTATTTACAGTACAGGCCTTTGCAAAGGCTTGTTCTTCTGAAAGGTCGTCCACATGTTGTTGATGTAGATGTTGCGCATGTAGATCTTCCGAGTTCAGTGCTCGCATCACGAATTAGTGATGAGGAGTGACTCAACTGCTGACACTCTTGGACGTTACAAACAATGTCCTTATTCTGCACGTGCATGTCTCCTTTTTTTGCTTCGGATTTATTCAAAAACGTATTTGAGTTGTTAGTTGAGGAGAAACTTGACACGTCCATGAGAGCAGCGTGTCGTGTGTTTGTCCAGTGAGGTGTGGGCAAGCTTTGTGTTGATGTCTGAGTGAAAGGAAGACCTGTCAATCACGTATTGCGCGCCATACCTAGTATGGTAAGTAAATTCATCTGTGATGCGGCCAGACCACAATGAGTGAAATTAAATCATGAGCCGGCTTTGCCAGCGTAAACATAAAATAGCTTTTCAAGCTCTTTTCCAAGCTGTTATAACAGTATTTTCCAGTAGAATAATCGTGTATTTTAATCATCAATGGAGCATGTGTTGGAGATTTGGCCCCGTCAGACCATTGAAATGAACATTACATGGACACATACAAACTTAAGACTGAATCAATTCTGCAACATATTCACATATTTAGGTGCTAACCTCAAATTGTACACACTTTTCGACATTTGATTTAATAATGGTATGTTTGCTTTTGCTCAGACAAACCAATGCCAGTAAACGTGAATACCAAGACCAATGTGGAGGCCTGTAGACGCATCCAGGTGAGCCCGTCTCCACGAGGCCGTGAGGTTTCATGATTACAGATCAGGGACTAAACATCCCCTTTGTATCTCATCAACCTCGCTGACTCTCCCTCTTCCAGACCTTCCATCTCTCCCTGATGATCTGCTCTGCCTCGTTCATCACACGTGAGGGAAGAAAACCTCGCCATGTCTGTCCCGTGACGATGACATCATGACAAAAAAAGTCACTGACTGATACATGGAGGCATCTGTAGCTCATTGAGGGAAACGCAGCATGTTGCGTAACAGCTCTCCAGCAGCAGGCCATCATTAATCTTCCTCTTCTTCTTTCTGTGTTTTTTTTTTTTTTATGTTTTACTTTGCTACGTTTTACATCTTTCTTCCTCTCTCATCTGTCTCTATCTCTCTTGCATCTCTTCATTCCTCGTTTCATGTCAGTTTTCGCCACCATGCTGCAGGACTACGTCTACAGTGAGACGTCGACTTTTTAAAATGTTGAATTTCAGATCAATTTTGTCGCGACATCCGTCGACAGTTAAAAACACCTGAACAACACGGAAACTATATCGCTTCTTCTTCTTTTTTTTTCCCGCTTTGCAACAACAAAAGTGCACATCACAGCCAGGAGGGTGAACGGACAATCCTGCTGACCAAGTCATTATTTAATGGCTCCGACGTTGTCAGGCAAAATTAACATAAATATAGATTAATGACAACAGATGTGCTGTATAATCGTCCGTATCGGGGGAAAAAAGCATGATCACAGTAAAAGTGAGGTGCTCAGTGGGCTGGCTTTCCAAAGCCCTGTTAACCCCACACACACATGGAAACACAAAGCATGTTTAAAAAAAAAAAGAAAGTGTTCCCAAAATGTAACATGTGTAATGTGGACGCACTCTAAGAAATAGAGGAACGTACCTGCCCTCGTTTTCCCCTCTGGGGGTCATACACCTGAAGTACTTTTACTGTAAAGACCTGATAAGAGGGAGCTGTTATTTAATAAGCACCCCTTCACCCTTACAGTGTGTGTGTGTGTGTGTGTGTGTGTGTGTGTGTGTGTGTGTGTGTGTGTCTGAGTGAGAGAGCAGAGCTGTCACGGGTTAGAAATGACTTAATATCACAACTAATTACACACACAAGCAGCGAGCCTTTCATGCCTGTTTTGCCTCCCGCTCTGGAAGCTTCTTCTCTTTGTTTCCGAGTTGAGTGCAGCTTCTGCTGACAGTTAGCGTGGCAGCCAGGCGGTCTCCACCGACACGTTGCAAACAACAATCACACGTACGGAGTGGAGAAGTAATTCACAGGGCAGCCTCGCAGCGAGAGGAGTCAGAAATAAAAAATGAACAAAAGAAGGAAAATAATAATGGCATCCAAGTGCCCTTAAGACATTTTCATCTCATTTTCATGTGGTGTTTTTTTTTTTTCACCCCATGGTATGTTTTTTACCTCTTTTATCACTCTTCCTTGTTCATTTCCTCTTTTCTTTCTTCCTCCTTTCCCTGCTCTTTCCCCCGCCTCTTCGCTCTCCTGGCCGCCCTTCTTCCTTCTTGACAGCTCCAGTTAATTTAATGTCAGCTCTGCCAGCTCGCCTCATCACTGTGAGACAAACAGATCGGATCACCGGGCGTTAAAGCGAGGGAGTGGAGGAAGAGGAGAGGACAGGTGCAGGCCGAAAGCAGAGAAGGAAAAGAAAGGTAAGACTGGAAAACAAGTAATGAATCAATAAATGGACAATAAAGGTGAAAAATAACTGCCTGACTGGCAGAACTGGTACTTGAGAGTTTGCCCTCAGCTCTCCCACAATCCTTTGCCTTTTACAGATGAGGCAATTACAATTTCACAGGTTGAAATTAAAATCCCCCGTGGTGTGTGTGTGTGTGGATGTATTTCTGTGTGTGTGTGTATTTCTGTGTGTGTGTGTACTCCATGAGATAGAGCAGGCTGTCAAAGTGATTTCAAGCTGTTTATAGCCTAAGCTCACAAAATGGATCCTCGTGCAGCAAAAGGGGGAAAAGAATCTAAATCCCCCCCCGCCCAAACCTCCTTTAAAAAAGAAAACTAATTCCTTGAATATTAATTGCCTGGCTTGACGATCGGCTTATTTGTTTGTGATGAGGCTGCAAAAGAAAAGTACCCATAATCCCTGTATTTCTCTCTCCCTCTCTCTCATGCTGTCTACTGTCTGCATTAATCTCTTCTTCTTCTTTTTTGCCCCTTTCCTTTGCTCTCTTTAAATCTTTTCTCCCTCTATCTTCTATCATCCTCTTTCTTGGAGCACGTTAGTCATCTGTAGATTTTCTTTCGAAGGCAAATGGAGGAGCGTCTCTGAGATGTTGTAGCAGTGTGTATCTAACAGCAAAGTTCCAGTATCTAATTTCTGGTCCTGCTTTATTTACATCCCTCGAGATTTATGGCCCACGTCAGGTTTCATTTTCAAGCCCCAGAGTGCAACTTGATTTATTATTATAATAGTATCTCCACTTTCCAGTTCCTCTCAGATTCCTCACAGCACATTGTGTAGGCTACAAGCGCTATATAATCTCCTTGAGTGTTTGTATCAGCCATCAGCGTTCATCGGGTATCAACCTATATTCATCCGGGGAAAGTCAACTGAGCTCACTCGGTTTTTATTACAGCAACACTATGGCTCACATTCACAGCTGGGTTTGTGGTCCACTGGAGTCTGAACACCTTGCTCAAGGGCACTGACACTGTGGCCACAGGAAGGAGGGAATAGCCCAGAGAGGGGAACGGGACCCAAACTCAGATTTGACTCGACAATTTGATGAGACTCTTGATGTATAAAGACAACTGACTTTAGCCGTGGTGACTTAAAAGAGGAGGACCACTCTGCTATGTGTGGATTTGCTTCTGCATCAGCGAAAGCTCCGGCACGGGGACTGAAACTCCATTCCATATGCCGAGAGTGAGCATGCCCTGTGTGTTTGTGTGTGAATGCATCTTGATGTCAATGTGACTTTTCAGTCATTAGCATAGCAATGTCTCATGTTGCATTTCTTGCTTGTAAAGATTTGCAAATTCAAATCAGTAAGCATGTCAAACATGTCCTGCACATCACATTTAAGATAGATTAAATTGGAACCGGACACTTGACTTGACTTGAAATGGAGCATTTATACTGAAGGCTTGAATACAGACTTGACACTAATGGCATGTACTTGACTTGGATTTTTTTATTTCAAGACTTTTAGCTCAAAACCTGAGTTCCTGGTGTGTGTGTGTGTGTGTGTGTGTGTGTGTGTGTGTGTGTGTGTGTGTGTGTGTGTGTGTGTGTGTGTGTGTGTGTGTGTGTGTGTGTGTGTGTGTGTGTGTGTGTGAGCGCTGCAAAGTGGAGCTGCACGACTAAGCCGGGTGCATATAGTCTTTGGCAGTTGCATTACCAACAAGATTTTTTTTTTGTCGCACTTTGATTTGTGTGAATTGCACACTTTAAACAGGTCCATTGCCATAAACAGCCCGTGGATGTGTTTTCTCACCGACTGTGCAGACAATCGCTGTAACATGTCCTCCTCCGTGTGTGTGGAGCGTGTCTGTGTGTGCGTCACAGATCAGACTTATCGGGAACTCAAACTGATTCACTTATTGTTCTCCCTCTTCTCCCGTCTGTGCACATCGAGGGAGTTCAACGTACACTCATTTACACCCGAATGCAGTGGAGACGAGCGAGGCCCTCGTGACCACCAGCCGTCTACGGATTGGATTTGTGTCCGACTTGATCCCGGTTCGCTGTGACGTCACGCACACGTGGCCAAAGATGACCTCACGAGATCCAGGCGGCCGCAGATGCTCTGCATCGAGCTGCAAGACCCAAGGCATGATGGGAAACGCCTGGCAGTCACCGGATCAAAGGGCTAATTGGCTCTCAGATTTGACAACAAATACCGAGTTTTGTAGTTCACCCTCATTTTCGGTGTAATTGCAATATTTGATTGGAGGCTGTTTTGATCTGGTTTGATCTGTTCACAAACATATCTTCTGTGGTTGAAAATAATAATAGTAAAGGTTATTTATATAGCACTTACAAAGCGTTTTACATGGCAGACATAAAAGGAACAAAGCATAGAATACAATGCAAGATACACATCATTTTCAAATGAATATATACATTTACAAACAAATAAAAATGTCTGAACGTGGTCTGCAAACTACAAGTAACTGTATATTGTAACTGCAGGGCAGCATTCACAATTTGTTACCGTTGATGAGACAAACTGAACTTTTTTCATGCCCTGCTACGAAGTAAACAAAGTGGTCCTGTCAATCACAAGGTAGCCACTCCCTGAAGCATATCTTACTCTTAATGGGACCATCATGTAATACATGCTGTATAAGCATAATGCTCATGCTGTGTTGAAGAGGACTTTGAACGATAGAGACGATAAACTGAGAGCACACACTCAGGTTTACTCAGGTAACAAAGCAAGTGAAAGAAAGCAAGTTTAACACTTCCACATCGGTTATATTTGTCATAACCGGAAGGCGGCCTGCTACAGAGCGGGTAGGAAACATTAAATAAATCAAAAAATACAGAGTGGGTGGACAGCAGATAGAAATCCTGCAGCACCTGGGAGCAGAGTGATTACAGAATGCTTCGAGCACGGAGCGGAAATTGCTGCCGCTCCTCTCCATTTACGTGTCTCTCTCTGCTTTACATCGACGTGGGACTCGAGCACGGCTGACTAGATCACAGCTCTCCTCGTTCAACTTTCATCTACATCTTTCAGAGCCGTCCTCTGGAGCCGGTTCAAGCCCTCTTCTCTAACCTGTAGGGCTCTTCGGCAGAGTGAATGTCACGTCGGTGGAATCAGCTGAAGGACTTTCTCTCTCCTTTTCGGTCTCGTGCGCTACAATACAGATGGATGATTATTTTCAACAGCCACTTTCCAGAAAGAGTCCAGTAAATGTGGCGAGAACCTTTACATTTTGGATGGCGACGTGTGTCAGCCTTCCACGTGTTATTTAGATAAACTCATACCTCCTGTTGACTGTGAGATTTACTGATGGTTCTGATGTACTTCTATAAGTGAGCAGCACTTTGGGAAATCATGCTCTCCTGTCTGATCATTTATTTAGATTCTCACCATCTGTTACGCCAGCCTCACCCACGGGGACCTGTAATGTAGTAACGACTACTAAATGCATTGGGAGGCACATTTGATTAATTTCTACCCTTCTTGGTGCAACTTCTCACAGTTCCAACCATTTTTAGAGCCCACAATCCCCAAGAAGATTTAGCCTCCAAACAGTATTAAGTAATATAACATCTCCAAATGTTGTTTTAAGTGAGATTGCAGTGCTTGTGGTAAATGAGTTTTTGCAGAGTGTTAATGTGTAAACCCAGCTGAGCGGGGCTCACTTTTCAGAGGACAGGGTTATGGAAGACATGTTTTACCCAGCATGGGAAGTTGTAGAAGATGGCTTCATATTCCCCTCCCTATCTCTCTCTCTCTCTCTCTTGAGCAATATCGTTAAATATTAATCAATCAGATGCTGTACGATTAGTAACAGCACATATTGCTGACCTGTGCTTTCTGCTTCCACGCTCCCTGCAGTACGTGTCTATGCGGGTCTGTGTATGCGCGGTAGTTTTAAGGGCATTGAAGTGTGAAAGCGTTTCTAAATTGCTCTTAAATTGCTCTCGGGAGGGGTTAGGTGGATGCCCCGCAGGGCTAATGGAGGGAGCATCCCTCTTCCATGTAGAACAAGAAACTGCAGTCATAGGTATACACAACCTACATTCTGCATGTATACATATGCACACATAAAAGACACACACACTGCTTTCCCCACCGTCTCAGCCAGACTCATCCTCCCCTGATCATCTTCCCCTTTTCGCGCCCCTCCTGCTCCTCTTGCCTTCCTCTTTTTGCTTCTCCTAACTTTATTCTTCTTCTACTTCTCTCGTCGGTATGAAAAAAGGAGAACTTGGTTTTTCCGCCTCTCTCTTTCTCTCACATTGCCCCCACCCTGCTTTTTGCTCTTCTTCTTTTTCTTCCTTTTTTTTTTTTTATCTGTCTCCTACCCAGTCAGGTTTAATCCTGTTAGTCACGGTAGATATATGGGGTCCTGCTCACTCTGTTTGACTCTCTTCCAGAGAGACGTTCCCCGGAGAGACCCTTTGGATTCAGTTGCACACACACGGCGCACGTAAGCACACACTGCAGCGGGGAGACATGCGTTTACACCGATACACATAGACATACATTGGATATACCCACTTGCAACATTGTATATGTCTGGATCCAACTAAGTTTGAAGCGAGGGTTTCGGGAACCACTGGAGAAACCGATGGCTCCATTTAAATGACATTATACAGCACATTATGCGGCCTTTAGACAACATATCCACATACTTTGGCTCTTGACTGCGTCTTTGATGCATGAAATGAAACACTCACCCAGTAACAATCAACGTGACCACAATCTCACAGCTGTGAAATCATCTTAAGTACTACTGTATGTCTGTTTCCATCCCTCAATCGTTTCTATTCAAATGATTCCCTGATCAGAGATTCTTTTCCGTTTCTTTATTTGTACAATATTTGGCTACTGGTATCCACCACATTAAGGCATTGGTGCCGTTCTGTGTTGTTCTTTTTCGCAAAGGATTTCTACGAATGTTCGTCTTTTTTTTGGTCTAAAACAGATCGAATCAAGAGGAAGACAGAGACCAAAAGAAATATTTGATTCAAACACTGAAACAGCAGGAGCAGTAGATTGATGTTTCAGCCCACTGAAATGTTCAGATTACTCCCTTATTCCCTGAGATTACTGCACCGTACCAGATCATTATCCCTAGATTTCTCTAGTGTGTTAGTGCTCTGCTATGAGATGTTTCAAATATGAGGATGTACAGTCTATGCCTTTGCCTTTTTTATTATGGAAGAGGAGGAGGGATCAACATTCAACACTCTTTAGGTTGCCAGGTCTTTAACACCCAAACTGGTAAAGCAGGCCTCACGTGTAAATGTCCAGCTCTGGAGGTAACGCTTAGCGGGCTATGCTGACCTCTGACCTCAGTCCACTTATTGTAACATTACTGTACGTGTTGAATATACTTCTACTTGTACCACTGATTTTTTTTGTTTAATTCATTATGTCCTTCTTTATTTGTCTTTTTATTTTTTATTTCTTGTTATATTTATATATATTTTCTCTCATGTTTCAGTAGGGGGCAGTTGTCTGCCTCGTGGACCAACAGCAGAGGTCTGTGTGTGTGTGTGTGTGTGTGTGTGTGTGTGTGTGTGTGTGTGTGTGTGTGTGTGTGTGTGTGTGTGTGTGTGTGTGTGTGTGTGTGTGTGTGTGTGTGTGTGTGTGTGTGTTTGTTCACATGGGCCCCATTCTGATTCAGGCCTTGTCTGTGGGCCCCCCTCTCATTTTAATTAAACAGCAGATGCACTACCCTTGTCCCGTCTGCCATCTCCTTTTGTATGTGTGTGTGTGCGCGCGTGCGTGTGTGTGCATTTGTCTTGTTTTGACCCAGCGTGCCCTCGCCATGTGCCAGTTTTAAGCCATATTGTACCCAGGACTGTTAGTGTCAGCCGTATGGGAGATGAATTAGTAGGCAGGAGGGAGGAAGGGAGGACGTCCACACAGCCAGCTCTTCAAATACACACACATATGAATATGTAAAAACAGTCACAAACAAACACATGCCCGGGTTATGAAACATGTTCTCTATGTCTCAGGGTATCGATTTAAAATACTTGCATCATGCTGACCTAGAAAACAGATGTTTATCCTCATTTTAACAGGTTCTTAACAGACTAAATGTGCGTGTTAGTGTGTGTGTGTGTGTGTGTGTGTGTGTGTGTGTGTGTGTGTTTCAGGGACAGAGAAAGAGAGGCTATATATAAATATAGACAGTGGGAGCGCTACAATAAAGCTTTGCAGTTGCTGCCTATTGCATCAGTTGACGATCAACAAATTGAGTCAGCTGAAGACAAAGTAATAACATTGGTGATGAATGTGTGAGACACAAAGACACAAAAACTGATTTTTACAGAGAGTAAAAAAAAAGTTCTGAGGGAATTTATATATATATATATATATATATACATACTAAATATCATGTATTATCTCTCTGCTAGCTAAATGTTTTGAGATACACTGGCAAGTACATGTAATCTTGGAAAAAGTTTTTGGGTTGAGAAACTAGAGTACATACGGTTGATTGAAGGAGATGTTTTCACATCATTATGAGAATTATGACCGGTTTAACTTCCTAACCCCAAGCAGCTTATAATACACAATCAAAACTACTTATGCCAAGATTTATTTTTATCAAAGCAAACATTTCAATGAAAATACAATCATCTCAATAACTCTTCATTTTAATTGCGGTGCCATAAAAAGATAACCATAAAAAATTAAGGTAATCATTTAGAAGTTTACAATGACTTCAGTATGGTTAAAAGTATGCCATACCAGTGCGCTTCCTCTTCAGAAGCATTTATATCGACATTTTAGTAAAAATGATATGCTTAGACAACATGGAGTCAACAGGGATTTGGTCACAATTCCAACTGTTATCTTTTTACGTATAGTTATTGTGATCTAAAGTGGTTATTTGCATTCAGACATACAATTCAAATGATTAGGACATTTATTATAGTATTTTTATTTAAATATTAGCTTGGATTAAACATTTTCTGGGGCATTACCAGTTTTAATGTGTATTATAAGCTGCTTAGAGCCAGTATTAGGAAGTTAAACAGGTCATAATTCCATATCAAATATATACTTTAAATTGCAGTGAAAACATCTCCTTCAAACAACTGCAGTTATTCAATTTTTTTGCGGCAAAAACAAAAAGATGAGATTTGAACAAATCCTAATAACATTGTAATTTGTCTTTGTTCTGTGTGAACACACCATAATGTAACTCAACGCAACCTCCGTAGACGTTAGCTGTTAGCTCCATTATAATAAGCAGGACTGTGCTAGAGAGAGGTGGAAGAGCATATGTGGGCAATTACAATCAAATAGATTAAGTTAGTTTTTACAAATGTTGCTATGCTGTTAGCTCCGTTACTTGGCCAAGTAGCACTGTGCTGTCGAATGGCTGCTAACAGCTAATGCTAGCTAGCTGTCCACTTGGTGATTTCAACGGATTTGTTGTTCACAATGTAGCATTACCAGGACTCGGCTACCAGAAAGCATTAATGCCGATCTTGCATTGCATCCAAGAAGTCTGATTGTATAGAAGTTTATGAAAAATAATCCGACATCTGCTTTGATTTATTACCAAACAGCGGAGCTAACTGAGCTACAAATGGTCATTTTGAGAAAAAGTGTTATTTTGTCCGGTTGTCTCTTTCTGTGTTTGTCGCTTCCTGACATGTGAACGAGACCATCATCTGTGCTTTTATTGTCCTAAATAAACGAGGGACATTTTTAGTGCGACTGTGGTGACAACAGTCATACAATGCCTTCAGATCCTCTTAATAGAGCGGTTTGGCAATCAAAATAACTTTAGCAGGAAAGCTCAGGGTGCAAGCACACAAGTCAAGGTCCTCTCTACTGGCCTGCTTGCATTCATCCTCTCTTTCAGTGTTTCTGGCTCTTGACATGAACATAATGGTGAACATTTTTATTTTTGTGTGTTTTGCCACAAACAGGATGAATGGTACAGGTAGCTGCTGCGGTGTGTGTGTGTGTGTGTGTGTGTGTGTGTGTGTGTGTGTGTGTGTGTGTGTGTGTGTGTGTGTGTGTGTTTGAGAGTGAATGTGTTTATGTGCATTATTTGAGGGAGAGATTGAAACCTGGATGATGTCACATAATGGTAATGGAATGTTGTTTTAGTACATGTGGTGCCCTTTTACAAATGTGTTGTATTATGCCCACAATATCTCTCTCTCTCTCTCTCTCTCTCTCACACACACACACACACACACACACACACACACACACACACACACACACACACACACACACACACACACACACACACACACACACACACACACACACACCTACACACAGGCACACACAGTTTTAGGCATAGGGCCCATGTTGCTACCCAGAGATTTGGCGAGTAACTCAACCCTGGATCTATGTGTATGAGTGTGTGTTGCCAGGGCATTACAGCATCTCTAATTCCCGCAGCCAACCAAATCACAAAAACGAATGTTGTGCTAGTTTTGTGTGTGTGTGTACACACTGAGGATATAATGTACAGCAAAGACAATGTGGTTTTTGAAAAGAAAATGTACAATCATTAAATAAGCTTGGAAGCTGGGGAAAAACATTCCGTTCCATTCTCTGATACTGGAGAAAGCTTTTTTTTGGGGATATGTGCTCAAAGTATTTCTTCATAAAAATGAAACCTGTGATCTCTCTCTCTCTCTCTCTCACACACACACACGCGCACACGCACACGCACACGCACACACACTTAGATGTACATAATCTTAGCCCTCTCCGCTCCTTTCAGCTCCTTCTCCTATGGATCTTTTGAAGCCTCCCATGCTTCAGATCAATAGACCGACTGTCTTCCCTGTTGGATTGTACACAGATCCGTTGTCGAAATAGGGCCGGTGGCAAGTCTGCCAGGAGCGCACACGCATACACACACAAACCAGATGCTGACTAGAGACTACACTGGGGTATATTGACAAGATGCGATTCTGCTGAATGAACTCTGACCTCCTGAAAACCAATATGACTGGCAGATTGACCGGAGGGGGAGGTGATCTGATTGGCAGATTCAATTCAAATTTTGATTTATTGACATTTTTTTCTTCGGGATCCCTCTGTGTGTTGAACGTGTGTGTGTGTGTGTGTGTGTGTGTGTGTGTGTGTGTGTGTGTGTGTGTGTGTGTGTGTGTGTGTTCATGGAAAATTCCCATAACTAACCTTTTGCTTCTCTCAAAATTGTAATGCATATTTAAATGGTCAGAATTGCCAAAAAATTCTGATATTATCTGTAATATTTCCTTAAATAACACCAGACTACTTTATGAGCCCTCCTATGATGAAGCTAACCCTAACCATGTTAAACTTGACAACATAAATATTCTCAGTGTTTTGTATTTCCTTTTGCAATGTCTGTTAATGCAGTAGCTGACAGGAAGTAAACTTGGACCACATCTGTTTCCCTAGCAACAGCATGGCAATGAAAAGGTCGATAGTATAAGTACTGATTCGTCAGCTTCATAGACCTTAGGGCAAAACACTCAATAATATTTGCCTTTAGCTGGCATTTATAGTCCGGAAATCGAATCTCTCTTCCACCTGTTGAATGTCACCTGTCAATGTTATATGTCCGTGTGTACTATTTCACCTGTTGTTGATGAAGGGACCACACAGTGAGAAGGAAATGCAATGTTCAGGCACAAGACAAAGAAATAACATCTCCATGCGGAAGCCACAGGCTGCAAGAGCCAATAAAAAAATCAAATCAAATCACACCTCAATCAACGCCAAAGGCAATTATGTCATAAATAATTGATAAGAAAGAGATGATAGGATGCAAACAATGTATAGCCAATGCTTTTTTTTTTTCTCAGGTCAGGGATGGTCAAAAATGTACAAAGTAAGTTATTCATAAGCAGTGCACGTTATCAAATATTGAATGCACATTGGAGTTTTTCATCATCGTGCGAGCCTAATCACAATCATCTTTCCAACCGCAGAGCGAGGCTCCTCGTGAAATCCACTTGGTATGATCTGTTTGCTGTGTTTATGAGAGGGCAAGAGACACGGCCTCACTCACAGCATGATACCTTTGATACATAATTACCATCCTAAGAGGATTTAAGAAAGTATAGCTGGAAGAAATTTATATTTGAGATAACCTTCTATCAATCTGCACACACACACACACACACACACACACACACACACACACACACACACACACACACACACACACACACACACACACACACACACACACACACACACACACACACACAAATACAATCATCAATTAGAATATGATGAGTGTTAATGCTTGTGTCTCATTAAGAGAAAATAGCGTGGGTTAATATATTGTTCCCTGAGTGTGAGTTAATTATTGATATCTGGGAGCACAGTTTAACCCATATTGTTCATATCTAATATTACACGTTTACAGATTTAGTGACATCTGTGATGATTTATTAATATGGCCTGTGTTGGGACTTTTCACCATGTGGTTGAAATAGGGTGACCAGATTTGAGTTTGTGAAAAAGAGGACACTTCGTCGCGGAGGGGGGGGGAGAATAGTAGTAGTAGTGTGTAGCATGCCGTGAACTTACATTTACGTTGAGATCGGTCGACCAATGACAGTTCTCTCTACAGTCAGAGCTTGCGCAAGAAGGTGGAACGTGAGGGAGATACCATTTCCAAAACTTGTAAGGGGGTAATAACTATTTTCCCGGACGTAGCAAAATCCCGGACGTTTTTGGAATCCCTGCCGGACGCTTTTTTTAGGTCTCGAAAAGAGGACATGTCCGGGAAAAAGCGGACGTCTGGTCACCCTAGTTGAAACAAAGGAAGGGCCTACCTGGCAGTTCTATGACCTGATTTGGGTTAAACCCCAGAAAAACCCCACAAGACATTAAATCTCACCGATCTCACATACGAGATTACGTCCACCATTTTGGTAGTTTTTTTCAGCCGTCACTGTTCACTCTTAATGTGGAATGGTACTTTGACTACCGTAAAAGTCGGGTTACAAGCCGCTCCTACCTCCTGTCAGTGTCCCCGCTGTAGCAAGCTAGGAGCAGCACTAGCTAGCACTGCTGCTAGCGCTGCTGCTAACTCCCCGCTGCTGCTGCTACTGGCCGCTACTGCTGCTTCTGCCCGCGTCCCCTCTCCCCAAGTCGGGCGTCGAGCCGGGGCTGGTCCCGCTTGGTTGTCGGGGAGCTAGTGGAGTGCTAGCAGAGCGCTAGCGGAAGTTAGCGAAGCGCTAGCATGCGCGCTAGCTGGCTACAGCGGGGAGCTAAAGGGGACACTAACCGAAGGTAGTAGTGGCTTGTAACCCGACTTTTACGGTATTGACATTTTGAGTGAAAACCAATTTTGAAACTTAATTTATAGTTTGGTTATTGGTCCCTGATGTCAGGGTGGTGCCCCATTATTATCTATATATGTCGATAATCTTATTGATATTAATAATTCAATAATGTACTTTTCATACTTGCAAAAAAAATAATGGAATTTAAATAAAGCACAATATGATCAAATGCAGATATAAAAGTGATTAAAAATAAATCCTCACTTTCCGGTATGGGGTCATGTCTTGATGTAATTGTTGTATTATACAAATCTAAAATTGATGTTTTTCACTATGTTATTTTGGCAATTAAAAAGACAACTGTGCCTTTGCACGTCTTTCATGCATTTCCGATGTTGCATAACAAATTGTTTCAACATGTAACCATTACAGAATCCTCTGCTTGGAGTGGCCTGCAGGCTAGCAGATTGTGCGGTCCAAGAAAATTGGATGTAAAATGTGCTTTTGGACCCTCTAACCACAATACTGAGTTAAATCATAGGCAAGAGATTGCCTCTGATACCCAGAAGACGCATATTTGACAATATTGTTACAAGGCTTATTATTCAGCCAAGTGAAGAATAGAGCTGCTTTTGTGTACTCTGTCATTTGAAAAAAAAACTAAAGCGGTTTGGTCTTTGGCAGCGGAAAGTATTTATTATTGCCCCACTGGCAGCCAGTACACCTTGGCTATTATTGCTTTATTTTTATTCCATGATGCACATTATATTATGTGTCAAAAGAGATCCAATTGAGACACAATATTGCCTGAACAAGCAACAAGGGTAGTCATAAGTGACCAAACCCCTGACAATATAACACAAACCATTGTTTTATGAACAAAACCTGCTCCACTTTATGCTCCTTTTAAGGAAGCAGTTTGAAAGTCGACATCCAAACATGTTTTCATTATTTATCTAGTATATTGTGCATTAGATGACTCTTAATCCAATGGGAAATGCTGGTACATGGACTTGGCTTTCCAACCACTCAAAGCGCTTTAATACTACATTCACCCATTAACACCCATTCATACACGGATGGCAGGGGTATGCAAGGTTCCACCTGTCTATCAGGACTAACTAACCTTTCAAGCACCTGTAGGCCCAGCCTAGCAATTTGGGGTGTCTTGCCCAAGGACACGTCCACGTGGGCTGGAAGTGAGCCGGGGATCGAACTGCCAATCTTCTGAATTAAGGACGTCGCTCTACCTTTGAGCCACAGCAGCCCTGCTGCCCAGGCAGGTGTTCTGAAGATGGTTCTGAAGATGGTGTGAAGTTTCTCAGAGTGTTACTCACTAAACTCTGCATTCAGAACCACACCGGTGAGACCATTAAAATGAGAACACATGAAGGGAATGGAAGTGAAAGGTAAGCCTCTCCATATTTGAAGACCCACTTGTTTATTTGACATCTCCTGCATGGTATGATTGTACACTGCACAGCGTTTAGGTGATTAAATACCAATTGGCAACAGCATGGCAGTCTTTGTCACATTATTTTTTATATCAGGAGTGATGAAGGGACGTTTGAGTTCAGGCACTTATGCTGTTTGTATTCTAAATAGTGTATGAATTTAAGCAAGGTTAAGATATAATCAATTTTTCGAAAATTTTACATTTATTCTTGTCCATATGGCTTTTTCATGTGTTTTCTCTGCTGTAAAGATCTCTCTGCTCCCTCCTGCATTCAAAGATCTTTATCAAGTTAATATATTTGTAAAATGTCACATACCATCTGTAAGGTGCCTCAAATATGGCACCTCTACCGTAGCAACCTTTCTGTCGATATATAAAATCTTGATGTGATCGCAAATGTCAAGAGTTGACATTATTTATCTGGAGGCGATCAATAGGTGGTGTTTAAATGCATAACTTTGAATTGCAAGGGCCAGCACATCTCTGAGCTCCACTTCAGCCCCTTACAGTATGAAGTCACCATGGTGGACGTGGGGGAGATTTTTATATCTGCATGTTTTCTCCACATCTCTCCTCTTGCTCCACATATTCCTTGAAAGTAAAACGTTTTACATTCATTTGGATAAAGAAAAATTGACACAATTCGTAATTCTTGATGGGCCACATCTATTTCCATTTTCATTTGCCAAAACCAATGTGTGATTTAACCTTTTCCAACAGTGCGATTCAGAAACTCGTGGCCGCATTTGCACCATGCTTGTATTCTCCAAATACAATTGGTAATACTTTTTGCTAAAACCTTGACTATTACGGAGTTGCACTTGATCAGAGCAAAAGTAACCCGAGAGACAGAGCAGAGCAATTAGAAAGAAGGGGCCAAGGGGAACTGAGCTCAATTTTACCAGGAAGATACAAACATGAGGATTTTGGGACCTACAAGCTCACTTAGTTGCAGAATTAATCTATGCTCTCTGACCCCACCAGTGACTGTCAAAACCTCAAAAGCCATTTTGCTTGATTAAAGCAAGAAAACAAGAAAAACACACTTCAAAGTGTTTGGGGTGTCAAATTCGTTGAAGACTTGAAAGCCCTGCATATTAAAGACATTGTGTCCTGCTAATGCCAAGAACACTCTCACATTTACATAGGGGGTAGGTGATCCAATTTGATCTCTTGCTTGAAAAACCTCAAAGCAGTTGTTTTGGAAAATGATATTCATGAAAAGCAGTGAAAAACAGAGTTGCACTTGATCAGAGTAATGATGACCCTGCAGGCAGAGCAGAGCAATTAAAGGAGAGTCCAGGGGAGAGATGAGAACTATTAACAGCCACAGAGGACCTTCTCCCCCCGCTTCATTCTCTCTCAGCCGAGGCTAGCAAAGCTGTACACTGATGAAAACATTGCTGGAAATACTGAAAAAGCACTAATTACAGAGAGAGGGGGGGTTATGAGGGATAGAGATGAAGATCCCCTGTGCTTCAGAGACATTTCCTGTCCAACTTAATATGTTGCATCAGTTATTTTTTTGATCTGCTGTTTCTTGCATAAAGTTGTAAATTTTTACATCAAGTCGCAATTCTGCAGCGTTTGCTGGTTGAAACCGGTCCGAGGCAAGTAAACGGGAGTGTAGGATGTTCTCAAAAGGCCTCGTTGTCACTAAGATAAGGACCATAGCTGCAAGTCCAGAATAAGCAGTGCAGGAACAACCTAGAAATCAGGCCGCAATAGCACTTTAGCTCCATTATATCGGCAGACGAGCCGGTTAATTACAATATGATATACTAAGTGTCTCAGTGAGTTGGTTGTTCCTCATTTCTTTAACCCTAGAACACTAACGTCGGGTGATTTTCACCCGAGCGATTGTGGTTACGTTATTTTCATTGTGTTGCTTTTGTCTGAGTTGCGTGGGTCTTTGTGTAGCTTCATGCTGCTCACTGACGTTAGTGAAGGTGGGCGTGTCTTAGTGAAGGTGGGTGTGTCTTCCTGCTCCAATCGCTGTTTTTTTCTACAGGCACCTGTTCGGGTGATTTTCACTCGACGTTAGTGATAGTGTGACTATTTTTTCCGGATGGGTTTTAACATTGACTTTTAACATTAATTAACTTTTCCTTCACACAACAAGACTCACAGGTTCCAGGAACATGTGGACCAAATAACAAGTTCATAGCTCCTTTATTTATATTTTTAAGCAAGTTTTATTGACGCTTCCCTAATTTTTCACTGGATTTTGAGCCTTTTTTCAGGGTCCCCCCATGATACCTGTTTATTGTTTTATGAGAAATTCTATAGGGTAAAATAAAAGAAGAGTACTTCAACTTGCCTTGTATTGTTGTAGTTGAATATATTTAGATGAGAAGTATATTTTATCAGGTACATTATATCGGGTGAAATTCACCCGACGTTAGTGATAGTGTGACTATTTTGGACTTGCAGTCGTGAGACATTGCAAGCTTTATTTTTTCTAGACGTTTTAGTTGTCGAAACTGAAATATATAGGAATATGCATGACGTGCTGTCCCAGGTGAGTTTGCACTGAACGCTGTGACCAGGACCGCTTACAGGTGAAGGAGGAGCGTTCCCTCTAAGAAAAACAAAGTCCAACCTTGGTGCTACAGGTCAGTGCAGTTAGTTCAGAAAGCTACAGAGAATCCGTCTCAATTGCCTGCGTAAGAAAGGTTAACTCAACAAGGTCAAGCATCAGCAATATTTAAAATGTCACTGCTAGGATGAGGGGTCATTCCTAGAGAGTGTGTGTGTGTGTGTGTGTGTGTGTGTGTTGGCTCAGGAGCAACCACGACAGTGGTGGAGAAGAGCAATCATGGCCTGGCTTTAAAGTCACGTTTAATTGGTGTATTCCCTCAAGTAAATAAAAGAGGTGACATTTTCTCTCCGTGCCTGGACTGGAATGTTAAAAAGCGATGGGCCGGGGTCCCTGAAATGTCAAGGAGGAATAATTTCCAGCACATACTCTTCCATCTTTTGTACCTTGCCCCTGCTCCGCTCGGGGAGACTCAGAAAGGTCATCTGCACGTTTGACTCATTCCGTGTCAACATTTGGCTGAGAATCAATGGCAGCTTTTCGTGATCAAAGATAAGTTGGCCACTGCTAGATTTTCCCGTGCGCTCGGCGCAGAGTATTTCTGTACTTGATGCGGTGATACATTAAGGCTTAGATGTCGAATTTCTACCTCATTCTTGCATCATCCACCGTGAGGTGTTTCTATCACACACTCTCACAAACACACATAAACACACACACACACACACACACAGACTGAAAGCGCCTCTGGCACAGTAAACAACTTTAAGCAGCCTGAAAAACAAACAGATAAAAGCACGCCTTTGACACGAAAACATGACAATTTTCCTCTAAGAGCCTCTTAGAAAAATAAAATCCCGAGAGAGAGAAAAAGGCTTTACTGACAAGAACAGACATCATTGACTAAATCCATGTTATTTATCATCTGGCATGGCTCTGTGGCCGGCTTTAGGCCAACGCGCCATGAATTACCTGCTGCAACATCAAAACGCTCATGCGAGCATTCAGCCATTTTAGGCCTCAAAGCATCTTAACAGAGCAGTGTACGTGTCCATTGGCTCGTCATGAAATGATTTCACAAACCCAGAAACCTTCAAAGTGTCTGCTTTCCCTCTCTCCGTTGGCCTCTGTCTCTCTCTGTGTTTTTAATGGCATATTATATAGTGCTAATAAAATCCAGACTGATCATGTTTGATGCATTCATTGACGAGGATTTGTCAGCACTGTTTTCTCTCTAAAAGGGACTTACCATTCCCCGTAAACCCTCCCTTGTTTCAGGATTTATGACTTATGGTTATGTAGGCTGACGCATAAAGTGGAGGCTTTCTCAACCTTTGATGTCTGTGTTGAGGAGGTTGATAATCTATGTGGATTGCAGAATATACTTCTTTTGTAAAAATGTGCAGACTCAATCACCTTACCAAATACAAGAGGCATGTTTACATCCAAACTGAATAGCCGGTGCAACCCTTCAAGAGATGGACTCGTCTACACAATTTGGAGTTTATGAGTAAAGCCACTGCACAATCAAATACAGGTTGTCAGATTAAAATGTTAGTGTCGATGGAAACCAGAGGAATAAACAAGAGATTAAGGGGAAACAGATCAGAAGAGAGCGGCCATCCTCACTGTAAGCACCTTGCAGCGGGTCCATTTATATGCCTTGGCTTTGATATCACACAGAAAACTAGGAGACGGACAAAACAAAAACAAAAAAATTAATAATTGATCGGAAAACACATCCAACTCCATCGATGCTGCGAGGCAATGCAAACAAACCAATTAGAGAAGCCTCTGCGGCAGAGCCTGGAATTTAAAAGTAATAAACAATCAGGCAGATAGACAGCCCCCAAAATTATATACACACACTAGAGGTCTATTATCTCATCTCCCAGTTAACAAGCAAGTGCTTGATTAACAAACAAGAGGCCTAACAAGCTCTGATTGTTTAACGATGGGTTGCATTAGGGGAAGAGTTTTTAGACTGACGCTTTATTCCAAACTGAAGGGGACGGTCTGGATGCCGTCAACGGATCACCGTTAAGTTTGCAGCTACGACACTACTAACACGTGCGTTTTATTATTATGTTATTCTGGTCAGAACACTCACAGAAATGATACAGCCAAAAGTGACCTTAATATCAGCATGTGGGATCCAAATAATAACAGATGGGAAGCTCCTGAACCAACATTCAGAACATATGTCAGTCCTAAATTGATGATTGATCCTTTAATTCAAAGCAGCAGCAAAATCAAAGTTTTTAATGTTTTAAAATGCTGGTAAGTTTTGTTTATATCAGGGTGGGGTTTTCTTTTAATACAATGTTTAAATACACATAGCTCTGGATATATTGTATATGTGAAAGCTATGCCATGGTGTGGTGTAGTACAGGTAAAGCATGCACATACTGTACACACACTCTGATCATCATTAAGTGCTCTCTCAACTAAACAAAGTGTTGCAACGGACATGCATTGAGTGTAAAGACGGCCGTCGTTGAGAGGCTGGTAATGAAGTGTCGCTTCTGAAGCTCTTTCTTCTTCTTGCTCTGCTGTTGACCATCAAACAGACCAGTGACCATATAGGAGGCCATTGGGATGAAAGAGAGGCAGGAAGGGATGCCTCCGGGCATTTCAACCACTCCCATGTCCTTCATGACTGTGAGTCGTGTTCAGACCGCCGAGACAAACGCAGGATGTGATGACTTAAAGAGCTCCGCCAACCCGGAGACCACGCAGGGAATCGTTCCTACAGCCATTTCCCAAACGCATTATGACAATTAACCGCACCATTTAAAGTAGTAGAAGTCACATTATACGGTGCTTTTAGTTTGGAGGTCTCAATTAAAGCACCTCTTGACGAATGGATTTTACACTAAAATATGATTTATGAATGAGTGTCTAAAAGGAATTGACCATTTTCAGCTCATTTCCTCTGTGAGTTTTGAAGCAGTGTATTGAGCTGACAAGTGGTTGCTTACTCACCAGCTACTTACATAATAAGACAAGTCAAGAGATGCTTGCGTATTCAAGATGGACTGTCCTTTTCAATCTGTTTGCTCATGCAGTTGTCCCTGAAATGGAAACCTGAAGAAGAAGAAAAGAAGAAATCCTTTTTATTTGTCATAGTACATACATACATGAAATGTGTTCTCTGCATTTAACCCATCCTAGGCAGCAGTGGGCTGCCCTGAGCGGCGCCCGGAGAGCAATTTGGGGTTCAGTGTCTTGCTCAGGGACACTTCGACATGTGAGCTATGGGGGGAATGGGGATCGAGCCGGCTACCTTGTGGTTGCGGGACGACCACTCATCCCCCTGAGCTACAGCCGCCCTGAGCTACAGCCGAGATGTTAAGAAAAGTGTATATTATTGTTGTGTACTTGATACCATTTTATTTTAATTGTCTGATTTGATTTACCTCACTGCAGTCCTGAAATATGAAAAACATTGGTTTATTACTATCATACAATTAGGAGACATAGCCCACCTATTTGAAAACAAATCAAACGCACCCTTGTGTGATGGGGCATTTGCTGCTGCTGCACCTCAAGAGAAAATGTTTGGATGAATTAAAATCTCATGTGTGTTGTTCTGTTCTTTATTATTGCTTTGTAAATAAATATGCTGGTTTATCACCTTTAGGCTCGCCTGGTCTCCCATCTTTGTTGCAGCCTCTGAGCCGGGTTACGACAGATCATATAAACACATACTTCTATGATCTAACCATTTAATAACTGCAGGCCAGCTGCTGTAATCAACAAGTTCATGCTTTTTGTTTTGTTTTCTGTCAACATGAAGGTAAAAACAATCTTGACGAGATAAAAATAAGTTGGTTTTGTAATTTCGGTGACGATATCATGTCACGGCAAAGCATTAGAGGAGAGAGAAAAAAAAGTGACATATTGTGGGTTGTAGGAGTTATGCCTTACTGCTCTGCTAGTACAAATTCATCATGTTCGTCACAACTGGAGGATGATGTTTTTAATTGCTACAACCTTCAGTGGCACCGAAGCCTGGCCTTGAGGGACCAGGCAGCGCATACTGTACGTCTGCATGTGCGAGTGGAAATGTGCACGATGTGTGTGTGTGTGTGTGTGTCTGTGCGCGCATGTGTTTGCACACACAGCGGCTCTAGAGCAATCAGGATAATTGTAGAAGAGCTGTTTGTGTGTTATGTGAGTATCCAGCGTCTTAGTGAAGCAGGGTAAAGGGATATTAAGATGTATAATTAATGACCACAGATAGGCCTCATCTCATAAGGCTGTCATAGAAACTGCAGAAGTTCTGTCCATAACATAATGTTATATAAAACCTATTTAAGTTCAAATCTTTTGGATACAAAAAGGTAACATTTCGGTGAAAGAATCAGAAAGAAATGCAGAATATGTGTGTAAATTGTGCACTTTTGACTTAATACAGAAACCTGCCAGAGGGGGTGTTCACACGTGGTGTGTTTTGTGCGCGAGTCACACCACAAGTGAGACAACGCCGCCGCCCACACAAGAGTTCCCAAAGCGCAGATTTTTTTTCAGGGCGCAGCGGATGTGACCCCGGGATTAAAAATGGTTCAACTTTTAGAAGGTTGTCATGTGACACATCCAATCACAGCCGGGAGATATCTTTTCTTTCTTTCATAATTAACAATCTATGGTAAATATATGGAGAATTTAATCATTTTAGTGCAGCCTAAAATGATTAATGATGAATGATTAACGGCTTCCAAGAGCTTTACGATGTAACTTTGTGAAGTTTTCCTCGCTTCACCCTTTCCGTTGAAGCACGGTAAAACACCCGGTTGAAAGGTCACACACACACACACACACACACACACACACACACACACACACACACACACACACACACACACACACACACACACACACACACACACACACACACACACACACACATCAAGTAGTAAAGCTACTGTGAGGGATTCACAGGGCTGGAAATCCATTTATCTTAGTTTTGATTTAGTTTAGTCAGTGAGGCCTACACTGCTAAGTTACCGCAACTTCATCATCATTGTCACCGCAGTGCACGTGTTTGGGTTGCTTAGTAACAGCAAGCGTGACAGGAGCACAACCTCCCCAAGCACTTTGGGTAAAAGGATGAAAGCGGCACGGCCGGCGTTTTCCACGCGTTTCTACACACAACATGTGAACGGCCCCGTGTTCTTCTCTCTGTTACTGCACGGCTTTCCTCTCCACACACATCAGGGCCCCTCACTAATGAAACACACCTCTCTTTCTCTCTGTCTCTCTCACACACACACACACACACACACACACACAAACACACACGTACACACTTGCACACATGCTCTTGCCCCCTTTACTAATGAACCCAACCTCAAACACATTTGCATCTTTCTAAATTAGCTTGATTATTTCAGGGTAATTAGCATAAGCGTATGGAAATTAAATTGGCTATAGTGGCGTGGTGGCTTCAAGGTGTTTTTCCATGTGATGTGGGGGTAATGGGATGCATTTGACGATTCCTTACCAGATTTGTGTTTATCTTGTACGGTTGAGGTGTTTTTAGATCCCGAAAGGGAGAAAAAGGGGGCTCGCAAATCTGATAGAAACTTTACTGAATAACATTTAATATTAATTAAAATGCAAGATAGTCATAGCAAATTGATTGATTGGATAGCAAATTCAGGACTCCACGTTTTATCTCAGAGCGTTATCTTCAACCAGACATAAAAGGCGCTTTGGTTGAAGCAGAATGAAAGAACTTGAACTGCCAGCAAACTCTGTGAATAGTTTCAGCCGAAAGTCCACGAGCTCACAGGGAAAAGTTTGACGATAGACTCGCTGAATGAAAGAAATGTAGTCGTTTCGTTTTAATGTGTTTAGACTTAAGCAGCAGTGTGTCATCTTACTTTATCCTTACCCATGATGCCCTCTGGTTCTACTCATCTACAGTAATAGGGGCCAGAAATCCCTCATACACTAATAACCCAGCCATGGATTATTAATTAATATGTTCAAAGTACTCTCTCTGATTCTAACCCCCCGACCACCAACACGGCTAATGTGAACCCTGTGAACTTCTATTCTCTAATGCTCACAAAAGGCAGCGGTTGATGAAAGGGGAATGGTGTTATTTTTAACTTTCTTTTTTTTTCTTCTAAAGAATTTAGAGTGCTCACTGGACATGTTAAGTGGCCATGTAATTAGAGATAGGTTTCTGAGATGTGCATACATGTATATGTTTTAACAGGATGATGGAGATTTAATTACGTTAATGGCTCCATCCCAGAGGCAGGGCAGCCAGTGTGTTGCTCAAGGACACATCAACACGAATCAGAGTTTCTGATTTATTTTATTTTTTTCCCCGTTAGTGAGTTGACAATGATCTTTAATGCGAAATTTGTGCACAGAAAAATTTAAGAACGATTACACGAAGGACCGATGAAAACAAACGGGGTCGTATCTAAAGGTTCATGTCAATATCCTGTAAAAACATTCACTGGGGTGATTCAAGTTTTTACAAAATCCTTTCATACCTAAAAGTCAAAATTGGTAATTTGTCCGTTTAAAAAAAAACACTTTTGTAAAAGCAACTACGTAAAGTGTTTAAAGCGACTAAAACTCATTTGTATCAGGAAAGATTGGCTTATTGATATTAAATCATTCAAATTAAACAATAAAACAGATTGTTTCTCATTGCCTTCCAAACTGACACGTGAGCATTTTGCTTATCTAATCTCACATGATGGATCCGCAGGGAGGGGTAATTTGCCAGTGCTATGATTAAGGCTCGATTAAGTTAAGGCATAAAAAGTACGTGATAATTTAATGTAGGGAAATGTGGTTCATGCGGTTGAAAGAAAACAAGGTTTTTTGGTCCGTGTCCTAATATGAATCCATGGAATTAAACAAGTTAGCAGCAAACTATCATGTTGACACAATGTTATCATAAATATGTGGTCAACAAAGAAATTCACCATATTTACCCTTTGGGAACATATTCATTTACAGTCAAATATACACAAGGACAACTTCCACCACGCCTCATTGGCTCTCTCTCGTACACACAGGCAGGAGCATGCTTGCCTGCACACAGATATCACTGATATATGATACCGCACAGTGCTATATATTGGGGGTAATGATAACATTTATGAGCGTGATACTTTTTCACATAGGAGTGCTTTAGGTTATTGATGAGTCTCACTGTGTACCATTACTTATGAATGAAAAGAAGGCGAAAGAGAAGAGAGATAGAAATGAGAAGAAGGTATGGATGTTATAGCCCCCATCACTTGAACTATATTTCATCAAAGCTCACAGCTGGAGCTCACAGGGCTTCTTAACTCAAGGTATACATCTTCTTTTTTTTTTCAACTCTGGGGTTACTTTCATGAGTTTTCTGATTGATTTGATAGTCTACGGTAGTGAGAGACCAGAAAGAGGGGAAGGAATTGGCACGCGACAAAACCTTTGAACTAGATCAACACTTGTGTGCTTAAAAACATACCGTTTTTTTTTTTCATTCACTACAATGATAACCATGTAAAGCCATAAAGGAAATTAATTCACCTGTTAGGATTCCCAAGCGGTGGCACTCCTGCACTTGTTAACAAGACGCATACATTTAAAATCTGAATGAAACCCATTTATTAGCAGAAAAAAAAAAGAGTTCTGCCGTTTCATCTTGAGGCTTCATAAATCACCGTTGGACAGATAAGTGGAATATACATCTCGACTTAGAAGTCTTGTTATATCTAGCTTTTGAACCACGAGAAATGTGATTAACCACAGCAAAGTCATAGCTAATTGGAGAAAATTATTTTTATGTATTCCGTATCAGTGTGGCTGCATATTACATGTAAAGTTAATCATGACGTCTACTTGTTAATTCACTTTGATGAAAGGAGAGGGGGAAAAAGACGGGGCGAGATATACAGTACAGTATATGGACAAGATAACCCAAAGCAAATGTGTTTCTTACAGTCCAGGAAGGGACGTGAAGTGGAGAAAAAAACATGTACGGAAGATGTCTAAAGGTTCGGGTCGGCGCCATGGAAACAAACACAACAATGGAGCGAACACACCCGAGGGAGAGGTTTATTGAATGTTATTTTTAGATTGGTCTCAAATATAAGGACATTAAATCAGGGGTGCTAAATACTTGCTGCAAAAACAGATTAATGCCAAACATGTAAATCAATTACAGATAGTTATATACAGCTATCTATAAGATATAGATATCTTCACTTAAAATCAATAGCATGTCGACATCGCTTTGTACGGTAAATCATGTGGGCCCTGACAGGGTCTTCATGGTGCATTCAGGTATCCCTCGTAAAGTCTGTTGCAAAGTACTCTCCTGTCGTCTACTGTAGTGGAGCTTCATTTTGTTGTTCAGTTTGTTCACAATTTACTCTGGAAAGAAGTTATTGTTATTACATAATAAATACAATACTTACATTCTTTGTGTGCATTCTAAAAATGATATCCTTCATGGTTATGTGTCGAATCTCTTTCTGAAGAAGAATTTGAAAATGTAAATGACCGTGATGTAAAAAAAACTTGGAGTCAATAATTGAATCGTGACCGTACAAGTCTAAGTAGAATAAAATTGTGGTTAAGGAGCATCGTGACACCATTCATTAATACAGCCTCATTTTCTAATTGTTTTGAGCTTGATTTTATGTTCCCACGCGAACGTTATTATTGTTCATGCTGCAAGAAGCCACTGATCACAGCAGTTTACAGCAAATGAGTTTAAATATTTATGTTAGATATTTGCTTTTGGTCACAGAAAGTGGAGAGAAAAATGGAAATAAAATGCAAATGAGCTGTTGATTACGCACCAGCATTCCTCTATCAAGTAAACACATAACAAATAGAAAATAAACAGTCAAAGCAAGTGTTTGCACTGCTAATGGTTCAAAACTGATCTCTAGTCAGATTTTTGTCTTCTTGATTTTGATTTGATAACCACTTAGGAATGAAGCCATGATAAATGTAACCGCCAGCCTCGTGTTTGTAATAGGAATAACAAAGTGTGATGAACAGGCACCTGGAGTATGTACAACAATATGTTTTAATACGTTCAGCACAAAGATGACAGAACACTATCAAACAGGCGGGAATCAAATTCTGGTTCTTTAAAAAAAACATAGTTATTGAAGCTTATGTAATAGCTCATTAACTGTGTTTCTTGAATCAAATATACCGCATGTAATAATATCTACATTTACATTCGTAAAAAGTATAGTAATTAAAAACAAAGTTATCTATCTCGTCTGTTTGCAGTGGCTTCATAAGGTAGAGGTTGTATGTTTGAATAGCAGGCGGGAAATAACTTAGTGAGGCTTTCCTTTTATTACATTTTCATCAAACACATGATTCGTATTCCTTTTGAGACTCAAGCAACGTTGATTCCATCCTGCGCGTAATTTTTTTCTTTATTGTCCGTATTCATTGAGTCCGATGGAAAGGCCTTGCCTGTAAAACCCCATGCTACTGCATCTCATGAAGAACCTTGATACATGCTCTGCTTTCAATAGCCAAAGTATTTAATCATTTTTTTATTTTATTACTATGGACACATCTCACGGTATTCCTTTAAGCCAGAGGCTTTTAGCTTCAAGGAAACCTCTAAATTGTCACTGTATTAATGGTTAAAATGGCATTGAGGTTTGTTCACTTTCATAAGAGATTCAAAGATTAATGGCTTCCATTAATACTCATACTCCCTGTTAAAAACACCTTTGATAGCCTCAACAAAGACAACCTCTTGTTCATTAAGTAAACTTTTTGTGACTAAGTCTAATTCAAAATATTACAAAAAAAAATCCTCGTCCTTTATCTCCTCTCAAGACCAAATGGTTCATTTGCCGGAGCGCCAATACGACCGCCTATCTACAGTTGTCAAGGCGCCCAAACACGGACATCAAACTAGAAGCCTGGTTTCAAAAGTTTAAGAATATAAAAAGAGGAGAAAATAAGCCCTCCTAATTGCTCTCAGTGGGAAGTAAATAGTTATTAACGTATGGCAAGCAGCAAGCAGGGATTTCAAACTGGGAGGGAGGTGGGAGGAGAACGCTGGAGAGAGAGGGAGGAACACGTCAGGAGAGAATGAAACACATGAAGGCTGAGAGAAAGGAGAGACGGGAAAGGGGGGGAAACCAGAGAGAAATGGAGCGAGAGAGAAAGCGAGCATCACTCCTGAATGACAAAGCCGCTTGCATTTTGGGATTCTCGGCTCTAAAACAATTCTTTCATGTTCCCCATCTTTCCCCTTGTATTCCTATTTATCTGTCTCTCCTATCCACCCTCCCCTCTGAGGAATCACTCGTACCCCCCCTCCCCTCTCAGTTTCTCTCTCTTTTTCTCTTTCCTTTAATTCTTTGAATAATTTACGGCAGCAGGGGAGAGTGGAAGTGCGTTTATTTTGTGTGTGTTTGCGCTTTAAACAGAATGCTTAATGATTGCCGATGGGAGAGAGACTGCATTAATCCCATTTATGTTGAGACCTTTTAGATGTACTGACACCCGTGGCAGACAGGCAGGGCCCTGGCAGTGTGTTTGTGTGTGTGTGTGTGTGTGTGTGTGTGTGTGTGTGTGTGTGTGTGTGTGTGTGTGTGTGTGACTGATCCCCCATCACATCTGTGGGAAGAACCCCCCATATCACTCTGGCTGGTTGTGTGAGTTTGTGCATGTGTGTGTGTGTGTGTGTGTGTGTGTGTGAGAGAGGACCAAAATACCAGCTCTTTGCATATACCTCCACCCTGGATCAAGGCGAGGCCTTTGGGGCACTCGCACCAGATACATCTTTAGGCTTTCAGTGCCTGAGATGATCTTAATTACAGATTGGAAGCTTTTACACAGACAGCTGTGCTTGCAAAGCAACTGAGAGCGGTGACATCATCACATAGAAATGGAAATGAATCATGCTCTATTAATAAAACTGCAATAAAGTCAATGTCTTTGAAGGACAAACATCTTTGCTCTGAGCAGTAAAGTGTAGATTAGCGCTTTAATCTTTTCCATGTTTCTGATACATGTGGGCCTGTTTTTAAAGTGAAGAGTGTGTCTGATCTCCAACGAAAAGATCATGTACGTGCTCCCACATCTTGGATTTGACATTTTAGATCGACTACTTGTGCACTCTAACTTGATTACACTGCTTCACTGCATCACACCTGCAGGGTTTAGCGATGGACATATGATAAACCCCATATATGGATAAAAGCTGTGTGAACAAGTGAGAAAATTATACAACAACAAAAAGCAGAGTTTCGAGAATGAAGGGAACATATATGGTGTTCTTTGATGATGCATTGGAGCAGCTTAAAAGCATCACTTAGTTGATTTATTTACCCCATTTATTGGCACATCTGAAGGCCTTGCTCTTTCTAATACTTCCCATATTCACCTTGACAGTTAAGCACAAGGCCATATTCAACATGTAATCTCACCCATTAATCCTAGTCTGCCGACTGCAGCGCTTTATGAAAACTATTCCAGCGCTTCGCAGCTGCGCTCACCAGCAGAGCCGCAGCACGAAGGTCTCTGGCAGCGCTCTTTTGAATTGACTTCATATTTAGTCTCCTCCAGTGTTTGCCTCCGGTATTGCTCGATGAATTTCTGAGCATATGGCACATTCCTCTGGGGATCAGCATATGGCAGCACAGAATTTAGAATTAGTTTAGATTCAAGAAAGAGAGAAGAGAACGATGACAACATTGTTGGTTCTCTTTCCCTCCCTCCCTCCCCTCCTCTCCATCCATCTGTTGTTTCCCATAGATGATGCTGGGGAAGTGAAAACGGGGAGAGAAGAGAAATAAGTGAAACATCTGATGAAACCCACGATGGCGTGCTGGAGCTGATGGCCGTGCCCACGTTGTGTGTGCGTGTGACTTTGTGCACGTGTGTGTTCACACACACCAGCATGAGGACGGATATAATTAATGGACTTGAAGTATAGGCGAAGCTGTAATGACATTTTCTTTTTAGCTTTTAACACAATGCGAGATGCATCATTTCCCACCACACACTTCTGTGTGAGGTTTTAATGAGATTTAGAGTGCAGCGCTATTTAGATTGTCAATATTTTTGGTATTTTTTTAAAATCTCAATTGCAGTGTGTATGTGAGAGAGCGAGAGAGATAATTTGTATGCTGAGTTTAATAAACCGTAGTACATAAAGTTTTCTTTCTTTCATTTTGTGATTCTTCACAATTAACAATAACAATAACTAGTTTTTCTTGTGCATAAATTGTATTATTTACTCGAATCAAATCTTCCTTAAAATGAATTGAAGAGAGAGAAGATGTTTACAATGTTATAATATAATAATAGTTGTAAAGTAAAGCGAGCATTACAAATTTAAATATGTATTTTTGGATATGAATTTAGGAAATTAATGAAAATGTTTATGATACAAGGACCAACATTTGCTTAAATCTCACTCATGAAATGTTATTTCTGCTCTGAGACACCGGCTGTGAAGATGTTTTGTTTGTAAAGCAGGATTACATTCAGAAAGTTGATGTCCAATTTCCATTTCTAACTCAAATATGCTTTACATTTACATCAAACGCCACTTCTAAGTGGGAACACTGTGACGCGATATGATTATGGTTACGATGGCCACTGGGGCTGGACAGTTTGAACCTGTGGGGGAGCCGCAGGGTGGGCATCGCGCTTCCTCCACAACGGGGTGCCGCCAACCTGGGTCAGAGGAAAGCATTTTTCAGCGGTAAACAGAAGCGCCCCCAAGCACCTCGATAAAAGCCTGGCATTTTCCACACACTTTCAGAAGCAACCTGTAAATGCCCCCTGAAGCTCTCTAGGCGGCCCCAGGGAGGTGGGGGGTGCTCGATAGACTGCCCCGTTAAAACAGGTGCATTGCTTTTGTGAGGTAAATGTTGTGTTTGAAGGGCTAATCGCCAACAATTAAGGGTTGAAGCAGAATATCTTGTTGGATAAAAACATGCTCTGAATTTTTTCTAAATGATAACATCTTTTATTTTTTACAATGCTGTGGAGGTATTTGAAATCGGTCGGTTGTGATGCGATGCTCATTCATATAACATAAGGTCTATTGAACGTTGGCGTTGGTAACTGCCAGCATCGTTTGTGATCTCAGAATCTGAGGCTGAAAAACACAAATCGGTTTCTGCAGCTTTCTTTGTTGAGATGGGTTTACGTCATCAGGCTTGAGAACCTTTCATTTATATCCCTTGAGCTAAATATCTGAACACACAACTACCTGCAACTGTTGTGGATTGAGTACTGTATAGCTGTGTGTGTGTGTGTGTGTGTGTGTGTGTCTGAGTTGTTGAAGTACGAGTTAAAAAGAAGAAAATCTCTGCTCGCCAGCGTAAAGCTCAGTGGGCTCTGCTTCTCTATCCTGGGATCATTCTTCTGTCAGCTGCCTGCTTTTGATTTGGTGATCAACTTTGGCACGTTTGAGCTTCAAGTACAACGTCTGCATTCTTTGGGGAGTTTGAATGTTTTTCTTCTAATCCAGGCACTTCTGGCCTTAGACCCCTATTTCAAGAACACTGAACATGCCTTTAAGATTGATGTTATGCAGATGAAGTTGGGCTCATAATGTCATTACTGCAGACATTGCTTTCACACAAACATCATATATGTTCCTCTCTTCTAATGCCTGACACCCTATGCAGATTACTCATACGCAGTCTGAAAAGTGATTATTTTAAATAGACCAGATGAGTGTGTGTGTGTGTGTGTGTGTCTGTGTGCATGCTTTGAAATCCACTTTATGCTAATCCTGTTCCACGCCTTGACAGTTTTAGTGAGGACACATTAGCATAACTAGCTAGCGCCGTGAACAACGGGGGTCCGTGTGGTTCCCGTACGGTACGGAGGTGTGTGTACGTGAGAGGAGAGAGCTTTAAAGAGACAGCATGTCAGTCTTCTCCCTCGTTTGCTCTTTCGCTCTGTCTGAGCTAGAAGTATAGGCCTCTTCCTGCGTCTCATTTACACCTACGGAGGTGTGGGATCTGGGAGACTAGCACACCCACCCACACACACACACACACCTTTTCTCAACCATAAAGTACACGGTTGAGAAAAGGTGACTTGACCTGGCATAAAGTCACAGCCTTCACTTTCTCTCATTTACCCTTTGTGGTTTTGCACTTGTTCCTTTTACAGAAAAGAGGCACACTGTGGAGGACAGTTATATGGATCAATAGACGGAAACCAGAAATGGACATTCAAGTCTCCCTTTCTTCGTTTCCCTCTCTGTTTCCGTTTCTCCCATCTCCTATTTGCGCTTGCTTGTTTGTTTATAACAGGGAGCATACCTCCCAGCAGGTCACTAGAGGCGGACAGAGCGGAGACACACACACACACACACACACACACACACAAACGCACCCACACACAGTCTACCTCATAGCTGCTGCTGGCACCACGCCATCCTGTCTGGGCCTGTCTATGTGTAGGGGGTGAGCTGTCTGCCCTCATCAGTGCCAACATGTCGCCTATATGTACGCTGCTCCAGGGGGACCTGTGTGTGTGTGTGTGTGTGTGTGTGTGTGTGTGTGTGTGTGTGTGTGTGTGTCTGCTCAGCCCTTTACCGATACCCAGTGACCAAGTGGGGACAACAAAGCTCATTACACTGGTGACCCGAATCCCGTTTGATATGTGTATCCACATATTCACGCACAAACACACACACACACACACACACACACACACACACACACACACACACACACACACACACACACACACACACACACACACACACACAGTATATAGTCATGGGGACATATTTACATACATGCAGGTGGATGCAAATGCACATGGACACACACATACCACATTTACAGTATTCAGCATAATGCGGCTGTAATGTGCAGCAGGCCTTAAAGATGTTCATGTACTTACTTACTGTACCAACTGTGCATTCAAAGGAATGTCTGACCTCATTTAAATTGCTCCGAAAGCTTTGCATACATTCTTTTGCTGAGAAGGAGGCATTGATAAACTAAATATCACCATAACGAGCCAAAAAAGCACCTCATGTGTTAAGTAATTTGACCTGAGAAGTTTCAAACAGAATGCTATATTTTCCTGTTAAAAGCCGACGCATATGCTCATGAATAAACTATACAAACAGTGCTTTTCAGGTAAACAAAGTCTTTCAAAAACCTTTAAAATAAGTTGCATTTATGACCATTAGAGAAGTACATTCTCAAGGTTTTTCTGAACGTTTCGGAGCGCAGTAAAGTGCCGGTGGACAACATATGTGCATAATAGGACGGTCTTAGCTGTGTCATAATAGACATTCCTGAGTCTATAAGCATAAACATCTTTCATGACTAAAAGCAATGACCTTGGTTTGGAGATGTTAAGCTGTTTGTATTGAGATCAAGCTGAACAAAAAAAAAAATCCCATTGGAAATTAGCTTTGCACTGCATGTCCATATGGTAAGATAAAAATCATTTCCACACTCGGGAAATTTGATCCGAAATATCTGCAAATGAAAGAGAATCTCTTGCAAATCTGGATTTAAATTGGAAGCAGATTGGAGTGGATGGAATGCTTTTTGAGCTACACAACCTAAATATAATTGTTTTCCCATTCTTCCTCAGTACAGCAGTTGCACATGTCCAGTCAGTTTAGTCGTGCTCGCGTAGTTTCTCATCAAGCTTACCTACAGGAGAGTTCTGTCCAAAGGCCCTCAGTTTGGACAGCGTTGCACTTATTGCGCAACCTCACAAGTAATGTCAGTTTCACTCACAAATAGGTCTCAATCGTCCCATTAACTTCTTATTTGTTTAAGTCTGTTTTCCCAGACTTTATTTATTCTTTAAAGCCATGAGCTGTCTAACTCCAAAGCCCTGCAGTGGCAATTGCCCTTCTCCCTTATCATGACTGGCATTTGCACATTACACTGACACATCGGCCCTTGCTGGCATTTGCCGATGAGGCAGAAGGGCAGTGTCATACACACACATGCACCCGAGCATACACGGACACGACATGCTAAGGCTCGAGTTCGCAAGTGTGCACGCTCACACACAAAGGTACACACACAAGAGTAGACTGCAGTCCACATAGATATTGCCTTTATCGTGTGTGTGTGTGTGTGTGTGTGTGTGTGTGTGTGTGAGCATGAGAGGCAGGGTCTTCTTGTCCCCGAGGCAGCGATGCTGGGAAGTGTCGCAGCCGACAGTGAGCGCGCTCAGTAGGTCCCCTGAGCCACGGAACACTGATCTTTATGTCAGCTCAGAGAAATGGAATCACCCTTTTCTCTGTCAGCCATTATGTGTGTGTGTGCGCGTGTGTGTGTGTGTGTGTGTGTGTGTGTGTGTGTGTGTGTGTGTGTGTGTGTGTGCGCGCGCCCATGACAAAAGCAATGAGGAGACAAGAGGTCCCGGCCTTGCTTTGAACTCTGTCACTTTGTTATAAGTCACTGCTTTATGCTGTCTGCATACTCTCTCCGTTTGAGCCTTCGCCGTCTCTGCTTCTCACTGCAGTTTACCCTTTATCCACGTCTCTGGTTTCCTCACTGCAAGCGTCTCCCATCTCTATCAATACATTCCAGGGTTCTCCTATTGCAGGAGGACCTCTTGGTGGTTAATACAATACACCAAAAGGCACATTTGATGTGCTGCAATTACAGCAGGTCTTCGCACAGACACACAGCTCTCCCTCAAGGTCTACGCATGTTGTCGGGTTACAGCTTGAGGATCTAATCACCATTAACAGGTGATTGATCTCAAAACACATGGGAAGGATCCAAGCATTGCAGATGCTTCCACTTCGCAGGCATCCGTTCCTTGTGATCCTGACTCTCGGTAGGGTTGAGGCAAATATACTGCCTCCGTCTATTTGCTGCAAGATCAAAAGATTGTGGAGCAAGATTGCAGCCATCTTTTCTATAAAAAAAGAAAAGAAGAAGAAGCTGTTTGACTTTCACGCACAAATGTATCCATCCATCCATCCATCCATCCATCCATCCATCCATCCGATCTACTTCCTCACCACATAATGGGCCTGTTTTCCTCGCTACAGCCCATTACCCTTTGGGCATTTAGTGGGAACTGTTTAGTTCACCTCGAGTGAATACGGCGACAGTTCTCTTTCATTATTCAGCAAAGCGTGGTCTCATCGCTCTTTGGTGTGAACTCTGACTCCATGGACCTGACCTTAAACCCTCCAACTCCAGCATGTCACTGATGTAGGGGCCGTCAATATTCAGCCTTCACTAAGACAGTCAATAATCAACGGAACAATCTGAACCCAGACTGGGCAAAGTGGTGTACAGTTAAATCCTGATCAATATTGTTATATTTCATGCATGAGTACATTTGAGCAAATTGTTGTGTGGCGGAAAAATAAAACACATAATTTTCTTTAATTGCTGTTCATGTTTTCAGTTTTTTTTAACACACTTCCCATATTTCCCCCCCGTCCCCTTGTGTTCAATCTCAGTAACTGCAGCAAAGAGCGAATCTGTTCACACGGATCAATAATGTTTGATCTCATCTCATGTTGCATTTTTAAATGGTTGAAGATGTGTTAATAGAAACACATGCTGCTCAGTGGAAGCTATATGTTACTGACTGCACGTCTGGAGCGGAAAGGCACCGAAAAATGGGTCTGAATCGCCCGCACGCACAAAAGGATATTTTAATTTAGAGATATGATAATGCTTTTAATTGATGATAGAGTTATAAGAGATATGACTACGCAAGTTCTATTCAAGATTAAGACAAAATTCTGATATATTTTCATCAGATTTTGCTCTGTAACAGACCTCTAACAAAGCCGACGTCGTTAAACAAATCTCTGTCCTTTCCAACGCATCCAGAAATGTCAATTAACGGCACTGTCCTTCATTTGAATATTTCTGATTATTATGCAGCTCCTGCTCTTACATATTCAAAACGGGGTTCTCAATCCAATTAAACGGGCAATGTGCTGTAAAGGCGTGGGCAAACATGATTGAAGGCAGAGCTTAGGATGACAAACAAGAGCAATCTGAGGGAGATGGAAAACCGCTTGCTGCGAAGTTAATGGAAGACTGTGTGATGATCACTGATGGAGCAGTGTGTGTGTGTGTGTGTGTGTGTGTGTGTGTGTGTGTGTGTGTGTGTGTGAGAGAGAGAGAGAGAGAGAGAGAGAGAGAGAAATAGAGATAAAGAGACAAGATGGGAAGAGTGAATATAGGGGAATAAAGCAGCAATATGGAATTGTGAGTATAAGTTAGGTAAAGAAAATCAGCCTGATGTGTTTGTGCAGATGCATATGGTTGCAGAGGCACGTCTATGTGCTTCTGTGTGTGTGTGTGTGTGTGTGTGTGTGTGTGTGTGTGTGTGTGTGTGTGTGTGTGTGTGTGTGTGTGTGTGTGTGTGTGTCAATCTGCCCTTTGCTTGTATGCTTGTACAGCATTTGATGTCACTGGTCTGTGTGCAGGTCGAAGAGAGACTCGGCTTATTTCATTTGAAATTTAGATATGCAAGCTACGCAGAGAGGCAGGCAGTAATTAAAGTAATAACATTTTATTTAGAACACACTTAACAAACAATTTCAAATCAGGAACAAACACAAAAAAAAGCAATTAAAGTAACTCTGCTATCCGGAGAGAATGTTATTTGAAAAGAATGTTTAATTGTCTTGTTAAAAAGAGCCAAGAGTCAGAGGTGCCCTTTAGTCCTGCAATCAATGCATTGTGCGGTGTAAGAATGGGTAAGAAAACGATATGCATCCCGTGGAAACATTTTTCAAATAAGAGTTGATGCAATTATCTTTTGGTGTTTATAATCGTTTGTGAGCGCCTTCATCTGCCCTTGGTTCAAAACCCAATCAGTGTCTTTAAAATCCGTGCTCCGGAGCGGCCTGATGCCGCTCTGTCAGACTGTCTGTCTGATGAATGCCTCGGCGTCCCACCGGCTCGCTAAATATGCGCAGTGAAATGAGCTGAAACACGGTCCTTAATTAAAAAGTGGAGACCCACGAAGATGTGATTAAAGCAACGCTCAGCGGATTATAGTGACTAAAGCGTCTCTGAAGGCACACAGAGAGAGACAGAGAGAGGGGGAATCAGAGAGAGGAACGAGTGAGTGATTAAGGCACCACTTTCTGTCTCCTTCCTATCATATGTTCTCTTCCTTTACAGCATCATGCCTCATACAAGGCACGTGTCTTTCACTGACATTCCCAGTGTAGGGCTCACGTAAAGCAACTTTCTATAATGCTATAAATGAGATGTTGAACCTCTATCTCCATCCCACCCCGTGTCTTCATCTCATGCAGCTATTGATGTTTGCACCAGCTTTAGATAATAATTTCTCACTGTTCACTTTTATGAATACAACTATATAAGGATTCTTCTTTTTTTCTTACAGGCTGGACGAGCTGCCTGAGGCTGTAAGAGCATTGCTGTGATGGTGTGAGCTGAACTGTAGGGTGATTAAATGTATTATGTCCTTTTCATGGGAGTCAGCACTCAGACAGTAATGACTCAGGCCCTTGTATGGACGCTGCATTGTTAAGCAGCCATAATGATGCCTTATTAATAATATAAGGTTTATTATGGAAACATTTCCTCTTTTCTTCTCTATGCTTGCTACATATATCTTTGTTGTTGTTCTGGCTAATTACAGTGTGATATCTTGCATCAGAAGGGATATAATAAAGACAGAATAACATTACCGTACTTTTCGGGTTACAAGCCGCTCCTACGGCTGATCAGTGTCCCCGCTGTAGCAAGCTAGTAGCACTGCTAGCTAGCGCTGCTAGCTAGCGCTGCTAGCTAGCGCTTCTGCTGCTACCGCCCGCTGCTGCTGCTACTGCCCGCGTCCCCTCTGCCCAAGTCGGGTGTCGAGCCTGGTCCCGCTACCTTCGGTGGTTTTCAGGGAGCTAGCGGAAGTTAGCGGGGAAGTGACGGAGCGCTAGCAGGAGCCCCAGCTGGCTACAGCGGGGAGCTGTCGGGGACACTGACCGAAGGTAGTAGCGGCTTGTAACCCGAAAAGTACGGTATATGCTTTAATCTGTTTCATCTGATTTGCTTATGCTTTTAAAATACTTGGATTTTGATGGAATCTTTCATACGCGTTATCTTTTATGAAATCAGAGGGCTGTTTCACTCATGTAATCGTGGAAAAAACGTTCAGAAAAAAAAGTAAATTTATTACAAGTAAGAGCGCTGTATGACATTATTATCCAGGCTCCCAATTCAAGCAAAATAGGATGATGAGTGACAAATTATCCGTTTTCCCGACATGGAAGGAAATACATGACATTTCCAAAGTAAAAGCTAAGGTTGAAGAACAGCACATACCAAACTTTTACCATCTCACATTAAGGCTTATTTTTCCAATCAATCTTCTTTATCTCGCCCCGTTCTCCAGGATGACCTGCAGTATGTATGCAAATATGCATTTGCATACATACTGCATACATACAATAATCCAACATCAGGTTTCTTAGTACATGGATGTCAGTTCTGATATTAATCAAATCCTTTTGCGCGCTATCAGCATGCTAAGTGGGTAGTGTTAGATAACACAGAGATAGATAGACACTGCTTTATGTAGATAATCTCTTTAGCATCAGTATGATTAAAGGCTGCATCTCATATCCATAAGATCTGTGATCCAGTAGCTCTTTTATTGAATCTCTCCTGAATGGAAAGGGTGTAGGATGAAAAGTAAGGTGGAGAGAATGATAGGAGAGACTAAGAAGGATGAAAGGAATAAATGAATGAATTCTGCTTTATTAATAACAGCTTCAGATAGATAGATGAAGGAACTAATAGAGGGAATATGGGCACAGCCACAGGAAGTGAGGCTAGTGGGGGGGTGCTCTATTTAATTATGCTATATTTTAGGGTGTTACACAACACCCTTCTGGTCCCTGTCCCCAGCCATTCATTCATTCATTCATAGTTTCCATTTTTTTAATAATTTTTTTATATATTGAGCAGCGCTAATGTTTTTTATTCAGCAGCAAAAGGTGAAGATCTGCCAGAAGGTCAATTCAAACTATGTCTTAAGAATCAAAAATCAATTTCAGGTCTTTTTTTAATCATAAATTTCAAGACACTAGACACTCCAACAAGTAAAGAAATGTCCTCAACAACCACCCCGTGGACAAAGGCCGTGACAAAGTTGTCTGCACCAGAGGAGAACAAGCAGCAGCCAACGAACGGCCATCGGCTGCGGTCGCGGTTAAGGAATGTGTCACGGGCGGCCGGGCGGCCGCACACAAGCAGCAGCTGCAGAATGGACATCTACTACGATCAAAGCAGAGGCCGGTCGGGCTGAATTGAACTGCCCTTTCCAGCCCATGGATTCAAAGTTTCCGACGAGGCGTTTTGGAACAGAAGATTTGAGCCTCCCATTCAAACCAGGGAAATCTGCTGTAGCTAACATTATGTGAAAGACAGTGATTTTGTTGTCTGCTTTTCACGTGTCACAGCAGTGGAGAAAAAAAACAACAACTGCCGAGTGAAGACAGTGCCAGACTTGACAGCCCTTTTGTTCAGGGTGATGGATTTTACAAACTGGCGCAAAGCCATTAAAAGATTCATGGAACGTGAAAAAAAATAGAGGATGAGGACAATAAGAAGCTTCAAACTGCAATTTGATTGGATGAGTGAGTGGATGGATGGATAGATGGAAGAGTATTGCCTTGTCTCATGATTCTTTTTCAGTGAGAGGCAAGTAAAGCATTCTGCAGTCAGAGAAGGAGACATCTTTGGGTCAATTTCAGTCCATTGGGGTCCATACAGGGAAAGTCAGAAGAAAGTGTTGCTACGTTACACTGCAATGCTGCAGCACAGCCTGAAAACACACCCTCGGTCTTTTTATATCTGCCGTTCTAACTCATCGACATCAAAAAAACGCGATCCCTCACATGCACATGTTACCTGTTTCCCAACCCCCATATCTCCCACTGACACTAACTGATTAACAACCTCTGAAGGTCTTGGTCTTTTACCCCTCTACCCCCCTCCCCCAATCCTGTCACACTACACCCTGTCCATCTCTTTTTAATATTTGCACATCAATTATGTGGCTCATCTGTGGATATATCCCTCTCAAACAGACAGCATGTACTGAATGGCGACTGGGACAACACCAAAGAGAAGACACGTGATGGTACGAGACAAACTCTGAGCATGTCTGTATTGTTTGCATGTGGGATACCTCGATGCTGGGAATAAACGACATGACCATCAGTTGGATCGGGAAGTTTCACTCAGCTGTAATTGGAAATGTTTGCACTGAGTGGCCAGAGCAGATTGTCTCGTACTATGTGAGGGTTAAGGCCTTAAGTCTATTGGCTCTCAAGCCAGATTGTCTCGAGGTTTTGAATTAAATGGCCATTGACACAAAGGTAAAATATGATCTGCAAATGCCAAGCTGAGCTCAGTGAAGGAAAGAGAATGAATCCAGAAAGTGAGACAAGAACGGACTCAGGTTTGTTTTGGCGTGTCTTTCCTGATTCTCACTAACAAATCTGAATGAAACTATTTTCCATGCCAGATGTAATATGGACAATTCCATCTCCAGAGAGTATGGATATCTTCCATCGCTGTAAAAATATATATTATAATCATCCAGTTCATTTTGTATTCCCTCCTATAAGGAAGTTCTGTTTTCATTTCTATATACAATACACTTTGAGGAAACGAGTCAAATACTTATGGATTCATTTTTGGGGACCATTGATCACCATTTTATAATTCATGCAAAAACACAATATCATCACTACTGTGCAGTTGCAACAAAATGTAGATAACAATATCAACTCAATATGGATATTACAATGTGCTCTGCCATTAATGCCGTCTTGGTGGAGGTATGTGCTCACTAAGAGCTCCCAGGATAATTCATCTATCCCTCTACTCCAGTTACATAATCATTTACAAGTCTTTCCATACATCTATTTCTAACTGTTGAGTGGCTTTTTGAATAGCTAGCACACCAACAAGGCAGCTTTCATGATTGCGTAGGCTGACCGCAGTGATCCATTCATTAGTGTACCACCAAGAATGTCATTAGCTCGGGATAATTAGCTAAATAAAGCGTTTAACTATTAACTGATTATAACAATTTGGACCGATTGATGCAATCAATTCAACAGCGAGAAGAAAAATGTAAAAAATCTGAGCAGAACTCAGTAGAGCAGCTTGTCACCTAAAGGAGAACAGCTGGTCCTTAAAGGTCAGCCCACTTTGGGTGAGCCTGAAATGCCGAAGATGCTGCTCACTTCGGGGCGAACACCCTTCATATAAATGGGCTGAGACCCGTTGGGAAAGTGTCTGCATGTGTCCAGGACATCGTGGCCACTAACTCTCCCAGACGGGTGAGCTGAGGACTGCCTGTTTGGAGCGTAGACTGCAGCTGGCGATAAATGACGGATTCACCTTTGTGGTTATCGTGGCTCCAGGAAGGCTTGTTGGGCACTTCAACCACAGAGCTAATCTCGTCGGTTAACGGTTAATGATCGGTTATGGAGGGTCGGCTATCTGCCAGAGAAAATAAAAATAAGCATCCCTAGAAGTAGCATTACTTTTCCTCAGAATGTGTTCACGTTGTCTTTTCCCTTGCTGTCAGCACTGGAGTACTGTGGCTCACTTTAGTAAGGCATTCATTAATTCCTTAATTAGACCTATAGTGGACTGCTCTCCCTGACTTGTCATCTGACTCGTGCTGTCATATGCACTGCTGGCAAAAACATCCAATGTTGAAAAGGTCATGATGCCATCGCAAGTGAGCAAGTGAGAGTTTGCAGCTGTAACGCAGAGACAATGACTGTCACCGTCTGTCCTGGAGCCTGTCAGCATGACACACACTCCACACACTCGCTGCTCATTCTCTCTCTGACTGCAGCTGCCAGTGCCGCGGTGCCAGCAGATCGGATCGAGACAGCGGTTCATCGCAATGGCTGATACATGATTACCGTCATAATAATATGAATCGGCATCTGCTTTATGCTCCAACTGATTGCACATAGGCCAACATATCCCAGCCAGCATGTCCATGTGGGGCCCATAAGGTTTAAATTTGGGCTGCAGATAAGGGTCCCAAGTGGGTTTGTCTGCAGTTTCCACGGTGGCCTCACCTGTGTTTGGCCATACGGTTTTCAAGTTGGTGCGGACTGGGTTTATTCATCTAAACCCATAATGTTGCCTATTTGGGTCCCACTTAAAGCCCAGTCAGATCCCTCTTAAAGTCGGTGAATAAACCGGTGAATAAACCCAGTTCGCACCAACTTGAAACCAGTATGGGCAAACACAGGTGAGGCCACCGTGGAAACTGCGGACAAACCCACTTGGGACCCTCATCTGCAGCCCAAATTTAAACCTTATGGGCCCCACATGGACATGCTGGCTGGGATATCGGCGGTCTTTGGTTGCCCCTGTTATTCTGTTTTGGTCAATACAAAGAGCTGCATCTTCTCCTTGACTGTGAACGAGGGATGTTCAGTTCAAATGCTTTTCAAAAGCATTTCTGCTAATTTTGTTCTTTATCAATCTAGTTAAAAAACGGTTTCAATTGCCTCATAAAAAGAGATCTCGTCACTTTTGAAGCTGCTCCGTTGCTCTGCAAAAATTAAGGAACACATTAAGAAATACGGCGGTTGCTTTTACATTTGTTAACATGAATAAATATCTATTTTTAGGCGAGATGTTTTTTTTTTCTGTGCCTGATGCAACCCACTGACCTTTATACAAACGTGTTTTTCCGCAGTGCATGAAATTCTCCTCTAAGGGATTACAGTATCTTGTTATACTTTATAATTGTTTAATCTTTATTCCAGTGCAAATGCTGTGCAATCACCACTGCCGAGAAGCTGCACATCTTAAAGACTTGTCCGCTATTCAGAAATCCAGGAAAACATCTGCATTTCCCATACTCGGTCCCACAGTCCCAGTTTTCTCTGCACATAAATGGCCACTATAAAGTTTAAAGCAACACACAACTCAACAATCTGGATTTTAACTCAGAATAAAGGAACGTTATGTTATCTCTCACGTCTCTCTTCTCACTTCCAGCACATTTAATCATACGCAGCGCATGCAATTTCCAGCTCAACTACCATCCCCTTGCTGATTACCTCTGAAGTCAGCCTGGAGGTGGAAGAATAATGATCATAAAAATGTCATCATGCATCCTCTGCTGAGAGAGAGAAAATGAGAGAGTGCCGGGCTTTCCGTTTGGTAAAAGGCTTTTTCAAGGGTCATGCCAAGAATGCGACAGACAGACACAATTAATGTCCGTGTAATTGAGTGGCCTGAGAGGCTCGGAGAGGTAGAAATTATGTTTTGTATAAATATAAGAGATTGTAATGTGTGTGCACAACATTGAGGCAGCGGAGGTGAGACGGAGGGACTAAAAATACTTAGAGGCAGGAAGTTAGCAGGGGTGTCAACGCAGAGCGCTGCGAGAACACCACCACCACCTGATGAGGTGTCTAACTCCTACACACACTCACACACACACACACACACACAGCTGTGTGACATGCTGTCAATGACTGTTGTTTTTTTCTCATAAATGGAAACCTCTTTCCTCTCTTGCTGAGACTGTGACCTTGTTAAAATATGGTGCAGTAGAGAGGATGAGATTCTTTCTTTCCCTCAGATGTTGTAAAAACTAGATTGCACGGATCTCTGCACTTTGAAAATAGGACAGTGTGTGTGTGGTTCTTTCTTCTGTAAATGCGCTATAATTCTGCAGCTATCTACTGAGGACTGTGCACTGTTTTATTTAGAGTACTAATGGAGAGTACTGATGTGGGTCAATTGTTCAGTCACTGTTCCTCAACGACGCTCAACATGGCTTCATTCTCTGCTCAGGGAGGCATTACTCAATTGTAGCTACTAAATTGCCCTTTAAGACCTCACCTGAACCCTAAACCCTAACCCTAACCCTAATCCCTAATCCTATTTATTGTTTGAGTTGTGTTTAGAGTTTGTACATGGGAATTATATATTATTGTAGCCCTGATTTTTATGTTTAATTTGATACCTAACCTGTTTTTTTCTATTTGTACCTTGTGACCTGATATAAAAGGTTAGGAGACCCTAGGGCTCAACAGGTTAAGGCTATATTATTGCTCTAAATATCATATACAAAACGTTTAAGCAATCAGGATTCATAAAAAAAAAGGCAACTGCCTTATACACTTTTTTGCATGCTAGGATATTTGATTTTCCCTGAGTTCCACAAGTATAAATGTGTATTCGGTTCTCCCTCGGTATCTTTTCCCACCTCTCACACAGCTAGCAGTCTGGTAATAAAAAGAGAAACATCATCTCCTATAAAAGGCCCTCTGTTGGGGGAGTGAGGCCAGACATGTTGAGCGGAATGACTGTGGCTCAGAAGCTGGAGCGGGCAGTCCCTCAATCAGAAGATCGGCGGTTCGATCCCCTGTGTCCTTTGGCAAGCCACTTAACCCCAAATGGGTGTGAGTAGTTAGTCCTGGTGGGCAGGTGGCAGGTAGCCATCAGCGTGTGAATGGGTGAATGACATGTAGTGTCGTGAAAAAGTAAAAGACCATTCATCAATCTGCAAAATTACACAGAGAGCAGCAAAAAAAAAATCAAATGGAACTAAATTGCTTTTTGCCTGAGGTGTCAGCACGTGCGTTTCATACCTCAGATGCAATCTTAACTAAATATCCTATCCTTTTGCATGTTTCTGGGTTCATAAGTCTCAGTGTGAGCACATGCTCAGCTATGACTTTAGAAGATGGAGGGGGGTGTGAGTGTGGAATGACCCGGAGGAAAACTAGGATTGGAAAGGAGAGGAGGAGAGTGGAGAGCCTTCATGAGTAAAACTCCTCCTCTCTCCTTCATACATCTCACCCCCCATCTCTCCATCTCTCTTATTTCACTCCCGCTCCCCTCCTACCCTCCTTCATCCCCGCTTCCTTCCGGGCTGGCTGGCTGGCTGGCTGGCTGGCGGTACTATAAATACATTGAGCTAAATGTAAGATCAGAAATGAATTTATCTGCCTGACGCGCTCCCCGCGACAATTTCCAGAGCAATATGTAACTGTTTGAAGTATGAGGCGGCGCGAGGTGGTGGCTAACACAATCTTATCAAACCAGAGAGGGCTGGCTGGAGAATCTAAGCAGGCCTCCCCAGTCTGTTGGATATTATTCACTCTGATGGCTTCAAGAGCTTTATCAGCGTGCCAGAAATACTGAGTAACGGAGTAAAGCCTGTTTCTCTTTCTGTCTCTGCCTTTGCACACAGACGTTCTTACACTTAAACACATAAATACACATGTTTGCATGTGCTGCCCTGCTTAAACCAACACGCTTAGATGGACTCGCAAAGTCCCACAATGCAATGCATATACTTTTATATGCAGTCGCTTGCCTATTAAGCCTCCTACCATAGGCAGGCGTGGACAGAATTGGAATGGACAATCACAAACACACTGCCTGTCAACCTCCTACAGCCACAGTCACACACACACACACACACACACACACACACACACACACACACACACACACACACACACACACACACACACACACACACACACACACACAGGCATTGGATTGGTCCCAGCGCCTGCCATCTGCGTGTGTTTGTATGTTGGCCTATTGTACCAGGGAATGTGTTATATTCATGTGTGAAAGCGAATGAATGGGTGTTGAAATGAGTCTTTTGATATTTGGAAAGTACAGAAGGTCAGGCTGTTACATGCTGTCAGGGCCAACGTTGTTTCTTTGAAGAAAGTTTAGACTGAAGTTTGTACTCAAAGTGCATCCTGGACTTAAAATTACTGAGAGCTTTTGAAAAACAATTGTTTTTTTGTCGTTGTTTGATTAAAATAATGCCGTCACCTGTACAATGCAGTCATACGTGTTGGCCTGATGTTGTTGTGACTTCTTTAAAAACACGTTTTCGATGGCATTGGCAAAAAGACGTTGATGTTTTCAGTATGTTTTTTTTTGTGTTCGGAGGCCTTCAGAAAAACAAAATAAATAAAAGCCGTAGACACGTTTAGACATAAACAAATGTTAAAACATTGAGTTCTTTCAAGGAAGTAACTCAGATTTTTTACAAACTTATTTCTATAGATATATATCTCAATAAGTTAACACATTTTAGAGACTTCATCAATAGAAAAGAAACACAACACAAAAGGTGTACAGGCTTTGAAAGCATTTAAATGCAATTTCATTCATAGTCAACTTAAAACCTGTAGCTTTAACGATGATGACATGAAAATATTGTGTGCATGTATACACTGATCATTTTAACATGGGCTGTTTTCTGTCTTTAATTATCTGTGTCCTGTAGTGATTAAAGTTAAAATAAAAACATATGTGGAAGAGAGTTTATGTTTCAATCACAAACTTGTGTTAAGCTAGTATGAACCATACACTGCATAAATAAATACACACACACTTATATATATATATATATATATATATATATATATATATATATATATATATATATTCAGAAAATGTGTAACACTGCATGGAATAACATTTTTTTTTTAAAACCTAATAAAAAATCCAACAATGAAAGTCCTCATTGGTTATTTATCCATGTATCTGTATTGAAAGTAGTTGAGGATCTGCGAGAGTTTGCATGTGCTTGTGAAAGTTCATGTGTTCACGTGTTTACCTCTTACGTTCAGCAGGCAGCGTTGCAGGCAGTGTTGCCAGTTTGGGCAGCGTTGCCAGTTGGGGCAGGTTTCTGCCCAGTTCAGCTACTTTTGAGAAAGGCTCAGGATAAATAGTTTAGGTGAAATTTGGGCTGCACTTGTCTCGGAATTTGAAAAAAGGAATCTGTCAAAACAATTGAAGTGCAAAAACACAGGTGCAAAATGAAGTCAACTTTGTTGTGTCTACTCACAACAAATTAAATTTACTCATTTAATTTGAGAAATATTAGATGGACATGAGTTGTATTTCATCACCATGAGGGATAATGGAGGACCTACCTCGATGTCATCGTCATTGACATTCTGTCAATTGGTGTATTTGGCTGTCTGACTGCACTCGTTGTGGGTTGTGAGAGCCTATTCATCTAACATTCTATCTTTGGTTATCTGATGCAGATATGAAGCTTTGTATGATATGTGCTCTATTGTGCATGCAATGGTTTCACAGGTGCAAGGGTTCCTGCCACAGTTTTAAATTTGAGCAGTTTTTTATTGAATTGGGGCGGTTTTTAAATTGTGATTGGGCTGGAAACTGTCAATCTGATCTGGCAACACTACTTGCAGCTTGTAGCTCCAGCTGCTCTTTACCCTCTCCGCTTGGAGGAAGGTAGTATTTACAGTTCTGTGTGACATGTGTCTATGCTAATTCCAATGCAGTGTGTATATTGCTTTAGATTAAAGGTTCTAGTGATATCACGATGAAAGTCATGAATCAAGTTCAAGCTACGGTATTTCTTATCATCTTAAAGTTCGAAAGAGGAACTTTCATTTTGTGTTTGGCTCTACCTGGCCGTTGCTAAACGCTACAGTTAGCATAGCTATGATGCTAACCGGCGATACAAATTAGACGGGACCAAGAAGAGATCTTTTGACTTAACTGAAATAATGTAATCTTTTTTTTATCTGTTGGCTACAATAATTGTATTTGTTTAGAGTCGTGTTCACAGCTATGGGTGATTTGAATAAACATCTGGGAGATAAAATCTCAGTTTGGGCTTTTCTTCTGTATTTATGGTGATATAACTATTTATACATTCACGTAACATCCCTTAAGCATACATATTCTGACAGCCAAGTTTGTCCTGTAATAAATTGTAGATTACATGATTATTGCATGACAGTGTTGAGGTTTACATGCATTAATACAAAAGTAGACCAGGTGGACATAAAATAGGAAATTATGGCTGATAGGGATTTCCTCCTGTTTCCTTTTTTACAAGATTTAAACTTCTACACGAGGTGTGTATCGAGGCTAGATGTTACAAGCTAGTTTCTGACATAAAGTGATACATTTAGGTAGCAATTACGAGTAGTTTTCTTCTCCAAATGGCAGAAGTGTGGAAGCAGGCCCTCAATGACTCTTCATGGCACTATCATGTTTTAAAAATGGGTTGTGAGTTTGAACAGAGCTTTAAGTCAAAATCATCACTGGAGTAATGCTGGTGTCTGTAAAACCTTCATTTAAATATTTATGCAGGTTGTCACATGTTTAACATTACATTTTGTAAAGTCAGGATTTTATCAGAATCAGAATAGTTGACATTAAATGTTGCTGCTGCAGGGGCAAGAACTTATGAAGTAAATATTTTATTTACGAGTACATTCTGGTCACTTGAGGCAGACATTGCACCTGTATAGTGTCCTTCACCCTGTTTTTCCATGAATGCTGATAAGTACAAACAAGAAAAAGCATTTTGATATGCTCCTGGGGCGACTTTTGCTTTGAGGCATAGAAATGACTAGCTTTAAGTGGTCATTTTAATATATTTTCTTTCTAAGCTATACTTATTTTTTCTGAACTCACATCTTGTCTTTTTACATTCATCTTTCAGCAAATAAAGCAAAAAGACACGTCAACTGATATTTTCTATTTGAACATTTTCTGTGCAACATTTTTTATGGTCAGATATGTTCTTTAAAATACACTCCACCAGAAGCATTGCAGTGCAACCTTTCCCTTTTTTCACTGAAGGAAAAATATAACAAATATAGTAATAACGCACACTGAATGAAGGAATAAAGGCTTCTTGTAAACCCTAACTTGTCTTTGACCTTCACTTGGGGTTCATTTATTTCTGCAGAGAAGATTACACAGCTGTATATGCCTGCCTATATTTGTCAAGGCCATGTGTTTAAATGTGATTTCACACACACAACAAAAATCCATACATTAAGTACAGGCAAGATATAACATGTGGCGCAAGAAAAATGCACAGTATGGTGCAAACGCTTTCAATGCACGCAGATGGTTAATGCTCAGGCGTTATATACTTCTTTTAAGAGGGGTTCAATGACGGAAAAGCCTTACAATATAAAAAAACAACATATTGTTGCCCACATTGAAGCAACACCTCTCCCACATTAATCAATACTATTGAATTACATTAGATGTGTGCATCTATGTTTGTGGACAATGAAATGGCTTGCTTGTGGGCACTGAGGTTGTGGCTTTAAGGGTAAAGGTGAAGCTGTCTTTCATTCACCTGTTAAGTTCTCTAATGTCTGAAATAAATGCCAAATTGGCTTCATGGCTAAGTTCATTGGAGAGGATGCCACTATGGCACCAGCTATCAGCCTGCAAATGGCGCCTGCAACAACACGCCATCGCACTCAACACGTTGTGCTACATCTCAGCGAGGTCGTGTGGCTGCAGATATTGACGGCTCAGATCAGCTGACACAAAAGTCAAAGTGTTATTGATAGTGTTGATTGGTGTACTTATCTCTGTCTGTCCTGCACTGCTCTTTTCCTCAAAGACAGACATCACGATGCAAAGTAACTTGGACATAAACAAGGCTGCAATTCAGTTCTACCAACAAGCAGGAGCAATGAGATGATTGTTTTGTGCGAAGCCTCATTGTCGTGTTTTGGCGTGAAACACTTTTTCCACTAATTACTTTTCTTCTTACAGTCACATTTATGTAAAAATGATAACGTCACATTAATGATGATGAATCCACAGACTAATTTAAAATATACGTTCTCTTGGGTTCCTCCCTTTTGATTTTTTATTAATGGGAATGACCTCAACGCAATGCTCAAGACATACATACAGGCCGCTGACATGCACATACATGTGCAGAAACAACTGTACATACAAGGACAATATTCATGCACACAGACAGACGGACACTGTCTCTCATGCTCACACACACACACACACACACACACACACACACACACACACACACACACACACACACACACACACACACACGGTAGAAGGCTTATTTGAGGTTATTATGGGATATCAGTTTGGCTTGGGCATTGACAGGGCTTTGTATGGATGCTGCCGTTGCATAGCAACCAAGGTAATTTTCGACTAGCACTGCTTCATTTTAGGTGATAGAAATGGGGAAAGAAAAAAAAAAAAAACATGGGGAAAAATGTAACAATAGTATGTTTATCTTAAATAATATGTACAACTGCTCTGGGATAATTAACTTCACAGATGTTAAAAATAAATGTGTCCTTTAATTAAGGCGGCCTTATAAGTAAATAGTTGTCGTCATGAGCAGTGGCTTTCTAAATCTTAATGTGGTGTGTGATTATAAATAATAAAGAGGAATAAGCATCCCAAATGTCATACATGATCCCTACTTCATGTATGGAGGGAGAAAGAGAGATAGGGAAAAACAGAGAGATGTAGAAGGAGTGTGAGTCTAAGGAAAGAGAGAACTATTGTAAAACATGCTGCTGTAGTGGCAGATAAGTGTTTTTCTGGTGGGGCAGATTAAAAGACTACAATTTCCCGATGAATATATTAACATTTTATGAGGCGAATCGGGGACTGGCAATCTCTCCCCTTGCATAAATAATGAGCTGGTTTAATATGACTGCCTGGTTGGGAGTCTCCCCTGACACGTGTGAAATTGAATGGGATGTTATGTGTGTGTGTGTGTGTGTGTGTGTGTGTGTGTGTGTGTGTGTGTGTGTGTGTGTGTGTGTGTGTGTGTGTGTGTGTGTGTGTGTGTTTGCAGCTTGTGTATAAATGCAAGGAACAATTTGTGTGTTCAGTGGAGGGGGGATAAGGATGTGTGTTGGTGTGTTGGCTGGTGGTGCATGTGTGTGTCTGCATTTGGATGTGTGTTTGGTATTGGCTCTTGGTGTGTGTTTGTGTGTGTGTGTGTGTGTGTGTGTGTGTGTGTGTGTGTGTGTAGGCAGGATGCTAATGACTGAGTCACTGGCAATGCACCAGGACCTTACACACATGTACATACACATGTACACAGGGACACACACACACACACGCACCTTGTTGATATGCACAATTAAAAGCTTTTCAGCTGCACATTAGACTGCACAAAGCTTTCCAGATTGTATTTGCATGAATGTTTAAAGGAGGGCACCAGGAGCACACATTTAGACTTCCTCGTGTCCAGCGGTGCAATCCATATCACAGCCAACCCTTGAAAAATGCATGCAAAGCATTGATTTATGGCCTTGCAGAGTCCCATCTAGGGTCTGTACTTGTGTGTACATATTCATCATCTTGTTTTGTTTTATTATGGCAATCCTTTGACACTGATCTTTGTGTCCCTAACATATTTTCTCATAATCAGATGAAATCATAAATACAAACGGACAAATGAAATATGGTATACTGAAGTATACATGCTGACATTACATAATGCATGGTGGTTTCTTGGTGTACGTTACCACTGAAAAATGTACTTATTAAAACACTTGCAAATTGACTCTACTTCACGACTCTGCCCCGGACATGCAGCTCTTTAGTCGGCCGTAGGTTGCAGATGAGCGATGCAAGCACAGCAGCTAATAGCTAGGAAGCAGCGACCGACGAAAACACGCAGTAAGTAAAAAGAGAAAAGAGACAAATAAACATTAACACGCAACACAACGGCAGTTACAAATTGATGTTTTTAACTGGACCCATTGACGTTAGACTGTGAGTTGAAGGACAGCAACAATATGATGGCTGCAAAACAAACACAGCAATGCGATGGCAGTGCTCTATGAAAATCAAAGTCAAAGTCAAAAGTCAAAGTCAGTTTTATTTGTCACTTCTTCCATATTGTGCAAACATACAGAGGACCTGAAATTATGTTTCTCTACTGTCTGAAAAAAAAGTGCAACATTTAAAAAAGTAAAAAATAGACAACATATAACATATAAACATATAAACAACATCTAAACTAGACAACATATAACATATAAACAACATATAAACATATAAACAACATATAAACATATAAACATAGTGCAGAAACATAAAGTGAATAGTGCACATTTAAAAAAAAAGAAGTAAACAATAGACAACATATAACATAAACATAGTGCAAAGACATATAAACATAGTGCAAAGACATATAAACATAGTGCAAAAACATATAACATATAGTGCAAAAACAGATTAGGAAACTATTTAAGTGTGCGTTAGTAGCAGCGGTCAGACAGTTTAGCAGCAGAGTCTAGATGTGGGAGTGGTGAGGTAGAGAGTTCAGCTTCCTGACAGCTTGGTGGATGAAGCTGGTTGACAGCCTAGTGGTGCGAGCCCGGAGGCTCCGGTATCTCCTCCCAGAGGGCAGGAGGCTGAAGAGACCGTGTGAGGGGTGGCAGGAGTCGCTCACAATCGTGGTCGCTTTGCGGGTGAGGCGGGTGTTGTATATGTCCTGCAGGGAGGGGAGGGGGGGGAGGGAGGCACCAATGATTCTTCCAGCTGCATTCACTATGTGCTGCAGGGCTTTCCTGCTGTAGTCTGTGCAGCTTCCGCCCCACACAGTGATGCAGTTGGTCAGGATGCTCTCGATGGTGCCACGGTAGAAGGTGCACATGATGGGTGGAGGGCTTCCTGCTTTCCTCAGTTTCCGGTTTCTGTGCTTTCTTTGCCAGGGTTTTCGTGTTGACTGTCCACGAGAGGTCCTCACTGATGTCCACCCCCAGGAACTTGGTGCTGCTGACTTGTTCAATGTCAGCACCGTTGATGGTCAGTGGTGGGTGTTGGGTGTGGCCTTTCCGGAAGTCAACAACAATCTCCTTGGTCTTGCTGTTATTCAGAAGGAGGTTGTTGTCTCTGCACCACGTGGTCAGAAGGTTGACCTCCTTCCTGTAGTGGGTCTCGTCATCCTTGGTGATGAGACTGTGGAATTTGCTCAAAAATCCTGGGAGGTGATGCAGGAAAATAAGGTCCTGGGTCCAAGAAAGTTGTAATAAAAGAATATTTAATAAAAAGTGATAGACAGACAGCTTATGCTTTCGATCGAGCTCCTCTTACTCCACCAGCGAACACCACGGGCACGCAGGTCCGAGTCGCTCGCTTGTAGCCGGAAGAAGAGAACGCTCCTCCCTCATACAGTTAACTTTATCTCATTCATGGAGCCTAGAGCCCTCCCTCTCATTAACAGTCCGGCGTACACACCTCTGGTTGCTGCTTTAACTCGCTATTGGCCCGCAACTAAAGTGACGGAGCCCCATCCACTTCTTCTTCTTCTTCTTCTTCTTCTTCTTCTTCTTCTTCTTCTTCTTCTTCTTCTTCTTCTTCTTCTTCTTCTTCTTCTTCTTCTTCTTCTTCTTCTTCTTCTGCTGACCGGTAGAGTCTCAAACGTCAATCTTCAGCTCCGCCACCTCAGGCGAACAAGAGAACTACAAGTCCTTCTAGCGGCAGTACATGCAGCATGCAGCATCTAACATCCATTCACACATTAATCATTTACAGTAAATAAAAGTGACCTTCATATGCATACAATTACAAATCCTTCATAATAATATCCCTTATTAATTATCATATTCCATGCATTGTAATGTACACAATAAACCTCACACTGTACAAGTCCAAATTTGACTAACTAAACTCTAAAAAACCCTTCAAGACCTATCAGAGTGGTGTCGTCTGCGAATTTGACCATGTGATTGGTGCTGTAGGTGGTTTTGCAGTCGTGTGTCAGCAAGGTGAAGAGCAGTGGACTGAGCACACAGCCCTGAGGGGCCCCTGTGCTCAGAGTGAAGAAAATGGAAGAGAACACATCTCAAAGGGCTGAAAGGAAAGATGGTTTCATAAGGAATTTCCGTAAACATTTTTCTCTCTCAGGTAGATGTGCTGTAGGTCAAAAGGGAAAACTATGCTGAATCCGTTTCTCTTTGTGGGGAAGAAAAGTAAAGTTTCAATCGCAATCAGCAATAAACAGCTTCTTTCTTTGCCAACCTCTCTGGCTCTACTTTTCTGTCTTCTCTTTTTATCCCGCTCTCTCTCTCATCCACAGCAGCCATCCCGCTCTGACTCTCTTGGTTGGGGTCTAATGAAAGGATGAGCTCAGAGGGGACAAGAGATGGAAATAATGTGCCATAAAATATGTAAGGACGAGGTGAGATTACAGACTTTCCCGCTAAATTATGTAACCCCCTGCATGTGTTTGCCCTCTGAGGTGGGAGAGACGTCTGTGGCAAAGTTGTGGAAGTGTGAGTGGAACCCTACAGATTATTTAAAACAGCCACTGCAAAAACCTGGAAGAAGCGCCAGCTCGCTGAGTGTGAAAGTACTGGGTATAAATTGATTTTGATGCGTGAAAATACAAACATGGTGTGAATGGCGTCGCTTCCAGTCCGCTGGCGCTGTTTAGAATGGACTTTGTTGGCACATGTGCAACCCCCAAAAAAAGTACGGACAAGTCGCCAAGCATCCGTTTTTGTTGTTGTTGCATTTTACAATATTGTTTTAACTAACTCTGAATTAAGGAAAGAGAGACAGAAGGACACAAACATATATGTGGAGAAAGGAGTCCATAATAAGCAAAGTAATGAAGGAGAAAATTAACGAGAACAGCTTCAACACGCAATACGAGTGACTTAATTGTACCCTTGTGATGAAGATGACAAGGTGTCTTCCCCCTACAGACGACTACAGACGATGAAAGATGGCCGAGCCCTTTCCGAGCATCTCAGCCTGGCATTAGCCATGCTACGAGCGGCCATCTCTTATTCCCCCAACTCTCTGTGTTACCCGCAGCTCCCAGACTCTATTAAAGCTCTGGATTTTGACGCCGGCTTCCCCAGAGCGCGGCAGATTAGCGAGAGAGGGTCGAGCAAAGTTCACGGATAAAGGACACTTTGGGGGTGGGTGGGGCCGGTGGATGGGGGTGTGGGGGAGACGGAGGAGGGAGAAAGACGGAGAGGGAGCCGAAGCAAAAGGGGGAGAACAGTCGGAAACGAGATCTTTCACCTTGCCTCAACATGATGAAATATCCCAAGACATCAGTAACTGATCCAGCATAAAGGTTAGGCTATTATTAGGGTGTGTGTGTGTGTGTGTGTGTGTGTGTGTGTGTGTGTGTGTGTGCGTGTGTGTGCGAACACACATCAGCATGCATATGTGAATGGTTAAAGTTTTTACCTTGACAGGGTAACCCTGCGCAATACAGAGGAGAGCAGAGTGGCTGTGACCTATGATGAAGTATGAAGGCTATGCCCCCTGAGAAGGGTGGAAACATGGAGGAACAGCTCAAAGTAGAACATGACCTTGACAGGTCATTAGCAGCGTGCAACTCTGCCTGCACACTGTGAGCAACTTGGTTGAGGGGTCACTCTATTCTGAATGGCAGCGCCAGCGGGTCTGCATACTGTCCGATAGATCATGTATATTTCACCCTTATTAGGCTATATAACAAGTCATAATCAGGTAGCGTTCATTTAAACCAAAAAATACAAATATTAAAACTACCATGAAGTAACGTATACAACTATTTCCTAAGTGTAAGCCTTTAGTCTTTAACTAGGTTGTATATATGCATATATAGTAAAGCTTAATCGTCCCTGCCATCTTGCTGTAGGCAGTATACCTAAAAGACAATGGTATACAGGGAAAAAGAGACGGTTTAAAAAGATTAAAATAAAAAAACGCAGGTCATCCATGGCACACTTACATCCTCTGACAGCGTCATTACTTTGTCCACACATTTGTCGAGCTCATAATATGTATTTTTAGATTATTAGTGTGATCTGCTACTTTTTTTGTTGTTGCTTTTAACCACATTTACGGCCTCCTACAGTAAATGATGGTCGGTATTATCAAAGTTAAACACTTTTAAACACAATTACAAGTGGTGTTACATTGGAGGGAGATGGTCAATGGTGCTGGTGTCTGATGTGAATGTCTCTCTGATCTTCCTCTGGCCTTTCCTTGACTCCTGGTCAATGACTCTGACCTTTTCCTAAGAGTGAAATGACATGTTTAGAAAATCCAGAGCAAAGTGACATCACTTTTATTCTAATAATTGAAATGTGTGTCACCGTGAGTCAACAAGATAATAATCCTTTTGTGTCTTGCATTGCACGCAGGTAGGGCCATTGATTGCTTTAAAAGGTTAATAAAGACTTTAATGTGGTGGCATATCTGCTCCTTAGGGGGCCAATGAGTTTATGTGACAGTGCAGGATTCAGCGGGAAGCACGATAATCCCCCCCGGAGGTGCACACAACAGACCCCGACCGACGCATATCACTGGGATGTGGGCGGCGCAACATGCACAAGACAAGATATGCCTTGTCAAGTATGTTAATAAACTAGAACAGAAGGGGCTGGGCTGTTCCATCGACACAGCGGGTACAGCGGCGTGCAGCAGGGGCAAAGCAGCGGTGGCCTTGTGAGTGATGGTGAAAGCTTGTCAGGTTTTACAGATCATATTGTCTTCAATACAAAGGGATAACTATTTGAATGTGATCTTCTGATAGCATGCAGGATTGTGTTGCTCTGCTACAACAATATTTTTTTATTATTTATGTCTTTTCAGTGTGAGCGCACTTGTTACGTCTTTATAAATCGCTGGCATCTCTAAAATATGCTCCAGTCTCTTAACTTTTGTCCCAGTTGAATTCAAAGTGTATGTGGAAAACAAGCACTATCTCTAGATTATCTAGATATCATTCAGATACATATTTACTCACGGGGAGGCATTCATTCTCAAATATTTAATTCAAAACGACCTCTGAAACATTATTACAACAAGGAAGTCCACTTCCACGAGGAAGGTTTCAATTTCACTGAGTTCCGCTGTGAATGTGACTCACTTGGGGTTGGTGGAGCTCGACGGGATTGTGATTGACAGATGGAAGAACATTATGGTAAGAAAATGACACTTTTGGTTGAAACATATATTTTAGAGGATGAAGAGGAAGAAAAAAAAGCAGAAAAGCAGAATGAAGACTGTCCTCCAGTAATGAATCATATATATATTTTTCAAATGTAAACGCGTTGTTGGCATGCAAATACTTCAATTAAAGTAGGAGTGGATGGCATTGATTTGTGGCCTAAAGTAAATGTAACCTGGTCACACAAGCCACACTGAGAAGGGCACCTGAACTGGAAATATATCTTAAGTTCCAAATGCTCAGCACATACCGGGTTGGGGTACCGGCTGCTGTACACCTGTGTGAATACGATTGGATGTTTCTCCAAGCAGCTGATGGATGAGCACAACTTCGCTCAATGTGTGGTGGTTAGAAGTTTCATTAAAGGAATGATACATGTAGAAAAGACTAAAGCTCCAAAAACACTGGAATAGATCTTTTGGATGTGGCAGAGACGTGTCGTTGCTCCTATAAAGTGGCAGTCTTACACGTTTTTACTTTTACTTGCATCCTAACTGCGCTCCAAATGACAATTCATTGTGTTTAAAATTGACAAACTCCTCGATTCAAATCCAATACACTTTACACTTTCCCTCACCTCAGCCATTTTTCAGCAATCAGCCTGATAAGCAGCACTATGGTAACAAGACCATCTGTTTCCAGAGCGGGCCTGTCACACACACACACACACACACACACACACACACACACACACACACACACACACACACACACACACACACACACACACACACACACACACACACACACACACACACACACACACACACATTCACTGAGCTCAATTTCCCCAACCTTGTCTCTCTCTCGCTCTCTTTCGCGCTTTCTCTCTCTCTCACACACACACACACACACTTTAACGCAGCTAGATCAAGAGGCGCGCTGGGAATTCCTTTCGACGCTGGAAAGCGTGCCGATGGGAGTATTCTCACACACACATGCTCAAGGAGAGGTGTGATGGTATAGAACTTGAGGAGCGTGCATTCAGACACACGGACGTGAACCCCTCTCTGCAGGTCGATCATGTCCTCTGGAAAGAAGTCTCAGACTGTGACTCACGCACGCACACAGCCAGACACTTGTTTCCCATATATGAAAGTCAGCATGGTGGTTTTCCCAGAGCTAGGAATCCTGGGGGATCACTGACACAACTGATTGCCTGCTATCCCTCCTGTAATGAAGAAGAACGACGAAGAAGTGAGCCAAAGAAAAAGGACCGAAACAGAATGTTCTCTTATACATCTGCTCTCCTCTTCTTTGTTAAATTCTGTATTCATCCACCCCGTGGTTCTTTATCATTTCATCATCTCGCATTGCTTTGTTCCATATTATTTTTACATCTTTACTGACAAGATTTGACACAGTGCAAGACAGAGATAGATGCATTTATGAATATGCAGTTTTGCATTTGCATTGAAAAAAAACTAAAAAGTTGAAAAGGAGTTAAAACCATAACCGCATAACCAAGTTAACAAGAAGATCAAAAGCGCTAACACGTTCACACCAGTCACTCCCTTGAGGCATCACCACCGGTAGCTGAGTTAAACATTTAGATTCATTGAATGGATTTTGCATTAGCATGTGTTGTATTATTGTTGTAAGTTATTCAAGATACAGAACTCTAATAATTATGCAAACAAAGTGCTTTGTGTAATCTAGATTGCATACTGTATACATTTAGCTCATAGGTCTATAACACTGGCTCCATCCTAATTTAAGTGATTGAGACACACACCCGGAAATTGGTTTTCTCTTTATAAGATTAGGTAAATTAAAAATATTATTAATATTTAGTCTGACAGTGTCGCTTCAGTGTCTATAAGGGGTGTGTCTTCAGAACGATTGGGTGGGTGAAGTCGCTCGATTGTAATCTCAAGCTAGTGCCAGTAGTGTCCCCGAGCTCTCCCTGCCTGTGTGTCCATATGCGTACTTGATAGCCTACACCTGTGTGTGTGTGTGTGTGTGTGTGTGTGTGTGTGTGTGTATTCCCTGCACAGCTCCTGTCCGTTGTCAGTGTCAAAGCCGCCCCGTTGGGCCTTACTGTGCACAGGTGGCGATAGACTGGCCCCTAATGAGTCCATATGAGACTGTGTGGGAGAGGCGTGTGCTTGTGTGTGTGTGTGTGTGTGTGTGTGTTTCTGTGTGTTTGTACATAATGATTGTGTGTGTGTGTGCTTGGAAAGCCGGTGTGCACTGAGTATATTAACGTTCACATTGTGCACATGAGCGTTTAAGGGGCAAAACCCTGCAGTGAGACAGAACAACACACTTTGTGTGTGTGTAGTTAAGACACAACTTGCCACAGAAGATGAACTGAGTGGACCTGCCAACCACCCATGATCATGTTGTTTTCCATGCTGTTTGTTTGCTTTTATGCCTTTGTACTTTGCTGCAGTGTACCCACAAGCATTCGGGTTTGCATCCCCTCTCAACCTGTCAACACGCAGCACGTCTGCGTCTTCTCTCAGGAATAAGCCATGGGCATGCCTACCTGACTGTATGGCCTCCCTCTGTGTGCATGTGTGTCTTTAAGTCACATTTCATATCTTTAATGAATGTTACACTGAGCGTGTGCGTGCCGTTCGCGTGTTGATGCTCTGCTCGCGGCCCCAGGACACAACGTGTCAGCGTGGAGCTGCATTCACACTCTTTCTGCTAATAAGAAGCGTTAAAAGAGCACAGACATGTTCACAGGCAAACACAGACACACACACACACACACACACACACACACACACACACACACACACACACACACACACACACACACACACACACACACACACACAAGATAAACATAACTATAGTCATCAACCGTTTACCTGCCTGCATGCTTACATACCCGCATACACATGCACAAAGAAGCACAACACTCACAAGTGGATTCAGGAAGCAGCACTGTTGATTGTGGTTGGCATTATGCAAATCGTAGGTACAACTTTAAGCTACAATAGAGAATTATAAATACTTAATAACCTACTTATTGAGCCAAAATGCTTCAATAAATGGTCAGATTATAGGCATTACATTTCAATGCAGTTCAAAAGTTCCAGCACGCAAGAATGCATCAGTTAGATCAGTCAAACTGAACTTGAGTGAACACACAGAGCTGTTATGTGTGTCACACTGTTGGTAATGTGTACACACTACTCAAAACACAAAGTGTGTGTGTGTGTGTGTGTGTGTGTGTGTGTGTGTGTGTGTGTGTGTGTGTGTGTGTGTGTGTGTGTGTGTGTGTGTGCATGATTTTCTTTTTCCCATTAGAGGTCAGATGTGCTATCTCTTGGTCTGTTGACACAACAGTGTGTGTGAGTCACTGAGTTGAGTCAGTGGTTTACAGCTGGTCCGACCTGTTACATGAAACCTTCTGGATCAGAGAGAGAGAGAGAGAGAGAGAGAGAGAGAGAGAGAGAGAGAGAGAGAGAGAGAGAGAGAGAGAGAGAGAGTGACGGCTGCGGGAACAATAACAAAGAGTGATGCATCACAACTTCTAAGTGACCGTTTCATGTTCATTACTTGTATCTGTCACGGATGCTTTTTGCATGAGTGGCATACTATTAAAATGGGTCGAACGTTTGGTTCGGAAAAGCAACAATAACATAGAAAATAATACATCTATTTCAGTCAAGGAAGTGTGACACTTTCAGCAATTTCACAATTACAGTTGTGTTACGGGGTCATTCACGACAAACGATGAAAGAGTTGTTTTGGCCTCGTCGGGACATGGAAACGCTTTCACTGTCAAGCTGCTTTTATCCTTGCCTTCGTGTGCAGCAGGATGAGAAAAAAAAACATCACGGACAAAATCATCATGTTGTCAAATCATTTTTAATTGCATTTTCCACAGATCTGGAGACAGGTACTTGGTACAATTCTTCTCATTTATCCATTAAAAAACAAATTGATCAAATTATATGACAGCCAGGAGATTGCAATTGGCTGCGCTTGGTTGTCTGCAGAATAGACCAAACAAGCACTTACCTTGCTACACTGTGATTCAGCACTCACCTTATTGGAAGTATTGGCTGTTAATTGAAGACAAATTGTATCAAAAACTAAACGGCTTAATATAATAACCTGAGAGATTCTCTTCCCCTGCTCTGTTCAATTAAGGAAATTAAGTCAGAAGACGAGTAAGAAATTAAAATGATCATTATTTTTGCTCCCCAGTTTAATGTCAGACATCACTTCATAGCTAAGGATCATACATCTTTTGTAATTCATCACGTTTTACCACAATAGTACTTCTCTTTCACACAGCAGATGTAGGTCTTTCACAAATATAACGGGGACAAATCAGAAGACAGCAGAGGGAGATCTGTGAACCGTTGATAAAAAGAGGATTTTCACACTTAGTCTTTATTGTACATTTAGAATACCTCCTCTTATTTACTGGGAAGAACCTTGTCTAGTCTAACAATTCACATCATAAAAAAAATAAAAAAAACTCCACTCACATGTTTGAGTAGGAAGAGTACAATAAAGATTACATTTGGTATATTACAAGCAGATGAGTGAGATGGAAAAGAATATGATGAGATTGAATATAGAGCACTTGACCACCTACTGAGAATAGAGAAGTATCAAACGCCGAGAGGAAATGCAGCTTAATGTGAAAGACGTGACTTATGAAGGAGAAGGAAATGGTTGCTTTATTAGAGTCATGTTCAACAGTCAGTGTGTCATGGATGCGATCCATGAACGTCACTGTGCCAAAGTTAACACCCCGGGGTGCAGCTTATTCCAGCTTATTAACCTCAGACTCAATGTGACATTATGGATGACACAACTCTCACTTTTTTGTCTTTGATGATAGAACTGAAATTAATATAACGACTCTCTGCACTTTCAGGACGCTTGTTTGACCTTTTGTATCCATGAATGACGTTTTTTTTATTTTTATTCTACAATATATACTGACTCAATGGCACGCTGCTTCTAAAGGGCTATTGAAATAGAAGAACACCTGACACTGAAACATACTTTGATTATGTTAAAAGCTGGTTAATGGCATGTGTTGCATTGCAAAACATTGATGCATTTAGGATTAAATCACAAATCTCAATGAACTATTCGGGAAGTGGATACATCTAGCAGGCGGCAGACAGGCGGATAAGTAAAATACTACACAAAAGCTTCAAGAGGTTCCACTTTTGAATGCCTCAGTTGTTACTTTGTATATGTTCTGGAAGATTGTTTTCTCGGTTTTGCGGCTGGAATGATTCCCTCAAAGGTTATTGTGCAATCCAAGATACACAAAATGTAACATAATGTAAAGACCATGTTTAAAGCCAAGTGACCACCTTATATTTTGAAAAGCTTTTTCGAAATGGAAAAGAATCACAAATGACGACCACACATTTGTTCGAAAATTATAGAGCTGATATTGAAAAGGCTGCAAAAGGGACGGTAAAAAAAAAAGAAGTGCATCCTCTATTCTACTCCCTGGGAAAATGTCTTATAGAAAATTACTTTGCAAAGAACAACGCAGAGCCACAAGGTGAGGATGCCAGAAACAAACACCGTGCTAGAGTGCCTCACTCACGCAATTTATTTTAAGAGGCACAAAGCAGAGTGCATTCACCATCTTCTACAAAGTCCTGCCGAGAATAATCTCCAATTTTGCAGCACTTTTTGGACCGCAATTGACAGCTGGTATTGTCTGCCATGCACTGCTTACTAATGGGAACTGATAATGCACTCACTATATGTTGAAGTAACTCCAATCACGAAGCTTTTCTTCAATCTATCCATGATGGTAGAGGCATTTAGAAAGCAGGCTTCAACAGGATAAAAGATAGAAGTGAGAAGAACAGCAAGCTAATGCATACAATAGTGGGGAATTCTGACACACGGAAAGACAGCAAACACCACGCACAAATAGACGTGATTCACTGTAAGTGGCTTAAAGCAAGGGATGCGCTGTGTAGTTGCCATTTACAAATAATGGACCTGTCATATGATGTGGGAAGACGGCAGTGTGGATTGTGGGGGGATGCTCTACTAGTTCATTGGATGCATGTTTATGCAAAGGTCAACCTTATTATGTTGATATAGAAAGAGCACAGTGGCCTAAACAAGCTTGTCAACCGAGGCAAGCGAGTATCTGTCAGGGTTACAGCGAGCGGAGGCCGAGTTAGGGATGATTTAGGCTATACAGAAATAGCACTCCGTTTTAAAACTTCACATCATTTCCTGAACACCATGTGAGGTTAGAGAGGCGGAGGCGGGGCAGAGCGGGCACCGTCCTGACCACGGAGAGCGGGAGCGGATACTTGTGAGCGCTGTACTGACGGATATAAAACACTTGCGCAGACATATTGCCAAAACGCTATACATTTCCAGGAGGTAGTAATAACTAATAATAATTAATATGTTCGCGTTATCGTCAAAAAAAAATGCATATGAATGTGAACGCTCACGTGTGGATGAGTTAAGTGTGTGTTTAATGTATTGTCTTCATGTGATGGTTTAGCAGGAGCAGTATCTGCGCCGCCTGTGTGTTTTGCTTGCATGTTGGCGTTGGCCACTAAATTCATCTGATGCCAATATCTGTGCGACGTAATAACATCCCCCACATTACACTCCCGACTAAATGTGAGGGCATCCAAATGCTATTTAAACAGAAATGGGTGCCTTTCCCATTACAGGTAAATAAGTCAGTGGCGTGTGAAAATGTGCAAAGTCACTGTTGCATGAGCGCAAAGTGTGACGCCGGCATCATGAATGCATGTTTCTCATGACGTTACATTGTTGTCACTTCAATACTTTCTTTAAAAACATGAAATGTAATTTCTCTGATATTATCTCAGTATTCTTTTTTTTCTTCGGGGGAGGGGGTAGCACAGCATAAAAAATAAAAAAATGAAAACAGTAATAATATCAATGATTTGTGAAATGATATTTCTTCATGGAAAGCTGCTAAAGGAATCCTGCTAAGACCGAAATGTCTCTTCTTTACGACTTTAAGGAAACTATAGGATTCTGATCAAGCTTATCCAAGAAGGTGAAAGCGGCGTAATTCTGTCTCATGAATAATTAATTTCCTCCCCCTCTCCACCCTTGATTTTCCCTGACAGGTGCCTGTGTGTCCTCTTCCATTACCCATGTCATTTCCTCTCCTTCAACTGCAATCCCCTCTCATGTCCTTAACATTGATCCCTGAGGACTGACGTGCAAGCGGAGAGGGAAGGGATGGAGTGTGAAGGAGGCAGGGAGGGAGAGGGGAATAGTGAGAAGGGGTGGGGGGGGGAAGCTAAAAGACAAGGTGATGGAGAAAGAATGGTTACAGCGGGCAATGACGTCCCCAAAATTTGGGCTGGAATGCAAAAACACAATAGAAAAGACCCAGAGGAAGATCTGACTCAGTCCTAAACCTCACTGTAGGACACAGTTTAAACCCATCCAGCCAGATGGACAAATGCTCAGCCAGGCAGCCAGTCACACATGGATTTAACACCTTACCACCCGACGTACGCTCAGCAAGAAAAAGAGAACCAGCTTGTAAGCCACCAGCTTCCAGAGAGACAGCTTCCCATCCAAAAGGCAATCAGATAGATATGAAGCCGAGCTCACAGACACACAGACAGACAGAGCTGCTGCTGCTGCTCTGCTGCTGCTCTTCCCCTCCAGTGACGCTTGATAACAGCATCAGCTAGACAAAGTAATCCACCATAAAAATACTGTTAGTGCGACCCAGAGATAGATCTATGCTGACAGAGGAGGAGAAGGAGGACAGAGATAAATGGGGACGGGGAGGGGCTGTGGGGTGTTTGGACATGGAGGGAAGAGGGTTAAAGAATGGGATGCAGAGAGAGAGAGAGAGAGAGAGAGAAAGGGAGGGGGACAAGTGGAGGAGAGAGGAAGCAATGGGAGATGACGAGACAAAGGAAACAGAGCTTGTAAAGGAGGACGAGGAGCCCGAGAAAAAAACAACAAAAGTGTGAAAAGTGACTCTCCACAATGATTATTTCTCTGCCTGCTTGTGTGCCCCAGACTGAGGTTACACCACAGGCAGCTGCATTGCCCCAGACACCCCAGACAATGGTTGATTAATGGTAAGAGATGGGGAGGGGAATCCAGCAGAATGTCAGGTAGAAAGAGAAAGGGGGTATGGGAAGAGGAAGAGGAAGAGAGCAAAAGAGGCAACGATTGAATGTACAAAAGCAAAGGAGTAAGAAATGGATGATCTGGGCTGAGGATCAGCTTCCTCTTTCTGCCTCTATACTCTTTTCGGTTCCTCTTTGTATCTGTATCTCGCAATTCTCTGGGTTTCCTCTTCCTTCCCTGCTGTCTCATCCTCTCGCTTACTGTTTGTGCTGGCTCTCTCAATCCCCTTCTCTCTCTCGCTCTCCCCCCCTCTCTCCCTCTCCCTCTCACTCTGTCTCTGACTCCAGACAGTGTTGAATGTAGGTCACCCAGTCTGGAAGCTCGTCTCTCTCTCTCTCTCTCTCTCTCTCTCTCTCTCTCTCTCTCCTCCCTCCATTCATTCATTCCACCATTCTCTGCCTCTCCTCCTCAACGGCTGCTATTTCTCCGGGCTGGGTGCCGGCTGCCGGACAGCTCGCCGAGCTGGATCCCGCCGTCCTGGATATGATTTATGTCGCAGACGGAGAGTGCAGAAGCTGCACAATTGCAAGGCCCGGCCGCATCTATATCCTGGAGTGAGAGATGGCGACGGTGATTTCCATCGCTTTATCAGCAGCAGCAGCACGCGGGTGAAGACTGAGGATGCTCAGAGACCACCAAGGGGTCATCTGCTGCAAGAGAGCAGGGAGAGACCTTTGGCATCGGTCCTGCCTTCTCACCCCCGTCCCCCCAAAAAAAAGACCCTTGGAACATCGCATGTTCGCTCGCTTTCCAAAAATCCACCACATAGGTCCAAATCTCCTCTTCCTTCTTCCCATTTTGTGTGTGTGTCTCTTTTTTTTTTGGGGCTGGCAGGTTGAGTTGTGCGTATTCCTTTCGTGATGACGATACTCCAAATCTTTTTGAAACAACAACTTTCAGCACGAGACAGCAAAGCAAAAAAAAAAAGCCCTGAAATGTCTGCTGGGTTTTACAGCAGCTCTCTGTTATACAAATACGAAAAGCGCAGTGCTGTCTTGCTTTCGCTCGCTCCTCGTCTGTTCCCTTCCAAAAAATATGGGAGTGGAGTAGAGAAGAGAGAGTGTGTGTGTGTGTGTGTGTGTGTGAGAGTGTGTGTCTGCTTCCCCTGCCTGCCGCAGTGCAGAGCGACTGGCTTGGAGAAGTGAGGGAGGCAAAACGCAGACTGTTGCTAACTCTGTGGTGGCAGACTGGCAGAAAGTGTTTGTGTGAGCGTGTGTGTGTGTGCGTGTGTGTGTGTGTGTGTGTGTGTGTGTGTGTGTGTGTGTAGCTGGCTGGCCGGCCGGCTGTAGTACCGCAATCAGCTGAGGCCATCAATCAACTATCAATCACTGTCACCTGCAGTATTTTGTTAAAACAAATAACTGTGCGTATTTGTATAAGTGCATGCAGACATGCACACGTGCACACACATGCATACACATGCATACATGCGCACGTGCACACATATGCACCCGTGCACACACATGCACACGTATGTCTCAAATAATCCTAGCCAAGAATCTTGTTCAGTCATTATTTCTATCACACAGTCTGAATACCTTCCAGATGTGAAATCTCAGGATTTTTCAGCTGTCCTGACATAAATCCTCTAAATTGTGAAAGTCATGACTCAAGTGATGAAAGCAGAGCAACCTTGAGAGTTTATTCTATCGGGAAGACCAGGTGTTCATAGTGCAACTTAGCCTGGTTCAGAGGCAGATGTTTCTTTATTTCAGCAGATGCTTCTTTATTACTAGTCGTTGATAGTCATTGAAAGTGTTCTACAGATGAACACCATACAGATGTGTTTGAACCTGTCCAAGAGTAAATGTGTATGTGTATAATATATACAATACTGTATATACAATACTGTATATACAACTTCCTTTTGTCAGCTTTTTAAAACATTCGAAAAACAAAAAGTAACATTGGATAAACGGCATCATTTTGGTGGCAACTGTGCAATTCTAACATGCTTTGTTTTTAAAAGATGGAAGGAGCTCTCTCTCTCTCTCTCTCTCTCTCTCTCTCTCTCTCTCTCTCTCTCTCTCTCTCCAAGAAACAATTCCACGTCTGCCTGCTCATTTCTGTGTAATAACGGGAAATTGCTTTGCCCTTGATTCTGGAGTGTTCGGCATTGGAAAGACACTGAGGACAAAGCCACACACCTCCATTGAGACGAAGCCTGTTATTTTCATCTCATCTCCCTTCTCTTCCTCACCTTCTCTGAGGGACAAGTGTTTACATGTTCCACTTGTCTTTCCGCCCAGCTCTATAGGCGGTCGGTCTAGTATAGACTGACTTTGAATTGGTCCCATTTGGATGGGATTTTTTTTTTCTATGTCGGTGCTAACCCGTAATGATAATACCGCCATCTGTAAACTATATAACACATTTTTACGACACCTAACATTTTGATTACACCTGATTATTTAATAACACAACAATAATGTATTCATTACATCTATTGCTTCTGTCCATCCGGGGACAGGGATCCTCCTTTTTTTCCCCATGAAAGTTGTTTTTCTATTTTTGGGGGAGTTTTGTGAGGTCCCGGAGACAGGGATGTCTCCGAGGCAATTTAAGTTTTATGGCGTATAGCGTTATCAGACACATTTATGGTAATAACTTATAACGTATATATATTTTTTCCTTTGGGAGAGCAGAGCTCCTGATCTCTCCTTCACAACTCCTCCAGACGTCTCACTCGGCTGCAGCTCCTCCTCCTCCTCCTCCTCGGCACTCAGCAGGGCCAAAGTCTGCAGATGTGTCCAAATATTTCAAATCAGCTTTCAGCCTGTTGGTCTCTACCTTATACACACACACAAGTGTTGTTTGTCTACTAAAGTCTTGTCCAAATGGTTCATGTCCCTGTTTCTCTGTAAACCCCTCCCTGCTGAGATCCTCTCTGGGGAGGGTGCCGCTGTGTGCCTTCAGGGCTTCTGTTGATGAAGCCAGCCTCGGGTCTTCCTCAGTGAGAGGGAAGCCTTGTCTTAGGTTGTGTGCACACCTGAGAGCGGAGGCCCCTCTGCATTGGGACTCATTGACAGGAAAACAACCACCATCTGCCTCACAAGCGTTATCTCAGGGCCGATAACCAGACAGATGGAGGGTGCTTCACTGGTCTAAACAGCAACAGAGAAAGGATCAAGCCACCCACTGGGAGCACATGGCCTTCAGCTTTCAGACTGATACAGAGAAAACTGCATTTTAGTTTCAGGCTTTAGATGTACAATTCATTCATTTCTTATCAATAAAGCTTTCGTGATCATGTTTGCGTCCAAAAAATGAAAGCGTCTATGGATCTTGGCATCTAATCCTTGCACTTCTCGCTGTGTGGCAGCGTCATCAATGCCGAGTATTCACCAAATACCGATTCCTGTTGATGAAGGTTGGGTCTATATGCTGCGATCACTGACGACTGAGGAATATAAAAACACAACCGCTTTAAAGCCTCTCTCCCTCTCTGACTCTGTGTGGCTCTCAGGGCCCCTTTTCTGTTCTTTCCCACCTCTCCCTCTGTCTGTGTCTGTGTCACTCACGCCACACGTTGTCAGCCACATCCACTGCCTGCCAGGTGTGAAGAGGGAGATGGCAGCCAGTAATTGGTGAGAAAGCACGTTGTCACTCTGCTGGATGGAGGATAGATTACATCCAATATGTTTCTAATATGTTGGAAGACAGAGAATATAAATCATATTGGTTACAGAAAGGCAAGAAATGCAATGCCTTCTCTAACTGGAATTGTGTTGTACTCTAATTCCACATAACTGCTCTTTTAGAAATAATGACAGATAACCAAAACATTTGCTAGCATGCCGAGCAACCCCGATCAACAAATTACAAAGGATACTTGTTTAATATTCTATTAAAATCCTCTGAAATCTGCTTTTATACATATTGCATAATATTTATAAAGCACAGAGAAGCTCTGATTACAACAGTTACAGGGAGAGAGTGATACTAGTACACACTAGTTTACAAATAGTTGTTTGCTGCTATATTAATCATAGAACACATTTATATAATATGATGCATCAAAGGAAATTCACACTCAACAACATTGTTTACTCAATGAAGTTTTATATGTAGTTCATTTTTTAGGATTAAATTAAATTGCAAGCAAAGGTTTGAGGAATAATGTTTGTTGAAGGTTGAGGTATTTTACAGTGTCCAAGTAGTCATATCCAGTGTCAAAATCAAAAATCAAAATATGCTTTTTAATTATGCATATTTCCTGGACTAACTTCTCTCAGACTCAGGACTCACTTTGAATTATTCTGAGGCTAAACACTTCTCCAGGAGTTTCCCCTACTCGGCCAATTGGAGCTTCCTTTAACCCCAGATGTTTTGAGAGTATGGTCCCCAATCCACACTGCATCTTTGACACTAACACATGTCACAGAGTGAGTTGTGATGGGCTCATGCAGTAGTTTTCAACTTCTACTCTCTTCCCCCCACTTCCACCCTTCCTCTCTCCTTTGACCCTGACCCTGATGTTGACTGACTGCACCATCAAGCCCCTGAAAGAGCAGAGCTCAACCTTCATTATTTCAAAACCACCTGTCTGTGTGGGAGTGTTTTAACCAACTTGTGAGGACATATATCTAATTTCACAGTGACAGTGTGGGCTGAGGACTTGGTTTAGGGTTAGGATTAAGCTGGCAGCAGTTATGGTTCCATTAAGTGTCCAGAGAAATGAATAAGTCAATGTAATATGTTCCCAAAAGTCATGAAAACACGACTGTGTGTGTGTGTGTGTGTGTGTGTGTGTGTGTGTGTGTGTGTGTGTGTGTGTGTGTGTGTGTGTGTGTGTGTGTGTGTGTGTGTGTGTGTGTGTGTGTAATCCATTCTCTAAAGGAGGTGGTGAATCTCAAGAGATGTGAACCAGGCACACATGCTGCCGCCTCATCACCTGGGGTTCACTCCAGGGACCCTCCATGTGTGTCATCCATGCAGTCGGCCTGGGGTGGGTTAGGAGGTGTCTCAAGAGAGAGACACACACACACACACACACACACACACACACACACACACACACACACACACACACACACACACACACACACACACACACACACACACACACACACACAGGCTCCCAGGAGTAAAGGTTGGAGGAGACAAGGTGACACCATGTGTCTCTGATACCTGGTTACTGTCAGAGCCTGGTGACAACTGGTCACCTCTCACTACACACACACACACACCCACACACACACACAGATGCGCATTCACAATACAGACTTGACATCTGCCCACCCACACAAATACAAACACACAGCAATGTGCAGATGAACTCAGGTATACGCACACAAATCCATAATGCAAGAATATGCACACAGAGGCGCACACATCCCACTGCTCACACGTTCATTTCTGCTTTGAGCCACTCTGCGACCTGCATGGCAGAATAAAGTAGTCTCTGCGGTGACCAGTCACCTGCCGCAATGACGGAGAACACGACGTGTCACACTGTGGCACTTTCCACATGAAGGTCAGATGCCAAACGTCGTAAGTACTTTAATATGCATGTGGCACATGAAGTGCGTAGCATTGTTATACATCAGAATGACAGCGGGAGAATTATTCCTCTGTCGGCAACGTGAGCCTTTTACATCCTGTCAAAGCCTGTTCATAATGTCCCCGTGTCAATCCTTCAGGATCAACCTTTTCCGTTGTAGACTGTTCAAATGCAATTAGGGGTAATTGTGCTGAAAACTTTCTATCCAATATGACTCACATATCATAGTCTGTGTAAATTAAGCCAATTTAATTTATATGGCCCAATTACATAAATCACTGATTTGCCTCAGGCGGCTGTACAATCTGTACAGCGTATGACACCTGACCTTTATGACACTCACGTCGGATAACGAAAAAGTCCCCAAACAAACTGGTTTAACGGGGGATACAAATGAACTCTAAGGAAGCCAACAAAACAAAATTATAATATAGACACTCCATTATGTATAAGTGAGAATATGAACACATATATGAAAAAGATATCTCCAGGAGGATGTGAAGCCGCTTCTAGGTGCCGACCTCCTCTCCTCCATGTAACTTAGACACAGGACAGGTTACACAAATAGACAAGAAGCAGAATATTAAGCATCTTAAATATTGGTAATTGTGTGCTGTTGACATATTACTTTATTATATACTTATTGAACGCGTCGCTATGCCACCCTGATTCCAGCTCTTGGCAGAAATATAGATTGTGTAATTGGGGCAATAAATGTATAATAAACCCCTTTAATAACATACAAACTTGTATATATTGATGATTTAGCTAAATACATAAATGCAGAGGTGTCTTTGCACGTATCTTCTCAAAGTAAAGAACCAATTCAACTATCATCATTTGACCTCAGAACATTGTGCAAATATAAAACAAATGTGTAAATGGAGTGATCATGCGTACTGGCTGAATGTGTGTGTGTGTGTGTGTGTGTGTGTGTGTGTGTGTGTGTGTGTGTGTGTGTGTGTGTGTGTGTGTGTTCCACTCACTCACTACCTTGGTTTAGTTTTGCCCCGCAGCCTGTATTTGCACTCGCCTGCAGAAACAACCTTGAAATGCGACAGATGTTCAAATTCACCTCGCTGAACTTCACAAAATCAAAGCGAGACCACTAATAATGAGCTCTTGTCAGTTTAGAAAGAGTAGAGATTGTGGGGGTAACATAAGAATACACTGATACACACACACACACACACACACACACACACACACACACACGCACATAAACACACACCACCAATCATTAACAGCTAAGCTTGGGTCACACTTTGCAGCTGCTCTTTCTGGATAAGATAACTGCTGAGAGTGTGTGTGTGTGTGCGTGTGATCTTTTGTGTGTATTTATGTCTGCATCTTTGTCTGTATCTGTGTCTGAAAACACCTGTTCAAACACAGCTTTAGAAATACGACTGAATAAATACATTTCATATATACAGTAACCAGCCATCTGTCTGTTATATGGCCGTAAAAGACTGCGTTGTTAACATTGACTTTGATGACAGTGAAACTACAATAAATCAAAGAGCTTCATTGTATGTGCTTTAGTTTAGTGATACATGCGGTGGGCCCTATTGTCATGTGAAGACACAACGTTTTCATGAGGTGTTCTTTCTCCCCGTCGCCTCAAACCCTCAGTGAGTTATCCAATCGGCCATTGCAATTTAGTGTTTTGCATCCGCCTGGTTAACAGTGTACTTTGCACTTTTTTGTTCCCTTGGTGAAGGGGTGTCCACATATACCTCTCTCAAATAACATGATCCCCTTTAATACAGTTGATCACACTGTCTTAAACCAGTAGATACCTCTAATTGCACACTTTTAATTCTCACCCGCATCTTTAATCCTCTTTATAAATGCCTTCTCTTCCCGCTGATCAAATCCCTTTACAGCCACTGAAGGAGGAAGGTATGTGGTCCACCTGCAGTCTCTCATTTGAGTGGCAGGCTTTGTCAAAGTGTGATTGGACACGCCAGATCCACCGGTTATCTTATCAGTTTACCAAGCTGTTGCAAAATAACCACGCAGATATCGGGGCGTATGTGTATGTTTACGCAGCGAAGGAGCGTTAACGATGGTGACATCCTTTGGATGCACGGCAACACTCATTCAATCGGTTCCACAAAATAAATCCTGAAACAACAAGTGCAACTTTTCTCGTTTCTTTGCATGTATTTAGGAAATATACACATACACACCCATATAGGACGTATACACATACACATACACTCGTATAGGACATACACACATACACATCCATATAGGACATACACACATACACACTCATATAGGACATACACACATACACACCCTTATAGGACATATACACATACACACTCATATAGGACATACACACACATACACACACACACACACACACACACACACACACACACACACACACACACACACACTCATATAGGACATACACATACACACTC
>JBAMJR010000163.1:4535000-4595000 GCA_038501785.1 Myoxocephalus aenaeus
AGGGAGAGACTGAGAGAGACAGATAACAGTGGAGACTGGGCTGTACTGTCCGCGTTTTATCACCTACAGAAACTGGAAATTAACTTTTTTTGGTGTTTTTTTTTCTTTTACACATCTAGCCTTTTAAGGCTACACTGGACTGAACTGTTTGAGTTTTTCCCCACATCTCAGGAGTGACTTTTTTTTATTTATTTTTGAACTCAGCTCAAACTGTGAAGAGGGGGAGAAAATCGCTGAGTTTGCTTTAAAGTGAATCGGAGGGACCAAGGAGAGAGGGAGAGAGACAGAGCGAGTACACTGCTCTGTCTCAGAGTGTGTGTGTGTTTTGTGTGTGTGTGTGTGTGTAACCGGGCAGCATGGTGCAGAAAATGAGCCACACGGAGAGCACCGCCGAGGCGCTGTCCTTTTTCGCCGGAGACTCCAGCTCCGACTCCGGGGCGTGCATGGACCTGGACCCGGCCGCCTCGCCTCTCTCCCCGGCCTCCACCGCCGGGGACAAGCTCGGGGAGAACCCGGCGTGGTGCAAGACGCCCAGCGGCCACATCAAGAGACCCATGAATGCGTTCATGGTGTGGTCCCAGATCGAGAGGAGGAAGATCATGGAGCAGTCCCCCGACATGCACAACGCCGAGATCTCCAAGAGGCTGGGGAAGCGGTGGAAGCTTCTCAGGGACAGCGACAAGATCCCCTTCATCAGGGAGGCGGAGCGGCTCAGGCTCAAGCACATGGCGGACTACCCCGACTACAAGTACCGGCCGAGGAAGAAGGTGAAGTCAAGCGCCTCCAAGCCTGGCAGTAACGGGGAGAAGAGCGAGAAACTCACCGGTAGCTCCAACAACACCAGCACTAAGACATCCTCATCTTCCAGGAAGAACGGATCCAAATCACCCAGCAGCAGCAGCAGCAGCAGCAAACCCCACAAATCACTTTTCGGGAGCAGCAGCAGCAGCAGTAGCACCAAAGCATCACCGTTTGCCTCCGAGCACGCGTCAGAGCACCACCACCACCACAACCACCACAACTCTCTCTACAAGTCGAAATCCGTCTCCACGGCGGCCAAGCAGATACCGGAGGGCAAGAAGCCCAAGCGGGTGTACGTCTTCGGGAGCAGCGGGGCCAACTTGAGCGTCAGCCCCGCGTCCTCTGTCGTGGTGCCCGCCAGCCCGACGCTCAGCAGCTCGCCGGACTCCAGCGACCCGCTCAGCCTGTACGAGGACGCGGCCAGCGGCAGGGAGGAAGGGGCCGACTCCCCGGGCAGCGGCGGCTGCCTGGGCGGGTCTTCGGAGCGCAACGGCGGGCACACGTACAGCAGTCGGCGGGCTTCCTCGCCGACTCCCTCCGGCTCCCACTCCTCCGCGTCGTCCCACTCGTCCGCCTCCTCTTCCTCGGAGGACGAAGAGTTCGAGGACGACTTGCTCGACATTAACCCGAGCCCCAGCTTTGACAGCATGTCTATGGGCAGCTTCGGCTCCTCGGTGCTGGACAGGGACTTAGATTTTAACTTTGAGTCCGGCTCCGGCGGCTCCCACTTCGAGTTCCCCGACTACTGCACGCCCGAAGTCAGCGAAATGATATCCGGGGACTGGCTGGAGTCCACCATCTCCAACTTGGTGTTCACGTACTGAGTAAGCAAAAATGCAAACAAAACAACAACAACGACGACAAAAAACGACAGGTAAATGTCCTGCGAGCTTAAAATATGACCACAAACGAAACCAGCAGTTCCTGGTAGAGTGGGCGTACTGGTTTGTGTTAGAACTAGCCGACAACAGACTAGTAAAACCCACTGAAACTAGTCCCGTATGGTCAAAAAACGCCAAGAGCTGCAAATCCTTTGGGGGAAGCTGAACTTTAAAGCGAATAACTTTGCTTTTTGAGGTGCTTTTCTTCGGACGCGTGGACTGGGGACTCCATGCCAGCACACGCGTGGAGCGCAAACACGAGAAGGGGAGAGGACGAGGGGGGCTGGCTCGGTTTCCGGACGGTGAAACGCGAAGTCCCGAACTGTCTTTGAACTAAACAACTTAACTGTGATTGATTTGCACGTTATCCGCCGTTCACTTAATCAATGTTGATGCCGATTTTTTTTTAAAAAAGAGAAAAAAGGGACATTTCACAACTTTTTACCAATCGCCAAGTGAACTTCACCACTAAAAAGGTACAGAAATAGGACTGTCGTGCGACTTTTTTTTTTTTTTTACTGTGGTGGTAACCGAGAGGGATTTTTTTTTTTTAATGAAACCGAGGTGGGTTGATGTTTGTTTTTTATTTTTTTTAAAGTCGACTATTTTTCTCAAAAGCAAAAAACATGTCAAGCATGATGGCCTACTTTGTTCCTATCTTGTGCTGAGATTTTCTGTGAGACTGTCGAGCAGTTTAAAACTAGTATTAGGGTTATTTAAATGATAGGTTGCGCTCGCTTTCGGTTCTTCTCTTTAAAAAAAAAAAAAAAAAAAAGACATTGAAATAATCACCAGCTGTTGTAATTTTTTTCGAACTTCAGGATTCAAACGCAACTTCAAATCTGTGCTGAACTTTATACACGTGTTCTCTACTCTTCAGGACCAAAATTCTTTCATTTCAGATGATAGCTATAGAGAAATCCTCAACGATTTTTTTTGTTTTTCATCCTCTGAGCTTTGTTTTGTACATGTATTCAGATGCCATTTTATATGGGATGTTGTATTTATATACTGGGCCAAGCATTTTCGACTTGATCATTTTTTATTTTATTTCTTGTATACATGATCTAGTCCTGTTTCTTTTTCTTGTCAGTATGTCTGTGTCTGTCACATTTCCTTCTCAGGCGAAGGGCTAGAGTTTTCAAAACACAATTTATGATTTTGTTTTATATTTAAATGTACACACTTTTTGGACACTTAAAAGAGAGGAAACAGTTTGATTATTTTCTCAGTGTATTTTTGTACAAATCTATATAGATAATGGGGGAGTCAACAATCGGTGTGTGTAGCCTGCTAATACAGCTGTATTGGATTTCCTAATGTTAATACCCCGGCAGGCTGGTTTTCATGCTGCCTTCAAGTGATCATGGTAAGCTCGTATCTTATTATTTTATATCGCCTGTTCAGAGGCTTTTGTAAAGACAGCCAGCAAAATAGACCTTCTATCACTGTGGTGCCTATTGTTTGTTTTAAGAAATGAAAGGCACCAAGGTATTTTTTACTTATGTGACCCAACCAGAGGAGATCATATTAATCAGGTGTGTTATTGGGGTTTTAATTCACAAATCTGGCAAACTTTCTTTAACTTTTACCAGCACATACTGACTAGACTCCTTTGATGTCCAATCTCCAACATCCACAATTGTCAGTGCAGGCATGAAATACTTAACCACGCAGTTAAAGGATGCAATTACGATTTTTTTTTTTTTAGACAGCACTTGAAAGCAGCACCAGCCTTTGTATCTGCCTACCTTCTACGTTTACAGTGCCAGTCTGCAGGCTCCTTAAAGATACAAGAATGCATTATTTCTAGAGGCTATTCCTGTGGACCACGTGGGTTTAACATCATCACTATCTTAAGCAGCCACTTGTTTAGTTTTTTTTTGCATTTCCCTTCAGATTACTTGCCTATGACAACACATGAGGAGATTGTAGCTTTACATTTGACATATTTCTTGATGTTTTCATTAATTGATGTCACTTTTTGCCAATCAACCTCTGGATTGAACAGGCTATCAATACAGCAAGCAAACAACAAGGACGATAACATCAAGCATATTCAAATTTCCGACTTGAGTTCCGCAACACCTACTTGTTCTGCGTTTCTCATTGTATTTGAATATATAATCTTTTGTACTTGTCAGCTAACTATTAGCTAATAATTGTTTTAGTATCTTTATGGCATGGTGAATAGCATTTGTATTTCAGATTCAGGTTATTAGCTGTTGTGTTTTTCAGAAAAAAAAAGAAAAAATGAGGAAAAACGATGAAACGTGAACTCGATCTTTGTATATTTGACTGTATCATAAAGCAAAAAGATTGTGTGTTTATGTACGTTGTTGCTATCGAGGACAGGCACTGTCTAGAACTGCTATCTTTTACACATCCTTACTTACATTTAAGGTGGTCAGTTCAGGACTCTTTTTTTATATATATATGAAAGCATTTTTAAATATATTGACTTTATTTTTCATCCATTCTGTGCAATATGCTGTGTAGAATTATCATTTATTGTCTCTAATCATGCCATAAACAAAGGAACCACCCTTTTTTTGACACTCAGAGAAAGGGAGGGGAACTCATGCCAGCTAAATTGTGTTCATTCACTGCCTGTCAGATTGTTGATATAAACTTGTGTACAGAACTTTTTCAAGGAAGGAAATAAATATCAGCTGGAACTGAAACTCTACAACTCTTTCGTGATTCTTTTTATCTCTCTTTGACTCTTCCAAGAATATACACATGGATAGAATTAAAAGAACGAACACCCAGACCCATCAAAGCTATGAACCCACTTACCTCAGCACCTGCCTTGTTAAAACCTAACTGTATGGATTGGTTCTAAAAAAAAAAAAAAGTGGTTAACATAACCACCACTTCTTTAGAGGGAAGCAAACATTATTGTTGGGACTGTAGTGGGAAATGAAAATGACAAGATCACAGTTTCTATCAGTCATTTTTTTTAATTTAAAAGTCACTTTGCAAATGTCTCCATTTATGGAAACCGATACGTTGTTTGTCAACGTTACACATTAGGTGAGGAGCTATTGTCCATGTCTGCACAATCATCTTCAGACAGTTTTCTAAATTGAGTGTGAATGGCCCACAGATGGTCCACCAAGCTTTTGGAAAGCTCACAAAAAGGCACATACACACACACAGCACTTTTATTCCCAGTTACACTACAATAGGCAGGGCTGGTTTCCAGAGTTTTATAGCAGGCTTCCCCCTCTGTAGACTTAGAATGCATGGTCTTGATTCTGCAAAGCCTTTGGGAAGCTTACAACAGCACCCCGGAGCCAAGAAATAGATGCATTTATATAGACTCAGACGGAGCAAATCAATAAGATTATTTTAACCCTGTCGTGACACATTCGATAGGTTTTCATGTTAAGCCCCCCCATAAGGCTTAAGTCTACATCATGCATTCAAAATGAATCTTAGGCAGTGTTGAACTGGATGTCCTATACTGATGATTATATGGCCATAAAACATGACATAGTTTAGAAATATGCACACATTATAATCCCAACAACACGGAGGCACATTCATGAACCTATACCTCAGCGTATCTTTTGGTTGGAACACAAGCATCGCTTCAAAACTACCAAGCAAATGATCAAATTACTAATAACATTACCTTCACATGGATCTTTACGAGTACAGCGTACTAATGACTAACAATGGATGCATGGACAGATAGATGTTTCCTCCTTGATATTTTACAAAGCTATTTTAAAGCTGTTTAAAAGATAACCCATTATAGAGAACAGCCACAGTACAGATATAGATAGATATGTGCTGCCTGCATCCTTTGTCACATCATCCCCTGGACCGCCCATACGCACATAGACTCATCTTCAGCCAAGAACCCAACATGAAAAGCTGACCTGTTCTGACCAGATGGAGCTTCAGAGGAGAGGGCTACTATTAACACATCTGTACATTGCACAGGTAGTGTATCCACGCACCTCGCGGCCACATTAAACAGACTATGAAGTGATGAAGGTGAGCAGTTTTGCCACCATCCTATGACTAATAGCGCTGTTTCACTACTGATGTGCTCCTGGAGTAGCCATTTATGTTGCCTGCTCAGGTCTGTCTAATTGCCTAAAATGTATTCCTGCAGCAGAATAAAATGTTGCTCATTTACAACATTAATAAAATCTGCACACATACCGGGGTCACTTTAACTGGCCCAAATGATGAGGAATAGCTGTAATAAAAGGCGGGTTTACTGGAGAAAACACAATTATCAGTTCAAAAGGTAAATCTTCTGGGGCTCCATCCTTGGAAAACTGCTTCTATTTTATTCCAGCCCGTTGTGCTGTATGCTGGCTGTCTGGTGTTCAGACAGTCATGATTTCCCTTCCCCCTCTCCCAGACAGACCCTTATCATGGGGGGAAGGGCTGCTTTAGCAGCAGTCAGCCAAGGGCCCTCCAGCATAGCTGACGAGCATGTCTGTCTGTCTACGGTATGTGTGTCTCTCTCTCTGTGTGTGTGTGTGTGTGTGGTTGAAATTCTATGCATAAAATTGAACCCACATGACACGGTTATCCCTGTAGTAGGACCAGGCACTGTATGTCTACCTCACACAGATATATCTTTTCATTTATTTATTATTATTGTATAAAACAACGACACCAATGACGCATCAAGGAATCTTCAGCATGCAGTATGAACCTTGCAGCACGCACTTGTTCCATGGGAGTTCCTTGAAGCATTACGCGCGCGCCATTCTCTTCTATTGCACAATAGTTTAATTAGGTGTGTGCAATTACAGGTGCCATAGCTGTTACTGTATTTGACTGTATAGAGCCATTACGTATGGGATGAACACCAGCCGCTGTTTCAGTTCATAGAGCTATGCGTTTTCCAATGTTGTAATTGGATGCAAAATTAAATTAAGATAGCAATACTTTAAGCTTGTGCTTTCATAAAAAAAAATGTGTCATGTTATGCAATGTATGCAACGAGCCAGTGTTATTAAATAAGCACTCGTGTGCATGCCAAATTAGTTTAATTGCTTGTGTGTAATGAGAAGGTAAGTAACAAGACGTTTAGTATGTATTTCATAAAACATGTATTTCTCAGGTTCAAATCAGGTTCACTTTATTCAACATATACAATATTATGTCCAGGACCTAGCCTCATGTTATGAGTTCTGATTCACGGGAATAATACGACAGGAGAGGAGATAAGTGCAAGAAGCAATACAGACAACACATGCCTGCATTTTATACATCTACATTCAACATTTAGTAGCTTGCAAGAAGCAGCCATGCTCGTACAGTGAGTGTGCACTTGTGCATTAATCCATAAGTGACAAATAAGCCTTTGCACAACATCACACCAGTATGCAGATACATGCATTCATTCTGAGCTTAATTGGCTGTGTGTACCCACAGATTTGACAAGCAATGTGCACACGGTTTACATTGCTTTATTTTTTAACACCCTGATGATGAATATGTATCGTTCAAGGAGATACTATCTTCAACGTGTGGTGGAATCTTGCAAATTTTGTATTTTCTAATAGCTCCAGCACTTCTGTGCATGTGTATGTGTGTGTGTGTGTGTTAAGCTCCTCTAAGCTGTATGTAGCCTGCTCAGTGTGCAGTCTCATGCCTGGCTCAGCTGACTCCGCAGTGGGAGATATGCAGGCAGCAGCCAGGCCAGAGCAGAGCGGGCTGACTGCTGGAGTCAGTGGCCCAGTAAAACCACAGCAGGGAGGATAAGAGCTCTGCCGGAGGGGGGGTGGGAGAGGCATGACTGTATCTCTATGTCTGCCTGTCTGCAGAGGTAGCTCATCTACGCTCAGCCCGGAGGGGCCGGCTGGTGGAGTGGATTAGCTGATGATGGTGACTTCTTCTCCCATCTTTCTGTTTTATGCTTTTACAATCTTTTCTAATTCTTTGTCTTTTTTGATTTGGTCCTGCCTAACACTCTGTGTTTAATGTTTCTGTTTCACACAGTAGCTGCATTCCCGCTTCATAATTTATTCATATCTGCTCATCTTATTGAATGGAGGATTACAGCGGTGGTGTCGGTTCTCTTTAGTTTTCTCGTCTCCACCTGACTGGCTCCGTCAAAATGTATCTACAAGGTTCCCGTAGGCTGGCATTCACTTGCAAACGGAAACATCACCCAAACAGGAACTCACAGAGAAGTTCCTGTTTGTTTGCCTGTGTTTCTTCTTCAGGACCCAGGTGGTTGAGGGGTAGAGTGGTTTCTGTGTGCCTGCATGTCTTCCAAGAGATGAGAGAACTAACCTGTGGGAAGCGTGTGCAGTAGAACAGGCAGGACCACATTTTGCTCGGCCTGCTAACATGTGTCTGTCTGCGTGTGTGTGTCTAATGACTGTTATCTTTTATGTTGTGTATTTACATGCCTTTTGTGTGTCTGGTTGATTTATTTCTTAGACTTGCAACTGGCAGCGGGGAGACACAGTTATGACTTCCTCTCTGGTGTCTACTCTTTACTTCCTCTCCCAACACACCCTTACAAAACTCCACCGCCTCCACTAAGCAATTAATCTAGTTATATAATTAAATAATGGGTGGACAATTAAGTAAGCTAATAATTATAGTTTAATGCCAAACTAGTTCTGTCACTTGTAAAAACAAAAAAAAAGGTATAGACTCAACAAGATGAATGTTGAGTCTACCTCACAGGCTTTGACTTTGTGGCAGCGTTGCCATTGTTTATATTTATGTCCATTAAATAACAAAGAGACCTTTTTTTCCCCATTTGTCCCTTTCTTTGTTCCCCTGCTGCTGCTCAGACACAAAGGTCTCAGGCGGTGCATCCAGGAAAGTTTTTGTCAGCCAGTCGTCACATTTGAAACTGAGAAAACATACAAGAAACATAAGAAATGATGAAGCAAAGAGTCATGTAAGTGTTATTTTAAGTGGTCAATAGAGAAGAGAGTGAAAGAAAGAGAGTTCTCAAAGGGGGGAAACCTGCAGGATGCTACTGGGCGAGTACACAATGTAAAAATAATGGATTCAATAAAATGAATTAAATTAAGAAAACTAAATGTTTCATGGCAGATAGACATACTTGATTGAATTAAAAATAATTAACTTAGTAAACTGATGAAGTGAAGTTTGTGGGTTTAAAAAAAAAGAATGAATCTAATATGATATCAAGCAATTAACCACCGTGGCCGTTGCTATAATGAGACATGCTGCTATTAGACTTCATAATAAACCACTTCTGGCCAGATCCAATAGCATCAATAGGCCTTGCAATGCTATTGTTGTTTAGTTAGTCACTGTACATACTTATATTTCACTGTATATACTTATATACACTTCATATACACTGCACATACTTTGCATTTTTGCACTTTCTTTATTGTTTAATTTCCTAAATGAATAGACTTTGCTGTTTTGTTGAGTTATATTGAGTATTTTTCATTCCTGATATTTTTGTGTGTCTTCTATGTAACTTGCTTGCTGCTGAGACAAACTAATTTCCCCTTGGGGATGAATAAAGTATATATATATACATATACATCTATCTATGTATCTATCCACAGGCCGTCTGCACTGTTTAGTGCATACAGTTGTTTGACTTTGAGAGGGCGGGACTCTGTGGAGAGCGAAATGAACTAGGCGCGGCCAAAAGGAGCCCCATCCATCTATCACACGTGTAGACAAAGGGGGACTCCACAACACAAAGCTAGACGTGCCCTCTCAAACTTTTTCCACGACGCACGGCGACGCGCGCACAGCCAAACACCTCCAGGTGAGTTGCCTTCTGCGTTTTCTTGCACCCGCGGGGAGATTTTCACGTTTATTTCCAGTTGAAAGTTGCTGCTGTAGTTGGTGCGTCAGCGCTCAAACTTGAGCACAAAGCAGGAGAGAGAGGGAGAGAGACACCGAGAATGAAGGGCAGCGAGGAGAGAGAGCGCGAGAGGAGCGGTCCCCTTTTCCTTTGTCTGGTGCGGGGCGCTTTGAGGAGAGAACTTGAGGGGATGCTCAGGCACGCATCTTCATAACGCGCATTAATACTCAACATATGATACTTCCGATTCATTGTCAGTGAGCAGTTAGTGGAGGTGAGATGGAGTTTGTGCTGCCGCCGGATTTGTTGTGTCTCTCGGGGATGTTGCGACGCGCAAGACAAAGCAACTGCCTGTCAGAAGTTTGCGGAGAAAATGAGCTTTTACGCACGCTGCACCACTGACAAAGTGATGAAGTATTAGTTCATAAATAGTTTGTAATAGTTCCCCTCCCCGTGCAGGAGTTTTATGACAGTGGGGTTCGTGCTCGTGCGAAGTTGCCAGTGCACTGAGGGAATTCAGAACAATGCAATCAGGTGTAAAGTGTCCAAGAAACAGCACAGTGACAGAATTAAAACCTGTTGCACGAATAAGGAATATTGTTTGGAGGAAAGAAGATGGACAGAAACAAAGGTTCGTCTCGAGAATCAGTAATAAACTTGTTTTAGTTGATTGGAAACAGTGCAACAGGTATCAGTCGCTGCAGCTTCTTTGTTACAGTAAAGGCTCCTTTGTTCTCAGTGCATACAAAGAAAAGCAGCAGAAAGGAGCGCAAATCCACAAGGAAGCAACTTTTTTGAACGCCCGAAATTATTTTCACGAGATAAAACATATTTAGTTATTTAGTTTTTTAACCTCCGAAGTGTAGAATAAGCGTGTGTTTCCCTTTTTCTTTGAAATAGATAAAACCCGCCGGAGCACGTCAAGATAAATAGACCTAGTTATAACTACGGAAGCTTTATTTGAAACTTTCATCTTGCTTTTTTTATGAGGTGTCTAAAACATTTTAAAAAATCAGTTTACATGCTTTTTATAAAGTTTCTTCATCATGTGAAGGTGTGGCCAAACAACTTGTTTGAATTTGCTGCATTCCATAGTAGCCCTACCCTTAAACTTTGTATGAGTCAACGTAAGACAATTTGCACTCACAGGATTATTTAGTTGCATGAAACAAAATTATTTTTGTGTTCTTTAACATATTTGGTTTTGGATATGTTTGTTTTTATAACTTTTTTACAGCTCTTACAGCTCATACCAACTTTTGCCCAGCACAGCATGACACACATAAAGTGTTACTTGGTTCAACATAATTCATCAAAGAATGTATCATTTCCTTTTCTTTCTTTTTTTGCAGTTTTCAGCAATGAGCTAATTTGTTACACTTACATGCTTTCCATTTTTCCCCCTTGATTCCTCAGGGGAGCTGTCCTTAGGTGGATTTTAACACCAGATTAACCAGCAAAGCGTTTTCTCCAGTTGGAGGTTAAGGAAAGGGAAATATGTGGAAATCACACGGAAGATGTACAGACTCACCTATCAAGCGGCTTTTAAGACGCAGAGGAGGATTAAGAGACTGTGCAGTTTTCTCTGGGAGAAGGTGAAGACTCATCTCATAAGGATTTAAACCTCAGGAGCGGCAGTGCCAGGCGGGATGCATTTTAGGCACGCTTGGAAATCTGAAACTCATGGAGACGCTTTAAGGATTATAAAAAAATGTCTAGTGTGCCTCTCCACAAGACAGCGGCCCAGCCCAAAGTCACTGGGAGAGCAGGATGTTGCATCTGTGATCCTCCTCGGCCCTCCACATGGTAGGTGATATGACTTTGTACTGGGATGTTGCACTTGTTCAAACCCTTGTTTGTAGGGATGCCTTGCTCACTTGGAAGCAAACACCAGCAAACACCAACAAACTCCCCAAACACACACAGAACACCAACATTTATTTCCCAATTTCAGTGGAATTTTTCCACTGAAAAAAAGTTGCCCTTATATGTGGCTGTTTCTGGTTCCCTTTGCCATATCTTATGTGCGGAAGTTGATTTAAGTACAAGCACAAATTAAGATGAATTTGATTTTAATAAAAATCAATGCATCAATGCATTCTTAAAACCATCTTATTATATCATGTCGTTTACTAGCCATTGTCCGCCAGATATGAAGTCAATATAAGCAGTTTGGACAACAATCAGGATACAAAAGAAGAAACAAATGTTTATACCACAGCCTGTTTTTCTTTTTTTGTAAACGGAAGACACAGTTGGACGGGTTGACCTTTCACACTTGCCGTAGACATAGTTAGAGACATATTTGCCATAAAGCGCCTCATGAAAACGAGCATATTTACTGCACGCTATAGTGTGAATATTAGTTCATTGAATGTTGACAGTTAATGATGGACCATATGCATATTTCTCACCACTACATAGACATTGCATACATTCCCTCGCCTGATCAAACATTGTATGCAACTTCATTGTGTTTAAAGTTTCTGTTTCAGCAGACGTGACTTGTTCAGCTTCATTCATTTGTTCACAAGTGCTTCTGTGTTACATGACATCTGATGGCTGGTACAGTTGTAGCTCGTCCAGTTGACCCCAGTCAGTGAGGGGGGAACAGGAGAGAATGATCTTTAGAATGAAGAAGTTACATTTGTATTTGTGCCTGTTTTTATGAAGCAGTTCATCTAGGCAAGCCTGTTACATCTTGGAAAATAGTCACGAGATGCAGGCAGCCTTTTTAACCTGTGCTCGAACAGTATGTGGGTGTGAGGTAGAGAGAGAGAGAGAGAGAGAGAGAGAGAGAGAGAGAGACTCACTCATCAATGATGTCATTAAGAGCCAATGAGAGCCCACAGAGGTACTTGTCGGCGTCCATGCTCCGCCTCCGGCCTCTGTGCACGGCGGCCCGCATGGTCCTGCAGCATCACATTGTCACCATGCTGCTGCAGAGAGAGGAGAGATACAGGGACGTTGCCCTCGGCTGTGTGCTCTGATGTTACAATAATCTACCATGTTCCAGCAAAAATAGCTTGTTTATCACCGGAAGCATATGAAAAGAGCAACCTGAGGGGTGAAGAGGCAGTTCTTTGTTTACATTAATGACTATCCAAAAAATAAATAGATTAGCGCTTGAAACATTCGATTTGAATGAGAATGAGGGAAACAACATCCAGACTGATGAAGTTTAATTATTTAAGTGGTAAGCTTAGCGAACTGATATTCTCTTTTTTATGTGCTCGTGCATTAATGTAAGCTTTAATAGGCTGAATTAAAGAAAGTGATTACCTGGGAACGTAAGAACGCAAGGTTACCCGACAGTATCGATGTCAGTTTACAGTCAATTTGCCTGCGCTTGTGAACAGGAGAGTTTTAGGCTGCAGGGAGAACGGATCCCTGCCGCTGTTTTGGAACAGGCTCAGTCTGTAAACGACTGGATCAGCGCGAATGTGGGTCAGTAAAGACTGTGACACACAGGTGGGACAGATGTAGGTCAGCGGGAGAGCGTGGGTGCTGATGAGTCATGCAAACAATCAAGAAGCAAGAAGCAGGGCCAGAGAGAGAGAGAGAGAGAGAGAGAGAGGCTCAGATGTTGACTTGTGGCAAAAGAGTTCATGCAGTTCATTTCATTTTGGCCATCCACCAGACATGTTGGAATCACACTTATCTGAACTTCTGCATGAGAAACTCTTGAATTTCGACCTTTCTTGCTTCTTTGTTGTTGTTGTATGAGCATGATACATGTGTTTAACTCTAGCGCTCTCTCGTTCTATGTGTAAGTTAACCAGTAGAAAACCAACCTATTTTTTAGGCCCTTTCCTCGAAAATGGCATACCCAAACTACAAAGGGTGTATCTCTGCAACCACTAGGGCTATTTGAATCATTTGGGTGTTATAATAAAAGGTACACATGTGAGATTTTGTTCAGATGTGTAAATATCAGTCTATATGTTACTCGTTAAGAGTAAATGAAGATGACACACAGCAAAAATGAAAAGGTTTCAGGTCCGCCTATAAAAAAATCACTTTCAGGATGATTATTTCTTTGAAATGATGCACCTGTAAGGTCCAACTCTAACCCAAATCATAGCTCAATATGTGAACATTATCTAACCCAAATCATAGCACAATATGTGAACATCCTCTAACCCAAATCATAGCACAATATGTGAACATCCTCTAACCCAAATCATAGCACAATATGTGAACATCCTCTAACCCAAATCATAGCACAATATGTGAACATTCACTAACCCAAATCATAGCACAATATGTGAACATTCACTAACCCAAATTATAGCACAATATGTGAACATTCACTAACCCAAATCATAGCACAATATGTGAACATTCTCTCTGCAAAGGTTGACTTTGATAAAGTGAAGCAGAACAAAGTTAGAGAGGTACAGTAGTTAGAGAGGTACAGTAGTCTCCAAAATTTGTATTGGGGCACATTTGCGCACATCTGTGATATTTGAGTTTTTTCATGTACCAAACCATATATTTCACTTATATTACTTATGGTGTTCAATACATCCAAATCCAGCAGTTTTGGGCTTTTTCTTCTTCATAAAACAAGCTATGATTTACAGTTTTATATAACAATCGCTCAGTCTCCCCCGGATTGGTTTTTAGTCTGCTCATAGCATTTGGAGCTCTACAACCATTCTGCCCTATTATTGAGCCTATATACCTATTCTACTGTGGATTACAAGTGTGCGGATTCAGTCCAGTAGCCAGTTAATGAACGAGTGAGTAAAACAGAAACATCAGCTTTAGCATAACTAATCATTGAGACAGGCCTAGCACTGAGCTCTTAATAGGCATTGCACGGTATGGTTTCTGCTCCAATACAGTCTGCTCCACTGTGTGTAGCTTAATTACATTGCTTATCTGTAATGCTATTATCAAGTACAGTGCAGTTTTCATAACATTTGCCATTTGGTGGACGCTTTACGAGAGAAAGCGTTTACTTTTTGTACGGATGCCCAGTGGGAGTCGAGCTTCTAAACCTAATCCATCGAGTTACATGGGACAACATTTGCACAGCAATCTGTGGCATCTTCCAGCTCTGAAGTCTCAATATCCCTCTAAGCTGGAATGCTCATTAAAATGGGCAATGCTTTCACACCCATCTCTGCCTCTGCAGCATATGCACAACTAAATCTGCGCCACCATAATCTCTCATCCCATCTGTATTTGCTATGACATTAATAATAAGTACTTCATTTTCTGGTGAAGTCTGATTAGGACCACAAAGCATGTTACAGTGTTGGAGCAAAGCAGCACGTCGACACCGACCCAGACATCAACGCATTCTAGTCTTTGTTATTCTTTTCTAGTTATAGTTCTGTAATGCACGGCGTGTCCGTGAGCTGGCCTGATGTTATGCAAAGTGCATTCGGCTAGAATAGGCCTGCAACATTAGGGCTAGAATAACCAATCATTACCGTAAACCTAATTCTCTCAGACATCCTGTGGTCAGCCTCAGGAAAGCTATCAGGTTTAGTTGTACCACTCATTGCACGGAGCTCGTGGGCATTATATGAAATCACTACAATGCATGTATGTATGCGCAATTGCGCATACTGGTGAGATTTTCTGCTTCATCAAACAACTAAATTACAATTTACACCAGTTAAGGCCCAATCTGTTTTTTGCAGTATTTGATACACATGAAACCCCGTTGACCCATGACTGTATATGTTTCCATTACGCTTTATGGAATTCATACTATTTTTGCACTCCGTCATATAATGTTTGATGCGTGGACAAATACATGTTGTACGTGTTCGTACATGACACAAAAAAAAGAGACGATGAGTACCCCAAAAAACGGCTTTAAAGATCATTTACTCAAATGTTCCTCACCAGCTGAATTTGCGTTGATGTGCCCTTTGTCCATACCATTGCCTCATGCAGGACACTGCCCTGTGGGTACCGTACAGTACATTACAGTGCAGTAAAACACATTGGGCCCAGCATCACTAATCGTGACGACAGTCCTAATTCTCCCAGCTACAGGCATTCTGTGGTCATCCTGTTGCAAACTATCAGAGCTTAGTTTTACCACTCGGTGCCTGTAGCCGCGAGATAAGTTAACGGGGCTCTGCTGGCATGCTAATACAAACCCGCACTGGAATACATTATTTCTTTATGACTGCGCATGAGGCCGAGCGTTTGAAGGAGGGGAGGAAGAGATAGAGAGGGAACATAGGGACACGGAGCAAGGAAGAGAGACACGGGGGTGAATGATGGGCAGCAAAGAAAGGACGGAGAGAGAGAGAGAGAAAGCCGGAGAGGAGCAGTGAGACGGAATGAGAGGAAAAGGATAAGATAAGAAGAAGACATATAGTGAGCTTTACAGTGCTCTTTATATCTGTCTCTTCAGTTTATAGTAATTCTCTCACCATGACGAAGTGGGGTAGTCATTTCATGTCTGACTGTGAAAACATAGTCCTCCAGAGTTTCCTTATTCCTTACAAACAGATTTTTCTTTCTTTTTTTTGCAGATAGGTGACATTTGAAAGAGCTGTGATCTCATGCACAACAAAAGGTTTGCTTTGGCAAATAATAACCGTGCAGATTTATTTTTTTACGGCTTTGACCTGAAAACCATTCAGCCTGCATCCACCATCGAATGACCTTTCCAGGGATTTTTGTCCTCGTTTGAAACATCCAAATCACGCAATGAGAAATAGTTGGTGGATAATGTTTAATAATGGCGCAACGAGAAATACTGTTGGTGCTTTCAGTGCGAAAAGGCGATGATTTTGATCTCTGAAGGGAAAACGAGGAAGAGGACTTTGTCATGTAGATTGCTTTTTAGTTATTTTATGTTTGGGTTTAAATGTTAATGTGTTGTTTTGTGACACAGTGTGTGTTTTTCTGCCCGCTGCACAATTGCCCACTGGGATGGGAGGGAAGTCAAGACCGAACGGCAAACAATAGCATGACAAATCAGTCGGAAAAACCCATAAAGGTATGCGCCAAATCAAAATTCACTGGATGGGAGCTCACATGGTGTGTTGCGCAGCAGGGCTAACTGCCCCTGAAGATATTGCTTTCTTCTCCTCCTCGCCCAGGTGTAGCTATAGGGACACCATTTACAATAAGAGCTTCAGACAATTGTCTGTCTATTACAGGTCAACTTATTACCTCCATAAATGCACAGCATGTTGCTGTCTGGGGACGGACTGATAATCCCTCTAAAGACCGGGATTTTATCAAAGGCTAAATCTGCTCCTTATCAAACACACACACACACACACACACGCACGCACACACACACACACACACACACACACACACACACACACACACACACACTGCCGGGTGGACAGACAGTCACATGTGTGAAGACCAGGGCTTTCATCACAGACAAATCTGTTATTGTCTGGTTGTTAGGAGATTAAGAAGCAGTGGTTTTATAGACACAAACACACACACTTGTCATTAGAGGATGAGCACTGGCTTCCATTCTGAAGGCGCAGTGCAGTTAAGTGACACCAGTACAGCTTACCTTTAATACTGAGATTTACTGTGGTTTAATACGGCCATAAACACTCAGGAAATCCTTTTGGTGACAGCTTTTATTGTACACACGCAATTCTGTTTATACATCACACTTTCGATAGATCTCCTTTTTAATCACCGCCTCTTTCTCAGATTTGTTTTGTTCACACCCACAATGGCTATACTGTATTTGTCCAGCTAGTTCACCAGCGAGTCCTGATGAAGCAGTTTGCTTAATTTTTTTGAAAAAACGGTCCATTAGATCCAGAGGTGTCAAAAGTATTCACATTCATTACTCAAGTAGAAGTATAGATACTAGGGTTTAAAAATACTTAGTATCAAGTATCAACTCAAGCTTTTTACTTCAGTAAAAGTGTAAAAGTACTGGTTTCAAAACTACTTAAAAGTATAAAAGTAAAAGTAATGTAAGGGGAATTTTTTTTCTTCCATTAAGGACAAACTCTTAAGCCGCGTCTCAGGGGCCTATAGTGCACTACCCCACCTCCCCCCAAAACAATCATTTTTCTAAAGTCCATAATGACTATAATGTTGAAAAATGTGGGATGCACTAGGCTACCCGTTTCCGCTGCATATATGCCCATTGAAAATGATCACATTTTATTACAATGCAAATACATTAAAGTACCATATGTGTACTACTGAGCATTAACATGCGTTTCATGGAGCGGAAGACATGATAACTAGTTGCCTATCTGCTGTCCTTGCTGGAGAGTGACGTGATTTGTAACGGTTGATTTGTGTCACCTGCAGGTGCATCGCGTAGAAAACCAATAGGGTGTCGGAATGGTATATGTTTATACTTCTCGTCCAACCACAATCAAATTCACTCTATCCGGATGGCGCGATTTATCTGGCTAGGTTTTTTTGTGTGTGTGTTTTTTAACGATGAAAAGCCGGAATGAAAACAAACCAATACGAAATAGTAACGAGGCTATTTTTAAAATGTAGGGAGTGGAAAGTACAGATATTTGCGTGAAAATGTAAGGAGTAGAAGTAAAAAGTCGTCTGAAAAATAAATACTCCAGTAAAGTATAGATACCCCAAATTTCTACTTAAGTAAAGTAACGAAGTATTTGTACTTCGTTACACGACACCTCTGATTAGATCAACTTTACGAAGAACATCTGCCCTGTGTTTGTGCCTCATACAGTCTCACCCCGAGGCTTCAAACTATGACACTCTTCTGCTCCTCTCTGATGGCATGGCAATACATCCATCTTTACAGAAATGTAGGAAAGCCACTAACTGACTAACTACACCAATGACCCACGTGACTAACTACACTAATGACCCACGTGACTAACTAAAATGTCACTGTTTATGTTTATTTTTGCACGGGACACAAACACTCGTCTCCTGGACTAAAGTCCTGTGTTTGTCTTTTTTGTGTCTCTGTGTTTGTCTTGCGTGGGAGTCCATGACCGTGCTATGTCGCTGCTTTTCTCCATGCCCAGTTATCCCTCTGACCTTTTCGTAGCAAGAACAAACCTGTTTGAGCAAGACTGCGATATGTCAAGCCTCCCACGGTGGGAGGATTAGGATAGCTGCCTGTGGCTCTTGGCTTGTTGTTTTTGGTTGACCCCCCGCTGCCCCGCACTAAAACTCCACGCTTTTTGTTCTCCTCGGATGCAAGTGTGTGGGAGGTGGGGTTGCTGATGACAGTGCCTCGACTCTAGCATCACACAGGGGCTGCATCTGGCTAAATGATCTGCTTTAGTATCATGTTCACCACCTACATAGACACTAGCCTTTGGACTGTTATAGCAAGCGGGCGCGGCTTCCATCATACCCCGACCAATACTAGATTTACGTTTCATCTCCTTTGTATGGGTTGGAAGTGGCGTAGCTGTGTCATAGAATAATCTGTCCTTGACCTTAATCAAAAGTCAGTTTACCCTTGCTACCACACGTTTATACTATATAATATGCTATTATTCTATACAAGACACGAGGGGCTGCTTACACCGTCTTTCTACTCGTAAATAAATCGATCTTAATGTTGTGTCATCCTTTCCACATTTCTGGCAGACAGAAAATAACATTTATCTGCTGTCAGACACAACAGTTAATGGACAAGTGTGTAAGATAAGTGGCATCTAGAAGCCAACTGAATACCAGTCGCTTTTCAAAAGCGTGTCTGAGTGCTATGGTGGCCTTCAGGTAACGTAACAACACACAAAAAAGAACTCTGTGTGTTTGGTTTGAAAAACATGGCGGTGCAACATGGCAGACTCAGTGAAGAGGACCCGCTCAGTTTGTAGATGTAAACGGATCATTCCAAGGTAAAGATGACATGGGTGTGAATGACGTTATCAGTGGTAGACAGTAATTATTTAAATAATTTACTTTGCACAACAGAAGAAAAAGATCAACGGAGAACAGCACATCATTCATAAGGGGATAAATGCACAGGGGAATGACTGAGAATCTACAGTGAGGTAAAGCCATAACATAATGCATTTAAAGAGCACAAAGTCCAACATCCTGCTGCCCTTGAAGTGTCCCTTTAGAATGTCTTCCCCTCCTTTTTTAGATGACACAATACAATCCCATATTTTTGTCCTTACTTATTTCATGATATCAAGCATTTAGAATTCCTTTTCCTTCTAACAGCTTCAAAAAAGATAAATACAAAACACGTTTAAAGTTGATATTGTATTGGCCTAGGATAATGCTAATCTGCGGTAATGTGGCTATTCGAGAGTTTAGAGCTATATTTTCCTGGAGGTATTGCGATGAGCTGTAATCTTGTTCAAATAAAGCTACCAGATTATGGTGAGGTGACATATCAGTATTAAACAGCAAGCATTTTGGCTTGAATACCTAAAGTAATATCTTTGTGTGCATGTATGTGATGCTGTGTGCTATATGTTGGGGCAGTGATAGCAAGGCAATCCAACATATGATCTTTTTCTTTTTGCTTGCTGCGTAACACCTTGTCAGGATATGCACTATGGTTGACTAGTACCGAATCAGATCGGTTTTGATGGAGATACGTTTGAGTTTAGCTGGATGTATTGCGATACATCCGATTATACCCTGTAACGCAAGCTAGATATCACACTTTAAACTGCCCCAGTCTCTGCTGCACCCCTTTTTGTATTCATGCAAACTCTCCATCCAGGCATGTCTGGTTTTTCAGATGAATATTACAGCGTGGGATGAAGAGCTCTGCATCCTCTTGCTCATTGCTGTATCTATTCCTTGGAGAGATAACTAATCACATGAAGACAGCCAGTAATGGCAGCCTGACAGCACCCAGAGCAGAACAACATGTCTACTGGACCAGGATTTGTTTGAATATGTTCGTACACGCTGCTCTAAGGCCCCAGTCTATAACTCTAGTTTTGTAGTTTGTTTGTCTTCTGAGCTCCTGATATTGTATGTACACTTACCACCTGGATCCTCCTCCCCTCTAAGAGGCTCTTTTTGCTGATATCAGGTTAATTACAATGCTGTATGATGGCGTAACAGCATACTGTAAAATGATTGTAAAATGATTAAATTTTCTTACAATAATCTACACCAAAGATCTTTTTGTCCGGGAATCTTCATTTACGGGTGTGCCATTTATAGCCATGTGATGTGGCTAATGCAAAATGTTGGGTTTCCTGGAGGCAGATTATGCATCAGAGTATGAAAGCCTTCCTGTAAGTATCTGCACTGACACGATTTTCTGGTCCAGTGCGAGGCATAATCTGAGTGCCTGGAAATGGGCTGAATAAACCCAAATAAATGCCCCACTCTCAATAATGTAGTACAGTACTCCCATGCTGGATGCAGCCTGTGTGCTGAATACGGCTGGATACGGGCCCAGTTTCTGATAAAACATGGCACAACAACATCTTGGTTCAAGGTCAAAAATCCTAATCTTTATCTTTTAAAAAGATCAAGATTGCATTTGCAAACTGAGGCGTTTTATAAACAAAATAAAAGATCCAGATGAGAATGAAAGCTGACATATTAACATAGCTTTTCATATGAGGTCAGTGCGTGGTGGGAATGTTGCTGAATAAGGCCAAGTCATGCCCTGCTCTGATTATTATGCATCTAATTACTGTGCGTCAGCCGGCAGCCATGCCGCGTTGCCAGCGCCAGCGCACAAGGTCAAATTCATGGTGCTTGTAACTGCTTTGTAAAATTACATTCTGACTCAAACTGTGTGTAGTGTACAGTACGTGTGCCTGTGACTCGCTGACAATCTTGGTCACTGAATTTGTCACACACACACACGCGCAGGCCCAGCCCACACACAGTGTTTGGTATCGCCTCCGGCAATGTCCACAACACCTCAACATTACGCCACCGCTCCTATTACGGCTAACCGACCAGTGCTGAATCACAGTGGACACAAATGTATTTCCAGACAAGGTCAAGGCGTCATCTTCAGCAGAGAAAATAAGTTGAGTAAGCACGAGTCATGCTTTCAATTATGCATTAGCCTGTTAGCCTGCACTCTCTGACGAACAGGCCGTGCTAGCTTACAGATAGCTCTCACAGGGAGACTTACAAGTGACCCAGTGATCTGTGGGCGAGTTACCAACCAGAAAACATGTATCCTAAACATGTACTGTTGTCTTAATCACAAGTAATCATTCTAATTCAACGGACACTTCTCTTGTAACTAGTGTAGCGGCGGGAGCTAGCTCACAGTCAGGCTAATAACTTGTTAGCAGGACCAATTTGCTCTTTCTAAATTGAAGTGGCCCCATGTAAACACCTTAATTGGCACAGAGGGAATTAAGAATGTTCACATGCAACGTAATTGTCCATTAATATGACTCATTTACTTTTATTCCAAATTACCTGCCTTCACATCACTACCTCAGACCGCCGTGAGGACCTGGACTGGCCTCGTTTTGGCTCAAATTAAATTCAGATTAATTTGAATATTCTTTCACGTACAAAGTTAATCCCTCTGCAGTCGGGTTGGGCAGATAATCCACTTCCAGCCGCGACAGTGTGCACGCGTGTGGGCGTGCAAGTGTTCAATGCGCACCAGTGATTCTGTGTTCATTTGTGAGCCTCTCTTTTTCCTGCTTGTTTGTTTGTTTGTTGTCTCTGTTGTTGTTTGTATTCAGATAGACAGAGAGCGCTTTATCAGCCGCTAAGCACGCTCTCTGATGTCCTCAGCTGTGTGTGGTAATGAGAGCTGCTGACACAGTGAACTGCGGCCACTCAGACACAAAGCTATTCAGTATGGAAGCTTGTAGACGCAAGGTCGCTCGCAAATAGGTGCTTAAACCTTCCCCCCCCACCCATTTTAATCCTTTTCTTCCTCTCTGTTTGTCATATGTTCCATCTTTCTTTTCCCCTTGCCTCGCCCCTCTTCCTCTCTGCCTCTTTATCTCTTTCTCCGACTTAATTTTTCTGTCTGATTTCCTCTATCTCACACACACACACACACACAGGGAGATGTTGTTGTGCCACAGCAGACAGCGAGAGCACTGAGCCAGCCTCCTCCTCAGTTCACCGGCAGTTCACTCGGCTCCACGCTGACAGAAATGACGCTAGACAGAAATGCAAATTTGGCAATGACAGCAAGCATGCCAGCCACAAATGTTAACATTCCTCCTCGAAACTTCAGGTAGCAATTTGCATTCACTTGAAAGGGTGACTCCAGACTTTTAGACGAGGGTCTTTGTTATTCTTGTCTCCGAGGAAAACTCTGTACCTTCGTGTGGTATGCTGTCATTTTGTGCTGACTCATCTGTCCCAGGAGCTTCTAAATGATCTAAAAATACAGCCAGACCGTGTGTAAAAAAAAAAAAACACTGCACTAAGTGGCATCATTATTTATAAAAAAAAAAGAAAGAAGAAAAAGTGCATTCTGGGACACACAGTCTCAGCAGAAGTTAGAGCAGCCCCGTTTGTAATGTCCTTGTGAGAACTCAAATAATCCAACAAAGTTTGCTGCCGCCATCTTTTGCAGTGTGGACGGCTGGTCATCTGACAGGCGAGTTTACAGCCAGTTTCACAGTCTCAGAGCGCAAGCTAAGAGAGTGTGGAGGAAAGACAAGTTGTCCTTGTCATGTGGAGTCTTTCTTTTGTCTGTTGGACTGTGCCCTTACAAGCATGTAAGAATCCCTGCTGAGTTATGCACCCTCCATCAGTCAGTGTGTATGTCTCTCTCATCGTCTCAAGCTCTCACTCACACACCCTACTAGCGCTACCTCCTCTGTCACTTTTTCCATCCCCTCGAGTTACACTTTGACTTTCTTCCCTCCAGCCTCTCGCACCCTTTGTTTCATGCTGGTATATGCATGGCTGTCTTTCAGTATTTGCACTTTAAGTTTCCTCGCGCCGATGTGGTCCGCCTGTCACAGTTGGGATGCCTGTCTGTCTTTTTCTCTCATCCTCACTTTATAGCTTGATCTCTGGCTGCCTCTCTGGTTGGCTGAGTGTCTGCTTCTATTTCTCTCTCGCTGTAGGTGTCTGGCAGTGTGTCTCTGTCGGCCTCTTCCTCCCACTCCATACCTCTCCCTGTCTGCATTACTGCATTACTGCATTTGAGCATAAATGTCTTCTTACCAGTAATGGTTTTTCTTTTAAATTCCCGTTTCTTTCTGATTCCTTAGCTATAGACACTGCAGTTTTCCAGGTCCAAAAACAGGCGTGCACTGCGTTCGTCACTACCTGACTGAGTCACTGTCGATCAGCTGTGTTCACCTGATCTCTGTGAGAGTTTGCTGCTTCAGAAGGTTCCACTCCTCAGATTACTTCTGACTTGCATTGGAAGAATGCTGATGTATTACATTTTTTTCTATCTAGTTTATCTGCACCGGTAATGCCAGAGGAAGAATAAACCAGGATTACAGAGTTTGAAAGGGTACTTTAAGGGGGAATACCACCTAAATTAGGAATACAATATGTTATTTCCATGGTAACGTTAAAGCAGTATTTGTAATTTCATGCATATCATTTTCAAAGTCGCAGCTTTCACACACAAATTTGCTCTCCGGTTATCTGACACTGAATAAAACCTACTTAACATGTAGCTTACTACACCGCCTCTCACAAGCACCGCACCTGATCAGCTCATGTGATGGAGAGAGCAAGTGGACCTCGTGTTTTGTACACAGTAGACCTCGATGGACAAATCGTGTTGTCGCGTGTTCGCGTATGCCGGCTTGTTTGTGTCCCTCGGTGTCCATGTGGTCGTGTGGTCATGTCCATGTCTGCAATGTATCCGTCTGTGCGTCTGTTTATCATGCATTTCTGTGTTTTTCTGTGCTCGTTGCATGTGTGTCTACAGTATGCACACACACACACACACACACACACACACACACACACACACACACACACACACACGCACACTGTACTGTCGAGCTGTCGAGCTGTCGAGTGTGTCTGTGTTTGCATCAGGATCCCAGACAACACATCGAGTTGTTGACATGGAGTTTCCTTTCAAGTGTCCAAACCGTTGTCTCAATCTGGGGAGCCATAAAACTCAATTTCCCATGGAGGAGTGATCGGTGGTGGTGTTGAGGTGGGGGAGAGAGGGTTATTTTGAAGTCCAAATGTTCTTATCTCATGCACTATTAAGCGAGGCAGTGGGGTGTGTGGGTAACGTGGTTTAGAGTCCGTCTGTCACAGCCTCAGGGTATGTTGCTTCGAGTGCACACACAGACACACACACACACACACACATGAACGTATGCATATGCATAAACACACACACAAACAGACTGTGACACACACACACACACACACACACACACTCACTCACTCACTCACTCACTCACTCACTCACTCACTCACTCACTCACTCACTCACTCACTCACTCACTCACTCACCTCTTTCTCTCATTCCCTCATTTACAGGCACAAGTATGCACACTGCCTCAGGGGTCTGTAGCCGTGGTCCTATACGGCCCTGGTGCAGGTCAGAGGGGTCGCTGGAGACTCTCACTTCATTAATCACATCTTGGAAGTTAGCCGCTTTTTCATGTACGTGTTTCCATATGCGCCCACCCTTTATTTGACTTGAGGGTAACGTATGGACCGAACGCTGTCTTTTAATTATTTATTTTGATCTAGGAACTGATGTGATTGAGAGAATAGTACATATGTATGGGCATGTGGTACATATGTGATCAGTCAGGTTTAGTTACATTCATATTTCATTCATAATCCAACAGGATTTGGTTACCAATTGATTTTGTCCAGCAGTAATCTAACACACACTTTTTGTTTCCACCGTTTTCCTTTCCTTACCGTTCTCATTTTAGTGAACTATTTTGACTTTTCAGCACGCCGAACACCCATGAAAGCCCCGAAGCACTTCATGTTCTAAGCCGCCCTCAGGGGAGATTTGTGTTTTCTGTCACTTGTCATTGTATTATTTCTGTAACAGAAATAAACAACAACAATTGAAAGCTTACTTTTTGTGTGTGTGTGTGTTTTTTTTCAAATTTATTTACAAACTATGACATTCCAATTTCACCATATTCATATTTCAAATGATTTCAATACAAATGCATTGTAAATGAAAACACAGTTTGACCTTTGACAAAGGCTTTATTCCCATCATTTATGTGACACATTAGCATGGGTCTCCACAACACCAGTATCCCTAAACCAGTCACAGGATGCTGGCTATGGGACGCTGGTGTAAAGGCATTAACACAGTGTTAATAGTGAACGCACTTACAAACCCATGCTGTCATCACCCACCTTCAGCCTGAGAGAGACACCTGAGAGAGGCTTTGGCAGAGCGGTGCTGAGCGCTGTGAGGCGTTATCAGAAGGCCTGCAGTGAAACTGAAGTCACACTGTGTGTACTGTGCGTGTGTGTTTTGCCCTTGACTGTTGGCATTCCTGCATGCTCGGAAATAAGTAGGGCTTTTGATGCTGTGTGTGTGTGTGTGTGTGTGTATGTGTGTGTGTGTGTGTGCGTGTGTGTGAGAGAGAGAGAGAGAGGTTGGATCATTGGACTAAAAGTTAAAGATTAGCATCTGTGAGTTTACAAAAATACACTCTTTCTCTCAAAATCTCGGACTTTCATGCACACACACGGTGCATGATGTCAGTGGGACAGCAGGCACCACACTAACACCTCTCAGTTGTTCACTGTCGTTGGCCAACATCAGGTGTTTCTCTCTCAAGGTGGCGGTTGTGTGTGTGTGTGTGTGTGTGTGAGTGTCTGTGTGGGGGGAGAGAGAGAAAGCGAGAGAGAGAGAGAGGGGGGAAGGGAGTATTTGTGTCTCTTTGTGTGAATGCCAGGAGAAGTGATGTTTGATGTGTGTGTGTGTGTGTGTGTGTGTGTGTGTGTGTGTGTGTGTGTGTGTGTGTGCATATGTGAGTGTGGCAGTGGGTGAGGGGTGTATTTGTGTCGGCACAATCAACATGGAAGCAGGGGAGAAAGGAAGTGAAGGATGTCTGAGCATATGTGACTGTGCTGTGTGTGTGTGTGTGTGTGTGTGTGTGTGTGTGTGTGTGTGTGTGTGTGTGTGTGTGTGTGTGTGTGTGTGTGTGTGCGCGCGCGCGGAAGTGGACATTTTTAATCTAAACACTATGCTGGCTGTGTGTTACAGAGAGGTTAAGGGAGGGCACTGAAACATTCACACTGTATTAGTGGCCCCCTTGTGGCCAACACTATACAGCATTTCATCCACTTGGCAAGAATATACAGCAGAAATGTTGTGCTACCTGCAGAGTCACTCATCAGCTATCAAGCATCCTCTCGTGGAGTGGATCCTCATCCTGCTGGCTTCAAAAAGCTCTGGACTTTCACCAACTGAGCCTCCAACCTTAGCATCAATTCTTCTACTTTGTTTCCAGGTTATCCAGGACAGTGTTTTTTTTGGACCCTCACACAAAACTCTCGCGCACACTTCATGCTTCTGCTGATGGACTAACGCAGAGGATGACAGCCTGTCTGTGAAGTGCTAAGTGAGCAGAGGACTCTCCGACAGCCTCTCGCGGCGCTCGCCAGCAGCATGTCGCCTTGGCAGGGCAACTGTCCTTTTTGCACAGCAAGTGGTACCGCTGATCAAATGTGTGTGTCTGCGTCTGTGTGTGTGTGTGTGTGTGTGTGTGAGTGAGATCAGTGTAGTTCCTTACCAAGTATTTCTCCGTTTGTTCTCAACAAGGAGCTGAGGCTGAGGCCTGCTCCGGCGAGGACAGAATAATTGTGGTATTCTGGCACTTGCGAGTTATCGCCGCTGTCTCCTGCTGATCGCGACGAGTTAACGGCTCCGCATTCGGGAGAGGCTCCAAGGAGAGTTTCTGCTGAGATTTGTAATCAGCGTGCCATTTAAACTCATCCGTCAGGCACCGAGGAGCGCGGACATCTTCGTACACGCGCGCACAAACACACATTGGTACGCATCGCAACACTTATTCGCATTACTCAAATAGCGTGAGGAGGTGAGCAAAGTCTTCTGACAGACCAGTGAACTCTAAAGTGGGTTTATCAACAAAGAGGAGGAGGAGGAGGAGGAGGTGAACAGTTGAAAGTAGCTATAGGGGTCTCTCTAGTTGGAAGTTTACCTGAGAGTGATCTTAGGATCAAGGCCCAGCTGGCTGACTTTCTGCTGACCCGATTCCAGAGAAAAAAAAAGGTTGAAAACACATCAATTTTCAAATGTGGGGATGTTATAATCAAAGACTTTTAGGGCCTCCCCCGAGAGATAGAGGGGATGGAAAGGGAGTCTCTTGTCTTAAAGTTTTTTTTCCCTGTCAGTCCTCCTCTTACTGTGACCTCATACTTTTCCTAGAACATCTGAAAAGACGATAAAAGCGATCAACACAAATGAAAACAGAACAACACAATTGAAGTCATCAGTATCACATTGTATCACAACTGAAAGAATGAACAAGGAAACCAACATGGCTGCCTGTATGAATATGCAGCACGTGAGTTCTGCCCAGCTCTCACGGTGGCTTTAATTAACCACCTTCCAGCCTCATCACAAATGTGTAATACTATCTTAAGCTACTTTGATTTGACCTGACAAGCCAGACTGTTCAATTAATTAGGCCCCAAAGTTGCAATCACAGCCAAATGTTCAAGGATGTCCCGAGGCTGCTTATAACATGCATTTTTTTCCCCCTTCTTCTAATTTTGGATGAGCAGGCCTAATTAGAGGTTGGGTTCGGTTGCAAAGCGTTGGCTGCACCGCCGACTTTTTATTCAACCTCAGAGCACACCAGAGGGTCGTCTCGGTGTCTCGGCAGAATTGAGTGTTGATGCGGCTCGCGGGCCCCGAATGTTTTTCCTGCCACTCTTCATTTCATGCTCTGAAAATAAAATATCCCAACGTGTGTTTCAGGAAAAGCAACCTTGGCTGTCATCATTTTTGAGACAAAAAATAGAAACCTAGTAAGCAAGTACCCTCTTTTTTTTTAGCCAAAAAAAAAATCAATAATCCATTTCTTCATTAATTTGGATTCTTATTTAACCATGACTTTATTTAAATGTAAATGAAGAAACAAGAGCGCAGTAAGAGTTGTGATATTATTTCCCCCTAGTGCAGATTTGGCACTTAATATGTACATCCATAAAACACCCAACGAATAAGGTCTACATGCCTTATAAGTAAGCATCATTATGTGACGCTCTCTTGGGATGTTACTTTTCACTTACAAAGAATCTGCATTGCCAAAAGCCAAGAGCCTGAAGTTGAGCCCATTAAATGGATCCAAGTTTTCCTCGGGCCTCTTTTCAGTCCAGCGGGGTTTTATGAGGGTACATCTCACTGACTCACTGGCAGAGCTGAGCAGGGAAATCCTTCTCTTCACGGTCTAGTTGGGATGACTGATGCAAATATGCTGCTGCTGAGTCCAGACACTGACACCATCATCACGCTGACCCAGAGAGAGAGAGAGATGGAGAGAGAAAGAGAGAGAGAAAGAGTTGTTCCGTGTCATTTATGACTTACATTTATTTTTTTGTGACTCCACATGTTTTGAAGTAGTTTCCAAGACCATTAAAAGCTTTGAGCCACGCACAGCGGCCCTTATGATGTGGGAAGCAAGAAGAGATGTATTTCAGGACATTTGTTTGGACACGCAAGAAAGAAAGAGAGCGGCTTCAGATCATTTGTGACGTATATTGTGTGTTTTCTGTGCGACCGCACATGGATTTTCCCTTCGTTGTACTTTTCCTAGATGGCACATGCTGAAGCTGTTAGCATGCGAGTCCTGTGCCCGGGCATCTTTTTGCCATTAAAGCAACTATTTGGTTTATTGTAATTATTATTCCTCTCTTTTTCTCATTTGTTATTAATGTTCATGCGCGTGGGGGACATACTGTATTTTCATTATAGGGCGGCTGCCCTGGACACGTGCACGAGCGTGATACATTCATAGCCATAAATGATTATAATTAACACATTTAGCGTGGAAATAATGCCACAATAAGATACATGCATTCATATAAACATCTTTCAAAGGTTCTAAAAGTCACGTGACCCTCTCTCTCTGTGCGATGTAGGGTTAGGACTCCACTGTTCTTGTTTGTATTCCATGTGAGCGGTGCTGGCCTTACTGCTCGTTAACCTTTCTTAAAAAGACCTGCATGTATTAATAACGCTCAGCGGGAAAGGTCAATCGATGTGTGTGTGTGTGTGTGTGTGTTTTTGTGTAATTGTTTGTCGCAGGGAATGCTTACGCAACCTATAGTGGGCTGGGTTCAGATGCTGTATGGGCTTGTCAGTGAACTGGTGAGGGCAAATTGAATTTGCTCTTAATAATTAACCAGGACTGATGGTTTGATGTTGTGGTGTGCTTGTGTGTCCTGGGCTGCAGGGGGAAAAGAAGCTCGCTAATGATATGCAATCAAATGCATTGTGTATCATAATGTGTGTCCGGGCTCTATGCGGTACAGCCAGCGTTTGATTAAAATAGCCTCGCTCAGCCATTTGATTCCCAGTGAAAAAAACAAAACAGAGCTCTGAGCCGCCGGTTATTCATTCTTTTTTTTAAATTCAGTTATGACATTAACAAGATTACAACACCTTCATTTGCACAGAATCCCTCTGCCCACAGATTTACTCTCTGTATAGTGATGAATTATGTAATTGAATTTAGTTTGACCTTAAGGGATACTATAATTAATGTAAATGTGTATATCGGACCAGGTTAAGGGCTTTGAATCGATGGCCTCATTGAGATGTTGCATGCTGAGTCCAGGTTGACCTTTTCAGCGTGACAACGCTGGGAAGTGTGGCGCTAAAAGTACAAACTAATAGCACATCTCATGTTTTAGATATTACAGCTTCATATTGAGACAGTAAAACAATAGAATATGAGATTGTGGCTACAACATCAACATGAAAGTGTATTGATCGAGATGTCAAACTATTTCCTCAAAAAAGTTACTCACGTTGAAATTTCCCCGGGAAGGGATCACTTCACAGTAATAACTTTATGAATGAAGATTTGCAGTTACCAATATCTTTGGGCACCCAAGTATTGTATCAAGTAAAAAAAAAAAAGAAGTGTCCTATCCTTCCAGAGTAAACATATACAAGTACAGCGTCACTCCCTGGAGTGAAAAAAACGTTGTCACATTTGTGTATTCATCAGGGTTCGTACGGCCATGGAAAACCTGGAAACGTCATGGAATTTTAAAATGGTTATTTCCAGGCCTGGAAAAGTCCTTGAAAAAAAAAAGGCATGTAAATGTGTTATATTCATGTGTTCATGACGTTCATTTACGCTGAGTTTGAAATAATGAATATGCTTTTAACAGAAAGATGCTCAGAATATAAGCAGGCATACATACAGGCATCTATATAAATGTTTATTCTTTTAATCAAACTATTGTCTCTCATTCATTTGTGTCATTTAAGGTTTACTGTATGCTTTGTATTCTCATTGTTAGTTTAAATACTACATTTTCTCCCTTTTTCATGTTTACACCGAGATTTCACAAAATGTTTGGTCATGGAAATTTGGTTTAAAGTCATGGAAAAGTCATGGAAATCCATTGGTCAGAATGTGTACGAACCCTGATTCATGCTGCGTAGGCGCACACTGCCGAAGTAAATCTGTACTTACACGCATTCCATAGCCGGAGCTTGTCTCCCTGGCGTGAGTTTGGTGAGCGTGGGCAGTCAAAACACACCTGATGCCAGTCCTTGTATGTCCAGTGAAGCGTGACGGTCCGCCATGAAACCCAGAGGAGGTACAACAGAGAGCACAGCGAGGTACATGATAACAAATTGTGTCAAAACTGCTGCTTGCAGTTTCAAATATTCACAGTTGCACCAAAATGAATACATAATTCAAAGGGCCTCCTTTCTGTGTCCGTGTTGTTGTTGAAAGATCTCTGTGTTCGCACACTTGTTGTTCCTTTGTTGTGAAATCTCAAAAAGACATACTTGTGCCCTTCATCATTTCGTGTCTCTTTTTCCAGGTCAGCCAACTTTTTTTGTTTTTGCCATAAAGCAGATATGAAAAATTAAAAAAAATATGATGAATAATGAACCGTCTTCCTTCAGTTGTATTGATTATCAGCCAGAGCGAGATGAAAATAACAGAGCGAGAGTTCAAGAGACGACACAAACAGTGTATTTGAGCGTCAGCTCGTGCACGGTGGACTGCAGGTGAAAGTAAATGATTCACTCCACCACAGCCTCACCCTCCAGGCAAAAGCAGCACCCCACAACTCCCAGTTTCATGCAGGTTAAAATGCACCTATTTGCCAGCCAACCAGTTTGTTGTGCATATCAGTGACTTTGGCATGGCAGAGCTTAGCAGCAGGCGCGCAAAGTTCAGCTTTCATTTAATTGCACCCCACCAAAGTCCCAATTTTTGGGTCGCAACCCATGATTTAGGAAAACAGCCGACACGACCCGCTGCAGATGAACATTTCATGTTGTCTCGGTGTGTGATTTCCAATCTGACTGAGGCCTGATAACGGCGACATTGCTGTTACTCATTCCCTCAGATCCCCCGCCTCAGACTCTGCTAATCAGATTTCTCTGGTTGGGTTATTTATCATCGCCAGCTCTGACTGTGAGTGATGCTTGGCTAATGGGTTTAGCATTCAAATCTGCTGGCTTGATGCGACGGAATCCCAACAAGGGTTGTCATTCCTGTGGCGGCTGCGGCGGCGGCGGCGGCTTCAGAGTGGCGTAAATAAGAGGGAAATGATATTGGGGAAATATGTATTCATGGGATGGTGGATGTTACATTTGGTATCGATTTGTATTGATTTTAAAGGTGTCAAAAATAAATAAAGAAGGCAGAGAGGAAGACATTTAGAAAAGAAAGAACGAGAGAAAGAGGGGAAGAAACTTGAATATTTGTGCTTGAAATGTGATTAAACTTACAAAGATTAAGTTGTCCATCCATGCATTCATATAGCCATGCATCCATCCACCAATAAAGCACACTTTTTTTGCCTGCTCATTCCTTTTTTCCAGGACAAAGAAGAATAGCATGACGTCCAAATGAGAGCCATGTGGTATTGAATGACAGATATGGTTATGGCAATAATTATAAGTCACAAACCAACAGCTGTGGGTAACTCTGTCTTCTGTCTTCGCGCCGTGTGGTAACATCATGCGCTATCCGGTCATCAGATAGGGCCTCGTGCCTTATTGTTCCCTTACAATCTGCAGCGACGACAGAGTTGTAAATTATAAGACAGCTGTTGGTCAGCCTCCGTCTATTTTGTTATTTCGTTGTGTGATATGTGGTTTAGTGTCGGGAATGTTTCTAATGTCTGATCTGAGGCCGTAAATTAACCGAGAGCACAGATAACGAGACAGTGTGCACGGGTGTGTGTCTGCCGGTGTCAGCCTCTTCAGTCTTCACTGCCCCACCACCTGCTCCATGTAAATAGCTCCGTGTGTGTGTGTGTGTGTGTGTGTGTGTGTGTGTGTGGGGGGGTCATCGTGATGATGAGTGATATATAAATAAGGTCATCGTGATGATGAGTGATACTGTGAAAACATTTTTTATTCCATTTCAACCTCCAACACGACTCCCTAGTATCCAACATTACTGATCAATCCCTTTTTGGCATCATCCAAGACAAGTCTGGACATGTCACTTGTTCTTGTTCAAGGACACACACACACACACACACACACACACACACACACACACACACACACACACACACACACACACACACACACACACACACACACACACACATCCCCATTAACAGTTAAAAGAAAACTGGTGTTACCAGTATGTCCCAGCACATCTGCAGGACCTGACTGTCAGGCGGAGCGACCCGCTAGTCAGGTAGATTTTGACAAGGTGTGAGCACTTTTGGAACAGTATGATGGTATAATAACTCGTGTGTGTGCATGTGTGTGTGTGTGTGTGGTCCAGGCATGTCTCCGCTGATGTTATGTTGGGATCTCTATTGACGGACCAACAGGATGTGCGTGTCTCGTACTGGTTAGAAAGTAGAAGTCACTTGACTTGTGTTTCACAATCCATTTCATCTTACAATAACATAACGTTGGTTACAGATCATAATTGATTACCATGTGTCATAGCAGTTTCCCTCCTTTTATCTCGACACTATTTTACTTGCAGTGTCTACTTTGCTAAATCAGATGCGTTCTCCCTCCTTTTCACCCTTAAATCTATCAATAGGATTTAATTTCATTAAACAATCAGACATCATTCTTCAGATTGCCTCCGTTCTCTTGATAGTAATCATAACAACCATTGGGGATTATCATATCACTCTGTTAAATAACTACCATACATTACTATCCATATATAATCCCGTTGCATAATAAAAAAAAAAACGCTTAAATGGCATTTAATTTTCCCAGTGCAGACATTGTGATCCTCCTTCACATTGATGGGTTGACAAGCCCTTGTGTTCACGTATCATTTTGAATTAGTGTCTGTTTTTGTTTGTTCGTGCGATGTGTGTGTGTGTGTGTGTGTTATGTGTCTCAGCATGACTTCAAGTCTCCCACTTAGCTTTGCAATTACCTTTTTTTGTGGTAATTGGAGTACGGGGAAATCACGGTTGCACACGCACACGCACACACACACACACGCACGCACGCACACAGAGTTGTGTTTTCATTACTTTCGGGAACATTACATTGACTGACATTAATTTCCTAAAGACTTATCCTAGCACAAACCATAGCCACCACCTGCCTAACCCTAAACCTAATCCTAACTCACTTTTGCTGCGTGGGCACTTGCAACCCTCGCTTATGGTGCACGCATAAATCCCACTTAATCAGATGTATGTCCCCACAAGACAGGTAAAACACAAAAACACACACGCACATACACATACACACATCTGAGTCTTGGAGAGAGCGATCAAGACTCTTAAGTGTTCTTAATTATTTAGTTAAAGCTCTACAGTGACATTCATTTGTACTCATCTTTTACGTTTTTTTGTTGATCATTTGCTGTAACTGATCCTTTGTGTATATTATAAACCCTTCAGAAAGGGAAGTGACACTTTGACAGCCCAGTTTGTGCAAATACATTAAAGAGCAATTGTTATATTAAAACTATCATTGTTCATGCAGACGCACAGGGGGTAATGCTAAATGAGTGCGATGAAGACTTTTATTGAATGTAGATCATGTGAATTACTTTTTACATCTTTTATTATTGAGAGAGTGGGAAGCAACTTATCAACATTTGTCACTGGGCCAAAAAGACTATAATTTGATACAACAAAATAACCCTTTACAGCTTGAAAAAGTGACCAAATATAGACTTTAATTAAGGACTTGACACTTAAAGCTGTTTCCCACCTAGCACATTTTTTTCATCCGAAAAAGTCACACATAAATTTATAAAAAACAGATTTTAGGACTTCTTATAAAAAGCACATCCCTGCGAACATTTGTGTGTGGTTAAACATATTTGGATGGATCACCATTTCAGTGGATTTCTGCCTGCGGAAATATACTGTATATTTGACCAATGAAATCCTATGTTTTGATTGATGGCACCTCTCCAGGTCATAGCTAGCTTGCGGCCAATATGGGAAAACGTTTTATTAATTTGGTTTCAGCCAATATTCTGTGACAAACACAGCAACAACTACCTCAATTACCAAATAAAGGACAATATATGGCTTGAGATCGCTAATTATATTATATGTTGGTCATGGAAACAGGGTAAGTTAGCTAACCAGTTAGCTTAGCCCAAAGGATGGAAACAGAGGGAGCAGCTAGCCTCACTCTGTACGAGGGCAAATCATTTTTACATTTGAAGAAAATGGTACATGGCAACACGGATAATTAACATCGGGTCCAGTATTTATAGTTGTCATACTATATGAAGATATAATAATAATAATAATAACTTTATTTATATAGCACCTTTAAAAACAAAGTTCACAAAGTGCTCTACATAGAAGCAAAGAAGACATAACTTAAAAATCAGTAAACACAAAGGACCATGGGCAATGAATACTACAATAATCAATCAAAAATAGACAAATAAATAAAATATACAAACAAAACCAGGGGAATAAAAGAACAACATAATAGATCATAAAAGGACATAAAAGGACGTAAAAGGACAACATCACTTAAAAGCAATTCTATAGAAATGGGTTTTAAGAAGTGATTTAAAAGAAGTTATGGATGCAGGTTTTCCATCTTCCCACAGCGCAGTTTCTCATCGCACTGGTGAGAAACCCTTTTAAAGCACTTTAATTCAGTAAAGCTGCAGAGTTAAAGAACAATATTATATATATAATATAATAATATATATAATGTATTTGGCACATTACTTTGTTTAATGTGGTCTATAATCAGATCATTATCAGACCTGACAATGTACTTTGGCATACGCATGTTTAGTCATTTTATAATGCAATGGGAGTTATTAAGGACACACACACAGACAGAGCGAATACAATCATAGCCTTGGGTTTGCTTCACAGGTTGGCATATCAGAGAGTCAATGAAACAGATTGGAAATTAGAAGTAGGTTAAATAAAAGTCAAATCTCTCTCCTCTTTCGGTCTATTCCATCTCTTCCTCTGCTGTGGTTCACTTCCATCTCTTGCTCCCTTTGTGACTGATTTCCTCTCTCATCAAATGCGTGTCTTAGTTTAGAGAAGCTCTTGAATGAAGAAAACTTCAAGCAGTAAATGTACACGCTGAGTGATTATCACCTGCAATCTGTCAGCAATGCAGCATCGCTAAACTGCGATTTATTTATATCAAAATGTCACAAGTTCCTACTTTAATATAGACTTTGACAGACTCACGGATGAGCATTCATCTATTTCACAGTTTCACAGTGCAGAGTGACAGAAACAGGGACAGAGTCGGGAGACAGAAGGAGGGATATCAACTGACAAAAGTTATAAAACTCACATTTATTTCAATTACAATGTCAGAGAATGTCACTTTAATACAATTTCTGACAGATAAAAAACTCCCATGAGCATGACAAAAAGAAGAAGAAAGCAATAAATGCAAAAAGAGAGTCGCAGAACAGAACATTCATTTACAGGAATTGCCACGATTATTACTTTAGACTTGTGTTTTGGTTCGGTCAACCAGTTCCTATGGTGAAGCCGTGTGTGTGTGTGTGTGAGTGTGTGTGTGTGAGAGTGTGTGTGTGAGAGAGAGAGAGAGAGAGAGAGAGAGAGAGAGAGAGAGAGAGAGAGACAAACCGTGTGATTGTGGCCATGGTTGGGGCCATTCCTCAACTGTGTGTGTGTGTGTGTGTGTGTGTGTTATTTTGTGACAAGAAAGCCACAGATTATTGCACATGAAATGTTATTCATACAAAGCAGCTCTGGCGTGACTATCCCCCTGCTACAGAACTCAACAGCCTACTGGAGAAACACAACAGAACAAATCTCAGAGAAATAACAGTCTGCAAATCTCATACGGGAGATTCTCTCTCAAAACCTCTCTTCATTTCTGATGAGATTTTTTTCCTTTCTTTCTTTGAGGGAGATGCTCCCTGCAGTTGACAATGTAAGCGTTCCTTTAATTAAAGAAAGGATCTACATATATGTGTGTGTGTGGAGACGGGTTACAGTGCAGTGGGCACTCGTGTGCTTCTAGAAACCCAGAAATTGAAATAAAAACATTGAGTGGATGAATGTATTTATTGATAACGCTCACAAGCTTTAATCGTTGGTACTGTTCAAATAATTTGAAGATTAGAATAGTCATAACATGCATACATTCCCATTAGTTTTGCTAGTTAATTATTCAACAGATCATACAAGTTGTTATTTTGTAGTTCTAAACATGAGGCCAGGAATATAGTTAGCATGAGCAGTGAGTGATAGTCGTCCTGGCTGAGCAGACAGAGGGCAATCAATTGTTAACAAAAAAAACAGTTCAGAGCAAAAACATGGTTGCACTGCACCAGATATTTGGCCAACCAAAGGCAACTTTAAATTAGTGGCCAACATGTATAGAAAAAAACAAACCAGTTTTACCTCTGAATGTTTTCTCTAGTGTTCCTATCCTACGAGTGACCTTCCCTCTCAGAACAGCACAGACACTCGTGGACTTATCTCCCATTCATATATCCTTTTCCATCTACTCTATTATTTTTCATATTTCTTTAAAGGTTTTATATATAAGGGAATCAGAACATTAATATAGCAGCAAACAAATACTTGCAATTTAAAGTGATGTCTACCTGAACAGAGAACACAGCTGATATTTGAATTTGGTCTCGGAGTAGGCGGAGTGCATTTCATGCTGCACACAAAACCATATCTCCCTTTATATAAAGGGAGTCTACTCACAGTAGGGTCTACTGATATGTTATATTCAATGTTAGGCCCACTGTGCCTCCTCCACCTGTGTGTATGTGTGTGTGTGTGTGTGTGTGTGTGTGTGTGTGTGTGCTGATTCTGTAATAACCAAAAACTGTATTGGGCGCCGTCACTGTGACTTCACACATTGGTTTCTGGACTACGATTTTAAAGTCGCCATCTTGGTTTTTTGGAACCAGAAGTGACACAAGAGGGTGGAGCTAAGCACAACTGACCGATGAATAGGACACCTTTTTAGGGTCAGAGTTGTCGCGCTAGCAACCTCTCAATAGCCATGGCCTGTGCCTGAATATATTTGGGTTAATCATGACAAGGACTCTCTGTTGCATCTTAATTCCTGCTGTGACTGTTTGCATGTCCTGTGAAAGAGGAAACACGGGCACGGTTCAACATTCTCGCGTGGCACCACTACACATTATTGTGCGCAATCAAATGTCCCGCTGGAGACGAAAAGTTGTGATTAACAGACTGATTTGAATACCGTAAACGTCAAGTTACGAGCCGCTACTACTTTCGGTCAGTGTCCCCGTTAGCTCCCCGCTGTAGCCAGCTGGGGCTCCTGCTAGCGCTCCGTTACTTCCCCGCTAACTTCCGCTAGCTCCCCGAAAACCACCGAAGGTACTGGGACCAGGCTCGACACCCGACTTGGGCAGAGGGGACGCGGGCAGTAGCAGCAGCAGCGGCCGGTAGCAGCAGCAGCAGCGCTAGCTAGCAGCAGTGCTAGCTAGCGCTGCTACTAGCTTGCTACATCGGGGACACTGACCGGCCGTAGGAGCGGCTTGTAACCCGACGTTTACGGTACTCAGGACTTGACTTTGGACTATTGGAGACAGCTGTGATTTCATCGCCGTGAGGAAACTCCCACAAACAACCATTCCTCGTTCTCAGTTCATCCCAATTCCTTTCTGCTTCCTCCCTCTCCATCATTTGTGTTTCTCTCGTTCTCTGTGTGCCTCTTGCATCCCTTTCTTCTCTCCGTGTTGGACTCATCCTCACGTCGTGGCTCGTAGTGTTTTTTCTGCTTCTATCCACTTGTCTGCGCTGGATCTTGTTGTTTTTCACTCACTTTGTTTGTCTCTCCCTCTCCTCTCGTTTCCTCGTTGTGCTCTGTGATTTCTCCCCTCTGCTGTTCTGGTTTTGTCTGTTTAATCTCTGTGATCTCTCCGTGAGTTGTTTATACCTCCTAAATGTGCCACCTCCCTACACTGACTCATTTTCCCTGAGTAACAGTGCAGAGAGAAATGTATTCATTTTCATGGTGCTCCGGCACACTTATCTTTTATTTCCCTCCAGATTGTTTTTTTATGGCAGTTCAGCTTTGTCAGATGTTATATGGTGAGAGGTAAGGCAGAATGGGGAACCGTTTCCTCCGTATTCTCCCTCTGGTAATGTTTTAATGCTGCGGTTTCATGTCTTTTACTGTTTTCTTCCTATTTTGAGTTGTACTGCCACGCTGGAAGTGTTCTTAGATTTCATATTCAAAACGAATACAATCACTTATTTTCTGTATGGTGAATTGAATAATAAGTATTGTATTGGTTAGCTTTCAGCTGCACTAAAAAGCATGTCAAGAACAACCTTGCATGGCTCATTGCTCGGATGAAATTCTGGTAATAGCAAAGGCCAAAACTGTGCAAGACATTTCCCTTTTAATAAATAAGATTTAAATGTGATTTTTCCTCTCAGCAAAGTCCTTGAACAGTAGCTAAACAAGTGGCGGTTGCCAAGCAACATGCGAGTGGTAACTTTTGGGATGGCATCTTCATATTAAAATCATATCTAATGTGGATATATCTCTGTTTGTACGTTTCAAACCAGCAGCCAGCAAGCAGTTTTATAGCTGCATGCATTTCCACAGTGGAGTTTACAGGTCTTGCTCAAATGAATAAAGCACAAGAATAGGAATATTAAACAGATTTTTCATCACTGCTCGATGCATACAAGAGAAACATCTTTACTGTACAGAAGTGAGCCATGATCCAGTCCAACAACTGTAGCCTTGAACATGAAGGAATAGAAAGAATGGCCTCTGTTGTCTCCCTTTGAGGCTTATGATGCCTTTGACTTTTTAACCCCGACTTTCATTGGATGAAAGAGTTCCCCTCGCTGTCTGTCTCCTTTTCCCATTCGCTCCCTTCTGTCAGTCATACATGCCCCCCCTCCATCCACACACACACACACACACACACACACACACACACACACACACGCACACACACACACACACACACACACACACACACACACACACACACACACACACACACTCACACAATGCCGTTCCCTTCTCTCTCAGTGCCTTCGGGTCATTTTCAGTTGGTGATTGAACGGACTGTGGAGCTTGTGTATGTGTTTGAAACAGGAGTAGCGGGAAGGAGAGAATGATCCAGTGAAGAGGACAGGGCAATAGAGAGAGTAACAGGATGAGCGAGAGAGAGAGTCACGGGGAGAGAGAGAGAGAGACAGATGCGAGGGCGAACGAGAGGGAGAATTGTACCGGTAGATATCGCCTTGATGTCGATACTGCCCCACCGACCTTCCATCCACCTGGCATCTCTTCCTTCCTCGCCGCCTCCAGTCTGCCTCTCAGCATCACTGAACTTCTTCCTCTAAGAACTCTGAGTGAGAGCGATCAGAACCAATTAGTCATTTACGATGCCGCGCTGCATTTATGACTGTTGCCTAATTATCTCAAGGTGGGGCCAAAGTCCTCTTGCAACAAAACATGCACAATAAGTTTCATGAATATGGATGTTTTTGAAGGCGTAATCTCTTTATCTCTCTCTCTATCATATCAATCTTTCTCTCCATGCCTCAGCTGTCCAGCATCCCCCCTTCCTCTACTTGTATTCCTCTCTTCCACCATGTAATTTGAGAGGGAACACAGTGAGAAAATCCCCCAGTAGTCTGACCCACCGATGAACCTTTGCTTCCCTTTGACAGATCGCTGCAACATGAGCCTTTCATTTCATCGTCGGAAAAAAGGGTCTCTTTTTTTTTTTATGTGTTGTGTCTTTCACCGCAAATGGAAAAAGATCTAGTCCAGTGCCATTAACGTGTGCGATATGTGTGCCTCGTGTGTGTGTGTGTGTTTGTCCACTTTGGTGCCATTGATGTATATGATCATTTGTGTGTCTGTATGGGGCCCATTTGTGAGATAAGGTTAGCTATAGCGGCGATAAGGGGAGCGCAGGAAAAGGGATCCGTTTGGGCCGGACGTCGCGAGAGGTGTCGCAGACAGTTATAATGATTCATTCGGTCGCACTTTAAACACCACTTACTGAGAAAGAACACCCTGAAACACACCACGCTCTCCCAACGACCGATGTGTTAGAATCAGCCTTTTTTGACTGAGAGACATTTGCCATGGTACATTTTTTCTCTCTCCATTTCCTCACAAATTTTACCAACTTTTATACAACTTTCTTTTTACATTTCTGCTCACAGGTCACTAAAAGCATGCACAGCCGGCCCGGCAATGTCGACAATGCAAGGAGAAAAACGGACTACCGCACACGCGCAGATGGGGAGTGACTTCATTCTCTGCTCAGGTAGACATTAATCCACTATATCTTTATATGACAATAAGTTTGCTGCTATATTAATGCTCTGAATGTTAAATACAGCTCCTTTCTTATGTTTAGAGCTACCTTGATAATACAGTAAGATGTGATTTCAAGGTGGATCTGTGAAATGTTAAATGAACTCACCCAAAACCAAAAGGATATCTACCAATTGTCTATCATACGTATTTTTCTTTTAACATTACGGTGAATTACCTGGTTATCAAAACAGCTTTTTAATCATAATTACTATCACTTGGTATGAGATGCGGCAAAAGGGCGAATTGAAGTATTTCCATTATTGCGACGATAAGGCCCATTATAAATCTTTGTCAGGCCAGTGTGAACATAACAGTCCTTTTGTTTTGGACAAAATGAAAGGTTATGGCGATTGAGAGCGAAATTAAAGGTGATAGATGAAATTGAGTATTTCCTGCATGGGGGCATTTAAAAGATTGAGATTGTAATCATTACTGTTGTGCCTGACAAAGAGTCAAATGGGCACGGGGTCCATTGTGTAACGGTAATGAAAAAGTAAGGACTTGACATTGCAAAGGTTAGACTTATGGCAAGAGTGAAGGAAGGGAAGGAAGAGGGGTGGGGGTGGATACAGATAGATGGATGGGATGAATGGAGGCGGAGGTGGAGGAGATGATAGAGGGATAGAGAGGGGAACATGGGGGAAATAGAGGGAGGGGGGAGATAAGAGAGCGCTGGAGGTTGAGAGCAGACTGAAACGCTGGCCAGGTGGATTTGAGAGGTTTCAGGAAGGTCAGTCATTTGACACAGTTGGCTGCACCGTGCCAAGCCTGACCGCTCGGTCCTGCTCGGTCCCTCTGTCTCCATCTCCATCTGTCTCCATGCAACGTAACGTCTGTCCAGATGAAGTACTGGCAGGATGCCCAACACCCTCTCTCTCTCTCTCTCTCTCGCCCTTTCTTTCTGTCAACAGCAGCATGTGAGTGATAAAGACGATTTGGAGAAAGTGTGTGTTTTCTGTGCATAGAGCCGCATAGAGCCGTCTCTGTCATTGTTACATGAAAGCAAACTCCCTCTCATCTACTGGGGGGGGGGGGAGAGATATTTCTCCCTGGCCGGGATCACATTTTGATGAAATAGGTACTTCTATTATTTTTGTAATGTGTGCAGTGGCAATTTATCTCCGTGAAGGCAGTGTGTCCTGTATCAAGAAGAGGTCTCTCCGTCTGGGTCGACCCATTCAAACTGACTATCTGTTTGAAGTTTTTTCCAGTTTATGTTCAATCACAGTGTCCAGGTATTCTGCCACTGAGAACTGCTCGTGTAAAGAGAATGTATCACTTGATTCCAATGACTTTGATTCGTTTGTTTTTTTCTGTTACAATGAGCTGCAAGAATTGACTGAGGAGCTCTTCCTCACTGCTCTTTGGCTGGCAACAAAGAGCCTTGTTATGAAAGCCTTGTGTGAAAGGGCCTTTATTAAATGCTGAACATTGTTTTTTTTGTAAGGTGGTTCTTTCTATTTCCAAAACAAAATTGCAAAATTGCTGACTTATTGAAAATGCTGTCAGGTCTTTTTTTTTCTTCTTTCTTTTTCTTTCGGGTCTTAAACCTCACATTGTGTGATTGGGACATCTTGGGGTGCCTGGTTATGTTCATGTTTTGAGGCTCCTTTAGTTTGCTCTGGTTTTCTGCTGTCTCAGGCCCTGTCCACTCCACTACGTTTTCCATTTCATAACGCTTTATCTTTTGCTACGTTTTACACTGAGCATCCACGCTAGGCCGGAGTTTTAGAAGTTTAAAGACGCTCCGGAGAACAGATGCATTTAAAACTCTGGGAATCCCTCCTAGTGTGGACAGCGGAACCGCATTGGTTAGTTAGTTTATTAGTTTCACCCGCGTACTTGATTGGGTTTTAGCTGTCACGACGTGTCCTTTCCTGATTCGCTACGCCTCTATCACGTGACCCTTTTTCCGAAAAACAAAACAAAAACAACAGCCTTGATTATCGATCGACTACCAAGCAGTTCATTTAGCATTTTATAATTGTACTACTGCCCACATGCAGAGGAAGCAGCTGTTATTGGAGCGATTAGCGAGCGGCGTGGAACGAAAAGCATATAATAATGAAACCAAGAGGAAATGAGTGAGAGACGTGTGTTGGCCACATTTATTGACCTATAATCGCCCGTGTGGACGGAGATTGTTCTTGATTCAAAACCCCGGTGTTAAAACGTATTAGTCTCAGTTTCACCGTTTACAGGTGGTCCAAATACGGCTTTGAAGTGATAAATCCATACACATCTTAACTAGGTGCTGCGAAGACTTTTAGCAGAGGATTCTTCCCAGTGATTCCACCAGGAGCTGTCACAGCCCTGGATGCTGCACTCAAACTCAGCTATTTCCAGATATCGGAGTGTCTCTTACAGTGTTGGAGATGTGCTAATTTAACCACTTGATTTTTTTTGGTTAGTTCATTTTTTTTCATAGGATACAGCCTTTTTTACAGCAGCAACTTTAATCAAACACATGCGTACCCAATACCAGTAATACTTGCTGCAGGAAATGCAGGTGTGTACTCTGCATACCTAATAACCCATCACTAATGTAATAAGTTACACCTGTGCTTTTCCTGCAAAGACATGTCTGCCGTGACTGTATTTTGTGTTCAGTGGTTTGGGGATATCTTTGGAGAGTGAATATGAAGAGATAGAAACGAGCAAAGATAAAGGAGACGTTAATAAAACAGGTGAGGAAAACAGGAAGCAAAAGGAGAAAAAAGACAACGGTGACATTTAGTTCAATCCTTAAATAACAGTTTAGAGTGTATTTCCATGTCTTGGACAGGAAACATATTGGGACAAATGAGAAAGCAAACAATACAGTGTATAGCAAGATGAAAGTTAGCTGTTTGATCAGATGTAATAGATTGGCCAGAGTAGGCCAGCGCATTGCTCAAGTCTCTAAAGTTTTGAGAGTTCATGAGCTTTTGTCCTTTTAGGGGTCAAACAGACATGCACCGTGCGAGTGGATGTATTTGTGTGTGTGTATTTTCATGTTTCTAGTGAACATCTGACATGCACTGAACCCTGAAACCCTTGCGATGCAATTCCTTGGCTCAGGACCTAAATTGCTTGGCAGGCAAGACTTAGGAGACAGCAATGGTGTGTGTGTGTGTGTGTGTGTGTGTGTGTGTGTGTGTGTGTGTGTGTGTGTGTGTGTGTGTGTGTGTGTGTGTGAGAGAGAGAGAGAGAGAGAGAGAGAGTGTGTGTGTGTGTGTGTGTGTGTGTGTGATCGCTAGGTGTGAGTAGTTTATGTTGGTTTGGTTTGAGATAGTTTTTTGCCTTTAAGAAAAATAGATTCTTCAATAACAAGCAGCAAACCAAGACAGCATTCAAAATATTACAATATACATCCTAATTTGCACACTGCATGAAGGTGATACTCTTTTTTTATTTTTGTTAAGTGTGATCACTGCACTACATCTGGATCGCTTATGTTCCCCTTATCCGAGCCCGCACACTCGTTAAAACATGTCAGTATTTGTCTTGTGGAGAATCATTTTTAAGTGGTTTCATTTTGGAATCCAACCCCGTAGCTCGGAGAAACCTGTCTCTGTTCATCTTCCACAAATGAATGGAGTTCTGTGTCTTTTTGAAGCAGGTAATCTGTTATCTGTAATAGATTACATTCTGAGAGTAATCCTCCCAGCCTCTTTCACACTATAAATGCTTTTATGAGCCTCCGGCCTTGTACAGTATAAGTCTTTCATGTATGAGGCTTTCAGCTGTGTGTTAGCTCTGCCAATAAGACATGCTGTTAAATACTTGGCAGCTAGTCCACAGCCTCCACAGCAAATGGTTTGCAGCTGACTTTAATGCACAGTGGCTTTCAAACTTTTCAAAATGATTTTTTGTTGCAGTCAAAACTTTTTTTTGTGAGGGAAGGTCACTGACCTCCACTGCCCTGTGTCACTTTGGTGCCTGGGCGAGCTTTACTAAATACATCCAAAAATAATGAAAGGAACCATTTAATCCCCCAAGCTACCTTTAAAACTGCATGACCTATTGTCAGAGAGGAAGATATCTGTGCGAGCGCGTGTTTATCGGCAGTGGTGGAACCTGCCGTTCCTTTCTACCTGACAGCGTAACCACATTGACACACACACACGCACACACACACACACACACACACACACACACACACACACACGCGCGCGCACACACACCTTGTGTTTTAACAAGATAAGCCTGCTGTGCTTGTTCTCTGTAAAATTGACAGCCAATATATATCAGGAAGGGAAGTCATCATAATGAAGATGGTGCGGTGGACATGTGTTTGTACATGTGTGCACATGTCTGCGTGTTTGTGTGTGTGTGTGTGTGTTATTTTTTGACAAGAAAGCCACAGATTGGGGGGGGTAGAAAGAGAGAGAGAGAGGGAGAGATGGAGGTGAGGAGAGTGGAGAGCTGCATTTTAATGATTCAAAGCTGAGCAACTGAATCTCTCTCTCTCTCTCTCTGTCTCTCTACCCTATAATCCAGAGTTAGGTTATAAACACAGTTAAAGTTTCCATCTATCTTGCTCAACCTGGGTGGCCGAACTGCGTGTTTGTGCGTGTCTGTCTGCATGTGTGTGTTTGCCTATATGTGTTTGTTCCACCGTCCAAAACCTTTTTTTTTTTTTATCATTTTGGTCAAAACAGAAACAAAAGACAGTGGAGAATAACACTTTGTGTAATGTGAACTCTGACTACTCCCGCTGGCTCGTCCCACCGCAGAGCAAAGTCGTTTAGGTGTCTTTGGCAGAGGAAACACACTGCTGATACCTCATGTGCAGTTCAACAGCCATGAAAGAAAACAGTCACATCACTACAAATTGCAGGGTGGATAACACATAAATCTAATGGAATAAAAATAAAGAGAGGGGACGTGCAAAGAAGAACACATCATAGTGGGATGCATCTCCGTTATCTTTATGTTATCACAGTTTTTACACCTGCTGTAAAGACTTTAAGAAAGAGGAGCTCTGTACTGGATGGGCTCATAAATTCACAGACTTGCAGTCACATTGTCACACAAAGATCAGCAGTCTGTACGGCTTTTAAAGAAGTCTCCAGTTGTAATAGGATGCTTTATTGATCCCTTTACTCATATTCTGTTTTTATTGAGGTCAAAGGTCAAGCTTCGGCGCAGAACAGCACCACTGCAGTCGGGACGGGCAGAGGGTGTCACAACGCAACCCCTCACTGCCGTGTGCTGTTCCAACACTTTATCTTTACACTGCTGATGAATAATTCAGGTTGAGTTTTGATTTTGTTCCCGTGCTCTGATCCCATGTATATGTTGTTTGTTTAAGCCGAAGTTTAAATCCACCCGCCCTCATCGAGACGCTGCATCTTTGACCCATGTCCAATAAAAATAAGGATGCAACAGAAATGGAAAAGGTGCATAGTTGAAACTGAACTTAGAAACCCTGACTGTAGATCGCAGTCAGGGTTTCTCGAACTAACAGTAGTTTAGTTATCTAAACCTAACTGAATAGTTTAGTTGACTAAACCTAACTGAGTGTTTAGTTGTTTAAACCTAACTGAGTAGTTTAGTTGTTTAAACCTAACTGAGTAGTTTAGTTGTTTAAACCTAACTGAGTAGTTTAGTTGTCTAAACCTAACGGAATAGTTTAGTTGTCTAAACCTAACGGAATAGTTTAGTTGACTAAACCTAACTGAGTGTTTAGTTGTTTAAACCTAACTGAGTAGTTTAGTTGTCTAAACCTAACGGAATAGTTTAGTTGTTTAAACCTATCAAGTAATTTAGTTGACTAAACCTAACTGAGTAGTTTAGTTATCTTAACCTAACTGAATAGTTTAGTTGTTTAAACCTAACTGAGTAGTTTAGTTGACTAAACCTAACTGAATAGTTTAGTTGTTTAAACCTAACTGAGTAGTTTAGTTGACTAAACCTAACTGAATAGTTTAGTTGTTTAAACCTAACTGAGTAGTTTAGTTGACTAAACCTAACTGAATAGTTTGGTTGTTTAAACCTAACTGAGTAGTTTAGTTGTTTAAACCTATCAAGTAGTTTAGTTGACTAAACCTAACTGAGTAGTTTAGTTGTCTAAACCTAACTGAGTAGTTTAGTTGTCTAAACCTAACTGAGTAGTTTAGTTGTTTAAACCTAACTGAGTAGTTTAGTTGTTTAAACCTAACTGAGTAGTTTAGTTGTCTAAACCTAACTGAGTAGTTTAGTTGTTTAAACCTAACTGAATAGTTTAGTTGTTTAAACCTAACTGGATAGTTTAGTTGTTTAAACCTATCAAGTAGTTTAGTTGACTAAACCTAACTGAGTAGTTTAGTTGTCTAAACCTAACTGAGTAGTTTAGTTGTTTAAACCTAACTGAATAGTTTAGTTGTTTAAACCTAACTGAGTAGTTTAGTTGTTTAAACCTAACTGAATAGTTTAGTTGTTTAAACCTAACTGAGTAGTTTAGTTGTCTAAACCTAACTGAGTAGTTTAGTTATCTTAACCTAACTGAATAGTTTAGTTGTTTAAACCTAACTGAATAGTTTAGTTGTTTAAACCTAACTGAATAGTTTAGTTGTCTAAACCTAACTGAATAGTTTAGTTGTTTAAACCTAACTGAGTAGTTTAGTTGTCTAAACCTAACTGAATAGTTTAGTTGTTTAAACCTAACTGAATAGTTTAGTTGTCTAAACCTAACTGAATAGTTTAGTTGTTTAAACCTAACTGACTAGTTTAGTTGTTTAAACCTAACTGAGTAGTTTAGTTGTTTAAACCTAACTGACTAGTTTAGTTGTTTAAACCTAACTGAGTAGTTTAGTTGTCTCAACCTAACAACTCAGAAAGCTTTTAGTGTCAATGCAGCATTCTTGAGCTCATTACATGCATCTTTCTTGGTAGTGGTTTTGTTTCTTTTAGCGGATATCCTTTGGTTCTTGCCTTTGAGAATCATGGCATAAATACTCTTTGCTCACAGTTTTACAAAATATACTTTTGTTTGTTGGAGTGGCAGTTCCTTCACCATTGGATGACAGATACTATGGTTCCCAGTGTCAGCTGGGCTGCTGTGTGCATAGCTGCTCACTTGTTGGAGTAAGACGCTCGGATATTTGTGCAAAACCAGAGCTCAGTAAAACAGTGGGGCTGCAAAGTTGTATGATGTCTCTAGATTACCAGCTCTGTGCAGTTTGAAAAGAAAAAAACAACAACAAACCAGTCATAATTGCAAACTTTTTGCCTTTCGGGCAAACGTCTCCGTTGAAATAGGTCACACGTGGTGAGCTCCTATAACTGAAACTATAAGGTTAAGATAAAGGAAACCAACACTAAATATGACTATTTTTAAAAGCTATGTTGCAGATCCTGAGAGTGGATTTATGCATAGGTGTATTTGATGTGTTTTACGTGATAAACTACATAATCTTTACATAAAGATTTAGGACTCCCACAGTTAAAGCTGTGGGAGTCCGTTTAATTAACCGGACAGAGTCAAAGAGGGAGGCATGGTATACGAACTTGCTGACACCACTCTTTAGCTGGTGAGTTATAGAGAGCCTCTATATGATCTGTGGGTGGCCTAAAGAGACAGGAGGGTAGTTTGAGCTTGTTCTGAGGAAAGTGAAACCAGCCAATCCTCTCAAGTCTTACATCAACATCAGAATGTTATTGATGTGCTCTATTTTAAGGTGAGAGCTTTGAGAGTCTCTCTCTCTCTCTCTCTCTCTCTCTCTCTCTCTCTCTCTCTGTACTGTATATATTTCTCTTACTCCCTCTCTCCCGCCCCGTGTCTGTGTATGCATGGAGCATTCCTCTCATTGCAAAACTATGTGAAAAAAATAAGCTGACTTTCCCAAAAGTTAATGATTTAGAAGAGGTGTTGGCAGACTAAATTATCACCTTCTGAAAGGACCCATTGAGATGACATATCTGAGCCACACATATCTGCAGCAAAGCTCAGCTCAGCCAAGAAAGACGGAGCTGAGCCCCACCCAAATCCCAAAAACTGTAATGAACCATGGCTGTTTCGCTCTTTGTCAATCGAAACATGAAACAGATCTCTCAAAAGCTCTGAGAATATTTGATTAAATATGGGTCATGGGCCATTTCAAGCCCCGCAACAGCCCGCGGAAGTGTTTTAACCTGTTTTGCCACGAGTAACACATTGTATTTGATCAACTTTGCCTGAATGATAAAAGCTGAAGAAATGCAGAGACACCTTTTTTTTCTTCTTCTTCTTCTTTTCTCTTTCAAGGTGTCACTTCCTTAAGCACTTTGTTTCTGCTCGGTTGAATCGAGGTATATGGAGGTTAACCATGCAAACCTTAAATCACTTAACTGATGTATTAGATGGTTTCGACTTCTGAGGCTCTCCCGCACATTCACCTCTTTTGCCGATCCTCCCGTATGAAAATCATGAGATGAAAAATCCCCCGAGATGAAAGAGCAGAAAGTGAGCCAGTGTAATACGACAGCTAAATTGACGGCGTTGGACAGACTAAGCTGACTGTTCTGAAGGTCTAATGAAAGGTTTCTTTGAGAGGCCATGTCAGCAGGTGAATGGAGGTGAAATATGCCGGCTCCCCCCCCCGCTCTCTCTTCCCACCTGTCTTCTACTCTCCTATCCCCCTCTACCTCTTTATCTGGGCTGAAAAGAAAGCCTGTCTCTGCTTTGATAGGCAGAGTTATTATTGGCTCCAATGGTGGTCTGAGGCCTGGGTGTACTTGACTGAGGTTCACAAACACTCATCAAGGCTCATATTTATACCATGCAGTGTTACTCTCAAGGAACTGTGAGTAATAATAGCCGAGGTAACATACTATATATGTGTACATATGTATATACACATGTATCCTCTAACTTGAAATCATTTTATTGGGAGTGAAGGTCTTTCCTTCCATCAAGGACGATGGACTTTTTAGCGTTTCTTCTTGGATCTACACATGTTTCAATCTGTCTGTCAGTCCGTGTATGTATGTATGTGTGTGTGTGTGTGTGTGTGTGTGTGTGTGTGTGTGTGTCATGCTGCTAACAGAGGGAGGTATTCCACTACATCTTTCAACTTCCTTTGATGGGCCTTCTTGATTTATAGCAACATTAAAAGGCTGTTGCCGGCGTTTGCATTTTTATTTTATGTTTCCTCTTCCTTGCATGAAGAGAGGCTATATGACTTATTAGTGCGACAGATTCTGCAGAGGACAGTGTTTTGGTGTGTGTGTGTGTGTGTGTGGAGGGGCAGGTGGGTGTGTTGGGGGCGGATCAGTTAGACTGCAGTCGGTGCTTCATGCATTTCAATGACTAGTTATCAAATCTCAAATCAAACTTTTCATGGAAAGTTGAACAAGAAAAATGAAGATGTGCTTTTAAAAAAATAAAAAAAATAATACAGATTAAAGAAAATGTATCCAATTCTAATTTACTTAGATGCATTTTGATACTACTGGACACATTGGGCAGACCATAGCTAATTAAATTACCTCACCAGTATACACATACATAACTACCTTTTTTGTTTATTCTGAATTTTCTGAAGAGAAAACACATCTGCAATGCATCACTGGTTTGATTGAGTTTGACAATAATGCCAAACAGGCAATATATCAAATTGCATTCTGGTCCAAAGACGCCTGCTTTTACGTGATCTTTGTTTTCTCAAAATGTGGAAATGAACACTACGTACGCTGTTCAAACGGCAGCTTAAGACAAAAATGGAATCTGACACCACCTTGCATCGGGCCCCTGGGCGAGTGAGAGACAATATGTTGTTCTAATATGCAAATGTTGCATTAAGGATTCAGTGAAAATGAGCGGGTGAGATGATCACACCATTAAAAGTTAGCATTAGCAATGTAGTATGCTAATCAGGCCAGATGGGACCATTCTGTTTGTGTAAATTAACTCACTCGACTTCTTTGTCGTTAGGCCTGGAAATATAAGCTTTGACAGGCCTTTGAGAATGTTTTCCTTAGAAATACACTGAGAAAAACTTCATTGGCTGAAATATTTATGTTGAAGTATGTAACTTTATGAAAAAAATCTACAGGCAGAAATATAATAATAAAAATAAAGTCGTGTCCCTTTCTTCAAGGCACTGCTGACTTTCTCCCAGTAAAACTAAAACCACCATCTTTCCCTTTAACCGGCCCTAACCAATATCTGCGTGTGCATAAACACAACCATAACACATTGGATAATGATTTAGTCACTATGAGCAGCTCTACTATCACAAGTATGTGTATCATATGGAGTCAGTAAATATTTTACTGGTATTTTCGGTTTCATTGTGTTGATAAATACATGCACATAGGTAGCGAAGAAGGAGACAACCCCAAGTTCTATAAGCACAGGCGGAGCCCTCTACCTGTATGGGTTATACTCTCCTCCAATCACGAGCATGCATTCGCTCCCTGAAAATCAAGCGGAGCCTTTCAACGAGGACACGCCGACTTGAATATGTGTGGACCCCACAGTGCAAGAGGCAGTTCTAGCTGCTGCTAAACTATTCTACGCCCTGTCCAGCGAGGCCCCTCGGCCTGTGCTCCTAGAACTAGGGTTACAATATTGAAAACTTGGTTTCGACTCACACAAACTCTGCCCTTCGCTGGATTCCACGGGTGCAGCCCAGTGATTGTATACCCTGCTGCGACATAACATCGACCCAACCACACAGATCCTGAGAGACTTCTTCTTCCTAACCCAGCAGTAGGGGGCCCCAGCCAACCCAGTAAGTAGTAGGGGCCCCCAGCCAACCCAGGTATACGTGACTGAACCGGGTCGAGCCGTGGTCTAACTCCAAGCGGTTCATTCACTGATCATTTTACTTTATACCCTCATATTTCTTGTAGAGTGTATTTTTGAAACTGTTATGTTTTTTGTGCTGCTATTTTTGAATTTCTAAATGATTATTATTCTATTATTCTATTCTAGGAGAAAATGGACCATGTAACCTTTTTTTTTTTGTCTGTTAGCAATGGCAATCATTTCTAATTCTGTTATTCTACTAATGGATAAATGCAGGAAAAACAACTGTCTGCACTATAAACTAACAGCAAACGCTCCTGAATACTGTCACCATCCTAACAACACTGAACAAACTGTCTCTCAAAGAACCCAGGATCCCTATTTAGCCAAAATCAGTATTAGTTTTCCACCACTGTCCGTGGGCTAGTTCTGGCTCTCCGGCTCTATAATCCAGGGCATATTCTAAGATCCTTAACCCAGCAGCAAGCTTTGTTTTGGGGGTTTAGTCCAGCTCTGCTCTTGGGAGGTCTAACAGCTCATCCAAACCCCCTCCAGTCATTTTTGGCGTGAAGGATTTTTATTTTCAATCACGCTGTCCCAATCCCCGGGACAATTAGAGGTCATCGAGGAGCAGTTTACAGAAAGTGCAGAGCTACAGAATGTTGTTTTGGAAAGTTGTAATGGTCCCTTGTGTGAGCGAATAGGCTTGGAATAGGCTTGGAAAAAAAGACGTGTACAACACAGAAACAGAAATAGGTTGCTTATCTTTTATTAATTTTTACTTTCCGGAAAATCTTGTTTATCTAAATCCGCCAGGAGTCGAGGTTGTCCAAGAAAATTAAATGTTCTGCTTAGACATTCATTGAAATTCCTCACCAGGTCTTATTGAAATTTGAATGGAATACATTTTCATTTTTCTATTGCTTGTGCTCATTATCAATCCACAAGTAACATCAAAGAACTGAGGCTTTGACACACATAGGCTGAACAATATTCCACAGTACGAAAATATCGTTACTACCTGTGGCATTAATACTTGCAATGTGGGATGTTTGTTGAGAAAACAGCACATTTTCTGTCCTAGCTTCATAATCCATCTCCCAAAACCATTAAGATGTGAGACTTCAGCCTCCTCTGCAGTCTGCACTAAAGATACAAGGCAACTGGTGCAACAGATTCCTCACATTCTTTCTGTGTGACAACATTTGGCCCATATTTTTATACTGCATATTTGTTTAAGACCAGCAAACTAAAAATCGGACTAAATCCAATTAAAACCAATGTTGCTTCGCAGCCATTTACCAAAATCAACTTTAAAGGGTTTAAAATAACCTTGGTGCACTCAGCCACCTTTCGTTTGTACACGTACTCTTGCAGCCAAACTAAACAGCGCTCTCTCTCTCTCTCTCTCTCTCTCTCTCTCTGTCTGTCTCTCCCGCTCTCTCATTATCTTGTCAGCATGAGGTCATTGTCTCATCCATGCCCAATGATGTCATTTCCTTCATAAACAAGTTTAACTTCCTCTCTTGGGTCCATATCAGCTGAGCTTATCCTGTGAGTGCCCCAGTGGTTCATTTCAGCTAGACCCTCTTTTAGTTTACATTCATTTTTGCACAGCTGCATATACTTTACATAATATAGTAACTATATTCACTTTGCACATTACTGTGTTTAGTTCGACAGCGCTTGACAGAATACAAATAGGCTACTAGCATGCCGCAGAGCTACAAAAGAGCAGTTTGGTGAGTCAAATGTTGTCCCTGGATGTATGTAGGAACTACTCCAGCTCCCCTGACTCACAGCACAGAATAAACCAGTGAAAGCAGCGGACTTTTCACTGGACTTGTTAGTGGAGTAGTGTTTGTACAGCAGTGTGGATCAAGTGAGCAACCACAAGCTACACAGATGTCAAACAACTCTCAGGCACTGCAGTATGTGGAATTCAACAGCTTCACTTTGACCATTTGAAAGGCCCGACACTCCTGTACCTTTACTCAAGTGGAGCTTGTCCTTCTCTAAATCAGCAAGGTAAAGGGAATGGTTATGCAATTTATAGAGTGAGGCACAGCTGTATCCTGCCTGGAACAACATGGGCTGGGTTACCGCATTCAGCCGAGGTAATCGCAATCTAGATGAGCTTTAAAGCTGATGGTTGCTGGAAGGGAAAAAAGGGGGACCTGTTTTCTTTGCCAAACCCCTGCTCTCTGTTTCTCAGGGAAGGTTGATATGGGTTAGGAGTTTAAAAACTGCTACACACCCATGTGTTTTAACAGTTCTCCACCACATGTGTTATCAGCTGAGCCATGGATGTGGGAAAGCCCCGCAGGCACTATGACATCATGCCTTCTGTAAAACTAGATATAGTTTAACACACAAAGGGTGTAACTTGAAAATGTAGGAAATGGGGAAGATTGATGGAAACAACCGAAACCAGTGGAAGCAAACAAAGATACAAAATGCCGACAAACTGTTAAAATGTAACCCTCAGATGGTGGTAACTCCCACCTCTGAATCAGACTGTATGTTAGATGTGATTTCCAGGAGGAGCGTTGCATCTCTCATCCTCGCAGCAGCAGTATCCTTTACAATATGAAAGCACTGTTGACTCTCTGGCCTGTATCGATGTGTTTTTACCACGGCCTGGCTAAAGACATTGATTTTTTTTTAGCTTCAAATTGATTTTTGAGTGCTCGCCCTTTAAAAGCTTCGGCATAGTCAGCTGTTTAGTGTTGAAATGTTTTAACAGTTAAAGCTTCTCCGCATGTGTTATCAGTTTAGCCATAATGAGCAAGAAGCCCAGTGGCCGAGTGACATCATTTATGGTTTAGCACTAACACACAGGGGCGGAACTGGAAAATAGCAGGGAATCTTTGGAAATAAGGGAACTAAAAAAAAAAAAAAAAAAACATGATGATATGTTATACAGGCACATTTGAAACTTGAGCATGTTGATGTAATTGCTTTTGATGGTACTAGAAACAGTGAGCACACACACTGTCTTATACATTTTTGCTGAGAAGGGCAATGCAGGATGGACTGCCTGTTAAGCACTACAGTTTAATAACACCTCATAAACACGTGGGCTCTTTTCAGAAAAACACAAGTAATGACATTAGATCAGCCTAATCATTTTAGGTCCTTTCATCGCGTCAACTCGTGATGGAGAGTGACATGATTGCTGCTGTAAGACCTTGCTCAGCTTTTAGAAGAAGGAAAATAAAAAATAAAAGTAGATTGGATAACACAATATAAAACATATTTAGACCACATCATACATCATGGCAGAAATGGTAGATATGATGTAATATTGACGAAAGAGTTAGTACATTCGTATTCTTATTAAAGTATATTACTCATTTTATACATCCCCAGAGCAAAAATTAGTTATTGAAGAAATAAGGCTCCATATTGTAATACTGTAGATAGACAGTAGATACAGTAGATCATGTAAAAAATTCATTCAGATTACAATACTACTACACCATAGTTCGAGTTCGAAAAAAAAAATTAAATGTGATAATGAGATATGATTTTCTGGTGAACTTTGTAACACATGTTACAATTCAAAGTAAGCTTAATTTACCCACCGATTTATGGTCCATTCCTGATATTAATATGAATAGATACATTACTGAGGCCATTAGGAGAACTCGTGCCTCCACCACTCAACAAGGGTGTTTTGATTAAAGGAGGTAAATCAGCTAAAGTCATATACATATAAAGTCTGGTCTTTCTACAGCAAGAGAGAAGTGGTGAACTGCTCATGTTGTTCAAAGGGAGCTTTAGGGAATATTACATCATCATTGTCATCAGCACCATGACCACTGCACTGACCAGCACCATCATCATCATCATCTACACTGCCCTAATCACCACCATCATCATCATCATCATCATCATCATCATCATCATCATCCAGAGCTCAGCACACGAGCATAATAACTCCAAGATGTAGGGCCTCGTTGGAAAGATGACATCATTATTTCCCCCCTCTATAACTCTCCAGGGTACAACTGACTGAGCTGAAGAGCAGGGACGCAGTTTTGTAGATGGCGTGATGTGTTGGCATCTTTGCAGGGATTGTCAGCTGCTTTGCTGGCTTCATCTCACAGAAACGGCCCCGTAGGAAAGTTGACATCATCCTCGTGCTGCAGAACAATAACTGGCATCCCTAATCCGCCGACATAAAATTGACATATGTCTGGAAGAGGTGGAGATATATGACAACAATGGAAGTCGTTGGCCCTTCTGCAGGAAATAGTCAGCTGTTTGGCGTTCTGGAAATAAATGGAGGGGATTGAAGTGTTTTAGCAGAGCAAGTAGACTGGCCAGAGACACGGTCCATGCACTGTGACTGTAAGGGTTCAAACCTTCCTCGTGAAGCGTTGTCACACATCTCTGTTTGATGTTACGAGTGTATCTGCGATGTAATGTCTATCATCGGTTTAATAACCCTCTGGTGGGTGACTTCAGTCTGCCCCTGGGTTAAATGACATGATTCCCAGACACTGTGGGCCTATGTGTAAAACTTGAAACTGATATAAAAATGGGGAAACAGGAAGGTTGAAAGCATCTGAATAAAATCCTAACCACAGAGAGCTCAAGGTTAAAAACCTAAACCCCACCATGTTTGGTTCTAAACACAGCATACTATGCCTCCACCCTCCAAATGGTTTTGATTTTAGGAAGTTAATTAGTGAAACTTGGAACCATCAGTGATTGAGGGAATCCTTCAGCTGTGTTTAACTAAAACCACAAGTGCTACAGGTAATGCTAGCTGACTTAAATAGCAGCGTGTAGAACTCTTCTGGTGGATTAGCGCTCTGAAAGTGACAGCATGGTGGGGAATGATGACCACAGCGCTAGAAAGGTATGCGTTTCTTATCTGTCAGCAGTTTCCTAAGGAGAGAGAGGGCGTGTGTGTGTATTTGTGGTCGGTGATGTGCCACATAAAAAATGCCAAATGCTGAAAATGCCAGAGACGCAAGCGCGCACGCACCTACACACACACACGACTAAGTGGTGAGTTTTCACAGAGAGCTGACAGCTATGTGATGTCATCTTGCTCTCGCAATATGCATCAGATGAATGGGGTGAATGCACTATGTACACATGCTTATTGCCACCACTGTGTCACCACCTATGCCTGTCACTTTAATGGATTTTATAGTAGCGATTTTAATCAGAAAATACAACATGCACAGCATACACGACAGATAATTAAACCTGTCAGTGAGTCATTTCTCAATCTCACAAACAATGAATTAGGTTAATTACTCATTTTCACATTCTTCCTTACTGCAGTTCTCCTAATGACCACTAAATGTCGACTCCAGGAGAACGAGGGTAATTATTGAAGGGGCTGAGAGGGATCCCCATTCTGCCTTCATCCACAAAGTCAACTTAAGTTTTTAGATAATATTGTACACTCAAAAGCTAATAATGCTTCAAATGTTTGTCTTGAGGGGGATTTGGAAACGTATAAGATAAGAATCAGAATCAGCTTTAAGCAACATGGAATTTGACTCCGGTTTCACTTAGATCTTCGTACTTATACACAATATACAATAAACAAGATAGTAGTCAGGCATAACGAGAAGTAGGATTGCCAAGAAGTCTCACCGTATCACTGTTGGCACACTTTAGTCACTCCAACTAGGCCCCATCCTACGTCAGTACATTATTATAATTGCATTGATGTTACTAACTCTGTGGTACTGGATGAAAATGCTGGTTGCATTCAAAGATTGAATCATAGCGGTTAGCTTAATGGGCTAGCATATTTGAGAAAGGGCCCCCCTGTTCAGTCACAAGCGCAGATCATTAGGATCTACTGGTAAAGATGTTCTCCATGGTGTTAACAGGTCATGGGATGATGAGCTCTTTGATATTTATTGTGTTCATTATGTTCCTGGCCAGCACACCAATACAGTTAATAAGATGGGGTCGTTCTGAACAGTGTGATCGTCTGTCTGCATCCGCTCTGTCTCTTTCAGGCACAAACAATACTGGGTGGCCGCATTTGAGTCATCTAATTCATTCATAAACTTACTGTATGGCTCAGTACAACGTGTTGCTTGACAGGGCCGTCTGGTGGGTTCTCACATGACCAGGAAGAAGGATGAGTAAACTCTTTCATTGCTGGGACCACTGGATATCGCTGAGGGGCCTGTGGGCATTACAAATCTGAATCACTGATATAAAAGGAATCACTCAGAGAGACAGAGTCAGGCGGCGATAGTAATGAGAGCGGTTTGGCATCCCCCGTACAAGCAGGACGCAGCGTGCTGCGAGGCTGACTCAGGGCTCTCAGGGGGGGCGATGGCGTCACCGTCTGAATAATGAAAAATCTGCAGCTTCAAGTGCGCTGTATACCTTACTCTCTCTTTAGATGGGTCCTGGGGCACAATGCAGCTTAGTCTCTGACTCACGCGAGTCACGCTGGCGTCTAGAGAGGAAGACATTGTGTATTGTGTTCGACTCAATGAGGAGTCCTCGCAGCTGAATCGTTGGGGTTATACGAACCACGTGACTCATTTTGCTCAGGTCCATAAAGCCGCTTCCTCGTATCGGATGCATGAAAACATGATCTGTGAAACTAGGTGGGGCGCTTTGAGCTGCGGCAGTCGCACGGGGATGTGAAGGTGTTGCATGACAGCCCTTTGAGAAGCTGAGAAATCGACCATAAGCATTGTCAAATATGGGGATGCCTGAACGTCCATGGGACAAAATGTTTACGGTCCATATGTGTGTTCAGATCTGCTTTGGTTTGAGTTGTTTTATGTTCAGGAGGAGTGTTTTAGTTTGACATCAGCATGTGACCGTCTGGCTTCAATGTGACTAACATGTCACCTGAAGCGCTCACCTAATCATTTTAGCAATCCCTCTTTTTGGAACCACACACACACACACACGCACGCACGCACATGCACGTCCTGTTGAACTCGTCTTCCTTCCTGTGGAATGACAACGCTTCCTTGTTTATGCAGCAACCGTAAAAACACAATCAGCCACAAGTCAACACTGACTGACTCCCAACAAGCTGGATTACTGCTCTAATTGAGCTTTAATAAGCCCTTATTAAACGGCCGCAGGCCTCGTTAGGCAGTTCATTAAGTCATTTCATCCTTTTATTCCTTCATTAAGTCTATTTTCTTCTCTCTTTTCTTCTCAGGAAGTGTGGAAGTGGTGAGGTCTGGGAGATCACGACCTTAATTCTCTCCAAGACAGACAGTTTAATTAACACTGGAGGAATCCTCAGTGGCTCCAGACCTCCACACTGGGAATGTACTGCTAAGGTAAGGCTCTAAGCTAATGTGTTTTTTACTGGCAATATACACTAATAACCTTTTAAATTACAGCTACCGTGTTCCCTGCATTTATGATGTAATTAGATGTTGGTTTTGAATGCATAGAAAATGGATACAAATTATGAATACACGTGTAATTTAGCAGCGTTTGAGAGAAATACCTGATAACGAACAACAGCGGTTTAATTAAATGCAAGCCATTTATTTCACCAGACCCCAACATGACGAATAAGTAGAAAAGTAAATGTATAAATATATTGCAGAGTAGACAGCTACTGTATGTATCAGACTGGGAGGTATACAAGTATTCAAAGTTACTGACGGAAGGGAAATTGCAACAGACAGTCTGTTGGTACTTCCCCTTCATTAAACATCCAACTATGAGCCGTTTCCCACAGTTGACGCTGACGTTTCAGCTCCAGTAGCTCAACATGAGACTGTTGCACCACTGGTGTTTACGTGGAGGCTGTTTACGGTTCAAAACAGGAAATGTTGACCTATTCATTTCATAAACCTACAAAACCAAGTCTGACTGGAAGTGAAGAGGATGAAACACGGATTGTTTGTTTTAAGTTGAGTTCATGCTGGAAGTCTCTACATGTTTGAGCTCTATTCTGTTTCAGGCCTCACTTTGTTGGCTTTTGGCCAATCTGCTTCTTCTT
>JBAMJR010000163.1:4597500-4602500 GCA_038501785.1 Myoxocephalus aenaeus
TGCTCAGGCTACCACCGAGACCTCACACACTTTGTAGAACTCGCCGCTTTTCTATACCACTCGCACTCCCGAAATCGATCCTAATCCATATTTTATTTCTTACGAGAATTACTGTGGGCCGAGCTGAAATTTCAGTAATTATTTGTTGCAGTAAAATATCCTATATTTATGAGGGTTTGCTGCCAATGCACCTCCTGGCTTTTACATCAGTGTCCCGTAGCATCATTTTAAAGCTTTGAAGGCGGATTCTATCCCCCAAAAATCAACAATGAGCTGTCAAAAAAAGTCAGCTTGATGAAATCAAATTTTTAAAAGTTTTCGAAACTTTTTTCGGGTTATGGGTTCGTGTCTCCTCAGAATACAAGTGATGCAAGGAAAATAACAGACTGCGACCCGTTCTCATCCCTTCACTCCACATTCACAGAATGGGTCAAACATATTGATTAATTAATTGATTATTCTGTGTGTAGTTGGCTATGCAACCCATGAAAGCATTATGATTAGATGAATTACCTTTATTTCTATTTCACTGATGATTACTATCATGTCAGCCTTGTCTACCATTACCAACCCATCCTCTCAACGTATACACATGACACTGATCAGTGAACTCTCAAACAAGGCAGGCCTCTCCATGACTACATATTCACACAAGCAAAACTGGCTCTGCTCTGTCCGTTTTTTTTTTTGGGGTTCAAATATTCCAAGCAATGTCAAACAATCAAGTATATAGCTCAAAACCACATCTCCAAACGTGTGAATACGTCTTCATGGGAGTGAGACGAGGTGAGCTAATCCAGCACCGCTCGGTTCCCCGCGCAGTTGCAGGTTTGCACAGTTCATCCGGGGCCACAGAGGAGTGTTCTGCACAAAACGAGTATCCATTCAGAGACCGAGGTGGATGCTTAGCTGTAAGGTAGGGACTGTTGAAACATTATTTTAGGTGAAATGAAAAGTAGAATCAAAAACAGCCTTTTGATTGGATCCAAGGCCTTTGCTGAACTCTTCTTCCAAACTCATCACTCCCCTTTTCTACCTTTGCTCTCTGGTGCCAACTCCATCATTTCCCTCACTATGTCTTACGCTTATGGACACCCACTCTATTTTTCCTTCCTTTTTTTTTCTCCCTCCCTCCCTCCCTCCCTCCCTCCCGCCTCGCCTTTTCGTCACTCCATCCTCCTCTTTTTTATCATTCCCAAACCGTGAATCTTAAATCTTTTTGTTCCATGTGTATTGTTTCCCATGCATGCCTTCACGTCCATCTGTCTTTCTGTGTCTCTCTGTCGCTTTCAAATTCTGTATTTAAAAAAAAATCTTAATTTATGCATAATTGGCTTTATGAAGAAAGAAATGTTGACACTAAGTAACAGAAAAAGACAAGCTATCAGAAGTACAGCAGAAAATCTTTAATTTATTTTAATCAGCCTGTGTACTGTCATTCTCCACACAACACACATTGAGAAAATGATGGAACACTAATCAATATAGCTCAATCATAAATGTAAAAAAATTGAATTTTAGAAATTTAAGGAAATGCAATTTTTTTTGCTTTCTTGACGAGAGGTGGATGAGAAGAGAAAAAAAAACATATATGTATAATAAATATGAAGCAAATACACAAACAAAAAGGTGGTTACTTTTGCACATGCTAGTGTTTCCCCTTGTTTCCAGTCTTTATGCTAAGCTAACCAGCTACTGGGTGTAGCTTCATATTCAGCACAGAGATATGAGTATGAATGTAAATGATTAGACTGCTCCGGGAGAGTGACGACATAGTATAAAGACCCAATTAACTGCAGGGAAAGTGGACGGGTCAAACAATCATGGGACTTTCACCCAGGAGACCAGTGTTCGTGAACCAAAGTGTTGTTGTGTTATTTTTCAAGTTACCGGTACATGTCTTTTGTGCTTATGTTACACTGGCTGCATTTGACTTAGTTTACGTGGTTATTTTAAGCCTAACTGTAATGTATTCCCAAGACATAAGCAAGTGTTTTCCAAGCGGTACCCGGGGTTTAGTGCGACCGTAGTGCGCCGTCACAGCTTGACGCTCTGGGCTACCCGGTCCTCCAGGAAGTGGCCCTTCTAAAGCCAAATGGGATCTGACCAAGCAGTACGTGATGATTTGGAACGAGAACATTTTGTCACCTCCGCCTGTGCAGTTCATCAGTAAGTCTTAAGATGTATTCTCAATCAACATACATGATTTAGTTGCGTGTGGTGGGTACTTCCAGCTGACGGGTGTTGTGCCTCTTTGCCAGGAACATGAAAAGCAAGTTTGTTTTCTCCTGCTCCCCTCCTGCTATCTTTGTTGCCGTCTTTAGCTCCCTTCAAACCCCTTCCTACCGTTGCAGTCGAGCTGAGTTCATTTGAGGTCAGACAGACAGTGTGTGCTGCCCCCGGGGAGATACAGGCTGGCTACCAACCAGATAAGTTGAAAGGCGATGTCCTGGTATTTCCACCCTCTCTCTCTCTCTCTCTCTCTTTCTCTCTCGCTCTCTTATTTCTGAGAGCTTGTTGCTCCCACTGAGCGCTGAAAGCTCAGACGAGCTCCTTGGAAACCAAATATGCCCCTTAGAGCAAATAATAATGATAATAAATGAAGTACACTCTGTCCTTATCACTTCTCAGCCTTATCACTTCTCAGCCTCCCTCATCATCTCATCTTCCACGCGCAGTCTTATCCACAGATTTGAATGATTTATTCTTGTCAGCATAAATTACAGCAATAACTCCGGCGTACCATAAGAGAATCGGATACCGATGCAGTTGCTGATTCAGCAGCGATGTGTCGTGGGGGCCTCCAATGCCGGCGAATTTTGATCGGTGTGCGTCCCGGTGTGCGCGCGCATGTGTTTGTTTGAACTCACTTGGCTTTTCCCTAACAAGTTTGATCTGAGTAAGCAAGGAGGCCAGCCAAATAACTGTGCAGCGAGAGAGAAAGAAACAGGGTCAGAGAGTGTGTGAAGCAATGGGACAGGCAGAAAGGCAGAGGCAAACACTTACTCAGGCTAAACCCTGAAGTCATGGACAGGAAGCTGATATTTTCCCAGACTTACTCTTTTTTTCTTTGGAGTCTGATCCGACAATTGCAGCTTCCTCTGAGGGGCTAATAATACAACAGAGCCATTGTGCCATGCGTCGTTTCCCTCCGCCTGGTTTAGCAAGGGAGAAGGCGTTTGCATGAAATCTTTCCACTCCCAGTGTGGCTGGGTGGAGCTTTTACAGCCATCAGATTGGATTGTCACACCACATGGTAATAATGCACTATTATAGTCTGGCTCAGATGGATATGAATACACAGATACACAGCGCTCTAGCTAGTCGCCCTAATAGGCTCTACATTCCCTGTGTCGATCTTGTACTGGTGATTTATTTATTTTTCTCCAAATTAGTTCTTTTTTAGGTGAAACAGCTGTGCAGAAAGTGTGAATTATGGGCAAATAATTGCAGTTTTTTATTGACTTTGTATGCAACCGTGCTGCCTAAACCATTTGCTCCCTTGGCTTTCTGTCTGAACACACAGGGGAGGGTACTAGAGCGTATCGCTTTTAGCTTGAAACCGCGAACAAATCTGCCAACGTGATTGGATTAATGTTTGTATTATTGCTTCCAATATAAAATAACTTGTTTTAAGAAGATATAGGGCAAACCAGTGTTGTTATTTCACCCCATTGGTAGACATTAGAGCACTGCAAGGCAATTTGGAGTTCTTTGGTCCTACGAGACCCAAAACAAATGGGTGCAGATATATACATTAACTCTCATGTAGGTGGGACTGTGTGGTCAGCATCATCATCATCATCAGCGTTGAATGACATTTTCTATTGCTATTGTTATACTTCTATTATTAATGGGCCTACCATGCATTGTCTTGCTGAAACTGTGATGTGATAAGCTACTTTGGGTATTGTATAGATGGTTTCCTTCTGATAACAGTCAAACTAAACAAGGCTGATCTGAAATCTGATCATCTGCTTCGTGTTTATTGCGATCGCAAACAACGTGAACTTTAAGAAATAAGAATGATTTGTAGCAAGGTGTGTTTTAAAGGTCTCTTAGTAAACAGGTGAGTAACCGCATTAGCATTTCTTTAGATTAAAAACATCCATAATGCTTTGTGTCTTATTCGTCCTGTGGGACAGGGCCGAGTTTTATTAGAAACAGTGTTGTGGGCAGATGTGGCATTGGAAACAGTCCCACACAGACGTGAAGCCTGAATGTGAGATGATATTACTTGTTGGATGGATGGCTTTTGTGGTGTTCTTGACACAGCCTTATAAAAAAAATATAAGTGATCCTGCAAATGAAATATTAACCCTAGCATTGCTTTACTATTCTCTCCGTATTCTATGCTCCACCTGCATTGCATTGCACGTGTGGGCTTTTTATACAGTCCAATGTTTTGTTGAATTTTTAAAACACACAACCTTCACTTATTATTCCCATTTCCTAGACACACAAATGATCAATGGCGTCTCGGGAGATGAGATGATAATATAAAATCACGAGGGAAAGCATTACTCTTACATGCGTGGTGAGAAAGGAGCGCTTTTATGGCCTAGACAGTGCAACATTAAAAAGACAAATCACCGTGCATCCCGGCTTACCCTTGATCATCCCCACAGGCAGAGCAAAGTCTGGCCATGTTGACCAGTGTGTCTGTCTCCGTGTGTGTGTGACTGTATCTTGCATGCATCCCTATCTGTCCATCTGGCTTCTGGCCTGTCATGCTGTTTGTGATGACCATGCATCCATCATTTTATCAGTAAGTCTATCAATAGTGTATGTATGTGTGTGTCCATGGGTGAAATGACCACTGGGCTTCCCGCTGTGTCGACCACATGCTCCACTCCGTCCTCCTCACCTCGGGTCCTCCTTTTTAACGCACCTGGCCGCTCTACCTTGACCACTCGTGTTGTTCGGCCTGGCCTGGCCTTTTGTGTTGCACTGAGCCATTGCATTATTCTCACTTGTTCATCCTTGGGGCCCCATGTGGG
>JBAMJR010000163.1:4607500-4732500 GCA_038501785.1 Myoxocephalus aenaeus
CTAGTGCGCGGACGTGGGAGACACTCTAATAGAGTGGAGAGCTTTGCTCTGCAGGCCCGAGGAGTGACGGGAGAACCGCGGGGACACACACGCAGTCAGAGCTCGGCTTACACAGGAAACTGCTGAGACGTGCAGGTCATGTCTGTTCCCATGTTTATGGACCCGGCAGTCTCAGAAAGGCAGACCAGCACACACACACACAACCCCTGCGTAATCAAATGCGTTGTTTTTGTGTGCTGCTGGACAAAGTTTTGGCTAAGACAGCATTGTTTGCTTGACAAAGTAGGAGCTGGTTTTGTCTACCAAGGACTACAGGTCAGCTTGACTTTGTTTTATGGCTGTTGTTTGAGGACATGGATGCAAGTGTGCACAAACTCTCAGGAACACGCGTGAATACTGCACATGCAGACACCTCGCCTACAGTAATTGAGTTTTCTGAAGGTTAAACTGGACACAAACTAATCTGTTTTGGCCTCCAAGGGCAAGCCCCTCCTGAAATAATGAGCTTCGGAGTTTACCCTTTACTAAATCTCCCCAGTAGACCACAGATGGCCTTTCAATTACCAAGCTAAAACATGCAGAATGGCAATGCATGGCATTATCAATGAACATGCAACAGGGACCACCTCCTCGTGAGCAAGCAGGCAAGAACACACACACAGACACACACACACACACACACGCGCACACATGCTGACAAACACACAAGCATATAGTGTATGTACACACACTTGCATGTGTGGACACGACCACATAGAGCCAGATTACTTTGCCTATGTGCTTAGCAAGCAATCTTTGTTGGGGTCACCGCTCCTCACCCCTGCACTGCACCAATCTACCAAGCCGGCCCTCTGGGACCCGGTCAGGCCAAAGTGTGTGTTGAGTGATCTGAAGTTAGTTTCCGTGCCGGTTTACCTTCTACCGGAGGTTTCAGATTAAAGATTAAAGACAGATGTCAGTTTTTGATTTTGATTCTATCAATGTGACAATTTTCTTTCAGATTTCCCCTGATATCTTCTCATCACTCACTTTGTTACGCGAGACAGGCCATTAGTAAGAAAACTGACTTTTTTAGAAGCATTTCCACAATAACACAATATCATTTTAAATTATATTTTTAGGATCAAAATGTTCTCACTTTCAAGTCATGTGTCCATTCAAGTGTTGGAATATTCAAATCCTCACTCCCGTAACATTTTCTATGTGATAGATCAGCATTACTTTTCCATACAGTTTTTAAACTCTACTCTGTTTTCTTACTTTTGAGATGCCAATCACCTGCTGTCACTGAAAGTGCATGTCACACAGCTGCTGCTAATTGTGGGTTATTAAGAATCTGCTTTAATTATTTAATGGGAAAGATCACCGAAAGCTCATTCTATCATTATTTCTTATGAAAATAACATATGTGCACTTATTCATACAATATTTATAGAATATATGCTGTTAGATGGAGAAACAAATCACGATGGGGGAACCTCTGTAATCTTTACATCAGTTTGACAGCTAAATGCTACTTTTGGATGCTTTTTGAGTGAAATGTTTGCCTCGATGTGTCTTTTTCCAATAGGCTCATTCTCTGACATGATGAGATGTATGCGAGTCCTACTGTTTAGGAATATATAATTCTCTATTGATATGCTAAAAAGACATTTGGGATTGGGGTTTTAAAGGCAGATATCCAACAGGGAGTTGTGGGCCAGCAGAGGGTAGCTGCATAATCAGCTAACTGATGTTCTGCATACTGGAGATGGGATTTCTGGGTCAGTGTGTGTGTGTGTGTGTGTGTGGGTGTGTGCGTATGTGTGTGTGTGTGTGTGTGTGTGTGTGTGGTGGGGGTTTGCCCTTTTATCTGCATGTATGTGTGCATGTCTGCATGTGTCCTTTCTGCATGTGTATGCATGTGTGCAGTCTACGCCTGTATGCTAATCTGTGTGTGTGTGTGTGTGTGTGTGTGTGTGTGTGTGTCAGGGGCTGCGACCCCTTTCCCCACAGGGAGGACAGTCCCTGTCTCATTAGGGAAGAGAGACTGAATCAGACAGACAGATAGACAGACAGATGGGAAGGGAGAGAATGAACAACAACACAGAAGATGGGGGCGGGGCACACAGGGAGCAGCAGTGAAAAGCAGGCATAGAATGTATTAGGAGGTCAAAGGTCACTCAACCGTTACCCCAATGAGCAGAAAAGGCCATGGCAAAGGAGGTCATGAAGTTTTCTGATTCACACAAATAACACACGGCACACACACACGCACGCACACACACACTCTCCCACTTCCCTCCATGGGATATATGTCACAACCCAGACTTGACTGTAGTTTAATTGAATCAAGAGGCAGTGTGTGGGTGTTTGAGGTTTAGGAAAGGGGTGTGGGGGTGGATGGCAAAAAGTGTGTGTGCTTATATAGACAGAAAATCTGATTGTTCATTTCCATGTGTGTATGAGGGAACCCGAGGCTCTGTCTATCTGTATGTGTGTGTGTGTGTGTGGTGGCGTCCATATGTGTTAGTGTGCGCGCGCGTGTGTGTGTGTGTGTGTGTGTGTGTGTGTGTGTGTGTGTGTGTGTGTGTGTGTGTGTGGATGTTTGATTACTCAGATCTCAACAGTCTAAATCCAGCCTGTTTGACTATATTGACACAGAAGGCAAGTTCACATTTCTTTTAAGTTAGAATAAGGGTATGGTATATTTTTCTTTTAAGTTAGAATAAGGGTATGGTATATTTTTCTTTTAAGTTAGAATAAGGGTATGGTATATTTTTCTCTTCAGACAGAGCAAGGTTTATGTAAGAACAGAGAGAAAGAAGGAGGGAGCGGGGAAGAAAACTATAAGAGCAGCTACGAGTCTGAGAAAATCAAAGGAGACAATGTAGCTCTGGTTATTGTACACACATATCATATTCAAGTCATTGAAGAATATTGGAATCACACTTTGTAGGAGAAAGAAGCAGAAAAAAGGACTGGGGTGATGAGAGAGAGAGAGATAGGTTGAGTGATGGAGAAATACTGAGTGGATGTCATGATAATCCCAGGAAAAAAGAATAGCACAAGTACAAAGCGACCACAACTGAAGGCCTAAACCTCAAGGAAGCCCACCACCTTATGATTACAGAGCCATGCGGTTCATCTGGCAGGAGGTTCTCATACAGTCGTGATCTAAACTCCCCCCGTGTTCCTCTTACAAAATGTAGGCTTACACACGCCTAGAAGATCAGGACCTTTAACGTGTGTGACTCGTAACTTCGTAGTGTCCCAATGTCCACACTGTCACAAAGCTCTTCTCGTGTTACATTCACACTGCCTATTTGAGTTGGGTATTTTGTGTTCACGGGCGTGTATCGCCTCGAAGAAAAGTGAGGGATGGAGGGGTTAAGGTTGAGGGAAAGATCGATGGATTTAGAGGGAAGAAAATGCAGAGAAACAGCCGGAGGGAAACGGAGGGAAACGGAGCGTTGGAGCGAGAAACAGACAGAGTGAGAGTCGGAGACAGGAAAAGAAGAAGAAAAAAAAAAGAGAGGGAGAGAATTAAAGTAACCACAACAGAAGCCTAAAGCCCACTAAGTCCCCTTCTCCTTATGATGGTGGGGTGTGGTGTTGGGGGATCTGGCACAACTTCCTACAGCAGCCCCTCTCTAAACATCTCATATATACACCCAGGCAGAGACAAAGTCACAGCTAACCACATCACAACGTGTGTGTGTGAGTGTGTGTGTGCTGCCTCAGCATGTCAGAGCTGTCTCTTGATCTCATCTGTCTTTTTATTGCCTAATCCCTGTCTTTCTCCTCGTTCCTTCCTTACTCCCCCCCCCCTTTTCTCGCCATAATCTTCTCCATTCATCCCCAACACCCCTCTCCATTTTTCTCCTTAAGGTTTTTGAATATAACTTTAGTTGCTTCGGCAACAGGAGATCCTTTTTTTTACATTCGTGCCAATGAAGGTTGTGCCCTTTTTTTTTCGACCCTCGCGCACATCTGTGTCACTCTCTGGGTCTGATATGGGCCTTTGTGCAGTGAACCTCTCAAAGTGTTCCCGTTAGCCATAGATGCGTTTCAGCCAACCCGCCATATGGGTCGTTCATGCACTCTCCCAATGGGCTGAGAGTGAGACGGCGGTTTGCTCATGAATGTTTCATTCTGGTTTACATAACGGTGGCTCAGCTCTTTGGTAGCACACACTGCATGTATGATTGCAAAAAGGCCGTCAGTCCCTTCTCGACAGTCTGACTCACACGTTCCCTGTTCCTTTAAATTGGCCTCTCCTTCGCTTTATGTCTCATTTGATGAAAATAACATGCAATCAAGACATCTCACCATCACACTGCACGCTCTCTCGTTTTTTTCATTTTATTTCAACCTGCCGTATCGGCATGACAGGTTGCATTTTGCTCGAGCAATTATGGAGGGAAATAGTAGCTAAAGGAACAGAAAGACAGTTGGCATAACATAATATGATAATTGTGAGAAAAAAAGGTAACTAGAGTAAATATAAAACCGTATAAATCTGCATTAAAGCAAACATAATGACATACACTGAAGATTATCTTCAAAAAAAGTTATACATGTTTATTCAGGTGCATCCAGATAAATGTGCACAAAATCCTAAATCAGATGAAATACTTGAGAAGAATGTTGAATAACAGTTATGATACATTTTAACAGGTATACATTGTTTAGCTTGAGATGGAAATGAATGACTAAGAATCTCCAGCCATATTTTAGGTTGTGCAAAACGGTACTTTAGGCCCAGTTCAAGCTATTCTCTATTGGTCACTATGACACTACTAGCATGCTGATGTTTAGCAGGTATAATGTTTACAATCTTAATCGAGGGTGCTACAATGCAAATGAACACAAAGTGAAGCTGAGGTTATTGGGAATGCCATTTGAATAGGTCAGAAACCAAAGTATCGAAAAATCCAGATTTTGACTTGATGATGGCGCACAGGGGACCACCAAAGTTATTACAATTAACCATATTTGTCAAAGTGTTCCCCTAAAACCCCCAAATATTCACCTAATGGTGGGGCAAGACGTACATTTGGGGCTACACATGTTGCCACTGACTGTTTAATGTAAATGTTCCATTCTCACAAAGCCAAGCCCTTGCTGTTTAACTCATGACCTGATTTTGAAACCAAAGTCCAAAAACATATCATGGCAGAGGTAATGAAGATGACGAATGCATATTAAATATACATTTTCTATGTGGAGATTGTTTAGTGTCCTGTCCTGTTTTAGCAGTAAGACAGCCAGTTGCAGGTTCACAGATTATTTGTCTACTTTCTGTCTTGCCTGCAGGCAGCAGGACCCATGCTGAGCCTCACTGTGTCTACCTAATAGAAGAGGAAGCTTTTCATATTTTGGCAAGGTCTCCAGTAACTTTTTTCATAACTTTGGTGATATTGTATTCTTATTGTTTTTGGAATGTGTATAGGAAATACTGTAAATGTGTTTTCTTTCTCCAACCTGTTATATTGTGGCATAAGTAGAACCTGCAGACAACCTTTCTTCCCAAGCTCTTGTGCTATTGTTTTTGCATTCCTGTATGTAGCTCCCTTGTGTGAGTCAGTCCAATATTCAGATACAATAAACATCTAAATCAACTTATTGAGTTCCTACGTTCCTTCCTCTAAGGGCAGGATGTACGTACATGAAAGCACAGCTCAAATATCATTCAATTTGTGCACAGAGCCTTTCTGTAATTAGCGTCTGATTCATGAAGGCAACAGATAATTACACAATCAGTGACTGGTGCATTCTGTGAGGGAAGCGGGATCAACTTTTCTGTCTCCAACATTTCTGGAGGACACTGCATGTGTGTGTCAGATAAAAGCAAAATACCCTTTTAACCCTTTGGGATTACACCCCAGGTCATAGTGTGCACCTATTTAACAATAAATGCAAAACATAATCTTTGTATATTTATATCAAAATCCAATCAACTTTTTATTTCCTGTCAAACTAAATATGACCTGTGTTTATGTAAGCTAATATCAACCACTTTCAAACAATGACATCCATCCATCAATCAATCTGCAACTTTTAGCAAAAAATAAGGTGTGTGTGGAGCCACAGCAACTACATTTCGTGCTACATTCTACACCCACCCACTTTTTGGTGGTCCAATCAGATGCAAAGGGTTTGATTTGAATGCCTCTTGTTATTGTACGACTGTGGCTTAATGGTGAGCAGGGTCATCCTTCAATCAGAGGATTGGCGGTTCGACCCCTGGCTCCGTTAGACCATGTCGATGTGTCCTAGGGCAAGACACTTAACCCCAAAATTGCTCCCGTAGCTGTGCCTACGGTGTGTGAATGTTAGTTAGTCCTGATGGGTAGTTGGCTCCTCCCATCAGTGCATGAATGGCTGGGAAAGGGTGAATGATGTTATGTAGTGTGAAAGTGCTTAGTAGTCGAAAAGAGCTATACTGTACACCGCTCAAATATTCTGTCACCGGGGAATACGTCACAGTAGAGAAGCTAACGGCGCTCTAATTTCTGTATCACTGGGACTTTAATACCTGTTCAAATAATGTATTCGTCTCAGTCGTGCAATCCTCAGCGTCCTTATTGACAGACATGCATCCAAACACTGTCACTTATTGCGAAGACACAATAGATGGGTCGGTGTGAGCAACTTCTCCATCAGCTGTGGTCCAACACCAGCTCCGAAAGCTGCCATTACATGTGAGCTGCGGTGCTAAGTAAGGACAGCGCGGCGTATGAGTCAGGTCCTCTCCGTCATTCAGCCAAATCCCTCTCACCACCCATAAACGAGAAAATAGTTCATGTGTTTCCATGCTGGTTCAAACGTCTATTTCTAGATCAGTCGTGGTCCAACCTCAGTTCCTTCTACGTGATACGTAGCCACCACTACTGTGTGTGTGTGTCAGGTTCTTTTAGCCTTTTATAAACGTGGTGCTGAGCAGACAGTCACTCATAAATGTCAGTGTAGGTCTCCACCCTTAAGTTTTAGCAGGCTTAACATGCCACTGAATATAGTTTGTCGCTAATCATCTAAACATATTAGGACACATGTTATCAAAGTAATAATAATCATCTCCTTAATGTTCTCTCTGTGATGTCATCTCACATGTCACTCTCTCTTTATCTCTTACTTGGTCAATGTCTCTGACTTACGCTCTGTCTAGGTCAGAGGTCGGTAACCTTTACAACCCAAAGAGCCATTTTACCCTATTTTCCACCAAATAAAATGTGTCTGGATCTGCAGATATATATATATATATATATATATATATATATATATATATATATATATATATATATATATACACATATATATATATATATATATATATATATATACACATATAGTCATATTATGTATACAAAAACTTTAGTGGCAAAACTGTAGGCCGACACACTGGCATGTTCGGCCTACATTGAGGTCAAATAAACAACTATTCAGGTCTTTTTGGGTCCTCCCTATGCTTGTGAAAAATATATTCAATAAAAAGTGATATTTTTCAGCAAATGCTGTGTGCTTGTTTTCTGGAAGTGTCTTTCAACATTAAATCGTTTGTTGTTTGCTAATTTCTCGCCACATATCAAGCATACAGGTCAGCCAGCATCATTTCAAATGAATACGTCCACGCAGAATTAAACTCTCAATTTTTCTCCGTGACTTTTATTTGTATTTTTTTGTAATCCATTGGCAGTTTACCGAGGGCGGGGCTGTGCAAATCATGATTAGCCTCCTGCAGGGAAAGACGCTTGATACTGACGTAATAGGATGTGACGCACATTTGAGTAAAAAAAATATTTTTTATATCATTTTCAGTGACACAGTATCACCTCATACTCCAAGATATGTTCCCTTTGAAAGATTGTCCACTGTGCAAAAAAACATTTTCTTTTGTTGTATTTTTATAATTTTTTTGTCAAAGCCTCCGGGACCCGCAACACCTAGACCAGGGGGGTCTAGGTGTTTGCAGTGGTCATAACTGTGTATGAGAAAGGCCTTCTGGCATGTTTTGTTGAGCTTTTCTCTGTCTCACTCTCCGTCAGGTCCTGTCGACATTTAGTAGACTGTGAAGCTGACAGACGATGCCCATGAATGATGAATGATGACTGGAGGTCTGTCTGGTGCCAACAGAATGCATAATACAGCAGAGATTCAGGGATTCCAGTCCTCCACACCAGACACGCGGGGCAGTTACTGTATCATATCATTGGCAGATCGGCTCTGGGCAGAAAAGAACAACCACTTAAAGGGAAAAGACACCAAAAACAACATGCAGGCATGAGAGGTTGGTGGCAAGCATGCATAATGCCAAACAAATTCCTTTATTGACAAAGTAAAAGAGCTTTTCTTCACACACACCAGGTCAAAGACCCTTTACAATTACTGTTATGTAAAATTTAATTGTTTTTGTTCTACAGTCTGATTGAATACGCAATTTTGCCTGGCTGCAGGGTGTCCATTAATTCCTGATAATGGACACCTACTACAAAGTAATTCCTGTTATACTATCTGTTAACCATTCTAATTCAATGTGCTGGCTACAACAAAAACAACAACAACCACAATGAATGTATTGTTAATTGATTTGGGGACAGTGACATGGCTAGATAGCTCGCTTGTCTTGCTGTTGAACATACTGTCAACTTATATTTACAGATTGTCAACCATATGCAATGTTATTGACTTTGAATCTTGCTCGCATGATTCCAAAGGCCAAAGGGTTCTAGTAGCTGAGCCTAGAACCATGAAGGCGACTTCGCAAAGGGATATCTGCGGGGTCTGGGGGCATGATATGGGCCAACACTACTAAAGCAACGGCCTAATTTAAATGTCTCACCTTGTGCATGGTAACATATTTTTGTAATTTATGGAAAAATATTGAATAATAAGTATGATTTCATGTTCTTGTTGACTTGTAAAAGAAATACCTACATGTTTTTAAGACCAGTGTACATGAAGCAGCAGACTATAAGTGATTTTGACCCCTACTTAAACAGCTGAATAATATGTGCAGAACTTTCACATCCATCATTACATCACATTTTTCAATATAGATTATTAATATGTTTTTATGACGGCTTTAGAAGTTCATTTTTGACCTTTGAAAGAAGATGTGGGAGTGCCTCTTTTCCTGAATACAGTACGTCTGTGTACATGTTGTGGAGTGGGTGGCCACAGACACGTATACATCATATATACATATATATATATATATATGTATATATTCATACATATATATATATATATATATATATATATATATATATATATATATATGTATGAAACAAAGGGTGCACAGGTATGTTTCTGTATGCATTTATGTGCTGCAGATGCTGTACTGTAGATGTCTGTGTTCCAGTATAGACACATTTGCAGTAATGCTGGTGTGTGCGTGTGCGTGTGTGTGTGTGTGTGTGTGTGTGTGTGTGTGTGTGTGTGTGTGTGTGTCTGTCTGTGAGTTCCTACTGTAGTATGTAGGTCACCAATATATTCCTGATGAGGTCTAGTCCTCTGGAGAACTCTACAGATATGAGGGCCTAAATTAGACACTATTATCTATCTGTGTGTGTGTGTGTGTGTGTGTGTGTGTGTGTGTGTGTGTGTGTGTGTGTGTGTGTGTGTGTGTGTGCGCGTGTGTGTGTGAGGGAGAGTGAACTAGACACCATTATCAGACAAGAGCCTCACAGGCATGCAATTTCAAATTCTGTGCACATGCATGCTTTTACATGTAAAGAGAGGTATCATGAGTGTGTTTGTCCATCTATGTGCGTAGGTGTTAAATTGCATGCTATTTCCAACATAATGTATTAATGTATGTGTGTGTGTGAAAATGACACACCGGTATCATCTGACAGGCGGCCTGTTACCACTGACCTGGGACAGTAAACCTCCACCCTCAGCTTTAACGACTGTTGGCTCAGAGAGCCGGTCCATATTGCTGCGGCCGAGCCAAACTGCTAATAAGCCTCAAGCACCACTCCAAGAAAACTAGGTGGCCATTGGCACATCAGTGGCCGCATGTTAAGGTGTTGCCAACTGATAAAGCACATACAACATCCATACGGGATGTGTTTGTAGCTGGGAGGGAAAAGGTGATTTCATAAAGTGTACAATGTGCTAAATTCAGTGTTTTTCTTGCTTGAAATGAATGAATAAAACATGTTTTTTTGGAAGAAGTCGGGACGGTTGAACGTTTTTATTCTTTCATGCATTGCTTCTTTTATTAAGCACTTTTGTATGGCTGAAGAACCAAGGGCACTGGTAATGAGGTTTCCTTTAAGCATGCACAATTCTACATTCTGTGTCACTTCCTCAATAAAAACAGCATAGTTGCTGATCCAGGACAGTTTGTCGAAACATTAGATGTAATTCCCCCTTCGTTTCAGGATGTCTCCGCTTCCAGCGGGCCTACTGTCGGCGAGTCACAGGGACAACGCCACATGCAGTCAATCTGTCAAACCAATTTTTGAATTTTTGAATTTTGCCAGAGCTCAGGCCAAAAGTTACACTGAACCTGAGAGAGATAAAATAGGAGTGAGAATGTCTACCTTTGAAAAGCTTCACGCTTTGACCAAATCATATGCTGTCACTCCTAAGCTTTAGAAGGCCTGCACCTTTCATCAAAGCTCTTGATGGCTACCTTTCACACTACTGTCGAATACACCCTCAAAAGCTTCCCTCCCGCCTTTCCTCCCAAATCTCTTTCTTCTTCCCTCCCATGTCTGCTACCCCTCTTCCCTGCCTCTTCTTCCCCCTCCCTCGATCCTTCCATTCCCCTTGTCCTTAATCCCTCCATCCCTCCCTCCTCAATCAAATCCTCAAATCCCTCCAGGTTTTTTTTCTCCCTCTGTGCATGTGTGACTTCAGTACTGTCAAGGTAGATGAAACATGAGGAATTCAGATTCATCACAGTCATAACCTGCCGTGATAATAATCCACTACTATTCTTCCCATGTGGCGGTATAGGCCCGATGTTACTGGCCTTTTTTCGGGATTTATTTGCATATTTGTTTCCCCTTTGTTTCTTTTGATGAATTATTTACTGCGGAATGAAATGACAGCAGAGATCACTGATGATTGCTGTCGCGGGTGGATGGGTGCCTTTCTCTTTGTAATTATTCCCTTTTTTCCTGATTTTCAATCAAGTTTTTCCACTCATGTTCCCCCGGTGACAACAGACGAGAAGCCTAAAAAACACACGCACACACACACAGACACACACACACACACACACAGATACATTTTAGCATTTCTAGTGGAACCTTTCCACTGTCTAGTGGGAGCGCAGCTTCCTTTGTTGTTGCAGTGATTACAGAGTAGGAAACAGCAGGGAAAAAGAGGAGAGAAGGGAGAGAGTACAGATCAAATGGGAAAAAAATACTGTAAACACAAATGTGCTGGGAGGGCCGCCTCCCACACACACACACACACACACACACACAGCACTGATGAAACTCACTCACATATGCATCCTGCTTGCCTTCATCTGACCAATCGAGAGCCTTGATTAGCGTGAGATAAACTGCGACTAATAATGGAACGGTCCTGTCAAAGTCAAAATGAGCCTCCAGGAGCTTGAGGTGTGTGGGTCGTGAACATATTTGCACACAAATCAATGTCTTCAGAGTTGTAATCACAGTGAGTTGTGTCCTCATAGGTGACGTGATCGTGAGCCTCAGAAACACAACACACACTGCCACCCCTGTCCCTGCATTGCCCTATCCAGAAATAACGATGCATAATTCATGTCCCGAAGTCTCGTCTGCAGACAAAAGTCAGCGTTTGCATTTATTATTTATTGAAAAACAGCTCACATGATGAATCCTTTAACAAACAGAGCTTCCAGTAAGCGCCGCACCTATTTCTTCTTCTCTTGCTGTTTGTGTTTTGGCATGGATTTAAGTGGGCTCATTAGCAAAGATGAGGATGTAAGGAGAGGAGAGGAATGGCAGGGGAGAGAGAGAGAGACTGAGAAAGGGGGAGCGAGAGAAGAAATGAGGCCAAAGGATAAAGGAATCATTTTTGTAAAGGTATGAATTAATGAGAGGCTTGTGCATCGCAAGCTAATTAATTTAACAATGAAATGCTTTAGGGACTAAGTTCTAACTTTTAGGACTTCATCTTGTTTATAGAGTGAAAGTTTATTATTGCTACCCAGTGGGTATTTGAAATTGACTTAACTGCATTGCAAAAACCTGGAGGTGTCAATGTATAATAATCAAATCTTTTCTTGTCACTACAGCCTAAAAATCCAATAGAATTAGTAAGCAAAACAAAAAAATGTCTGGCATACGCACAGGCGCTTACTGTCACAGTTACACTTGTTGTGCGGACAGTTTGCCTTGAGAATGAGGCAATTTATTGGAGAGTGAAAGGAGCATTTGCCATCCTATGCTAATGCAGTCATCACTTATCCAGAGAACTTGTATTTTCTTCTGCTTCTACTCCACCCCTTCACCATCCATCAATCATCCAAGGCATGAGGTATTATCTTTGCGGAACATTTCGTATTCAGTCTTCCCTCAGATGGGTGGACGCACACCCATTACACACATGCAGTCATTTTTGCTAAATCAAAAAAAGAAGAAGATATATCAAATCTGGTCTAGCAAAGGCTGAATAATTGATGTGTTATGTTAAAAAAAAAAAGGAATGAAATAATCATACCCTGTTGGATGTTGGAGGAACATCAAACCCAAAGTTGGAGCTTGGCAGACTGGGCTGAGCAGGGTAGGGGCCGAATGTCTTTGGGACGGCTGCCCTGTGAAATAATTATGAATAGCAAAGAGTTAGAGGATTAGGAGATTTTTGTTCTGCACTGTACCTGACACTTTGTACGTGCCCACCCATGCTTTTTTTTTTTTTAACAGCATGACCAGGGTACATGTATCCTAGCATTAACACGGCAGGATTTTCTGTTTGGTTTGTTGGGCCGGGAAACATACCAGCAGGCCTGCACACATGGATAAATGACTGCAGTAGAAAAAGTGCTCAGAAAAAGTGCTGATCTAATGGGAAGATATGGGTGCCAATCCGTAAGCAATGCATCTCAGGGTGCAGCGTCAGCTCAGCCTGCGAGTTGGACTTCAGAAACAGCAAAATGTTCCATTTCCAATCGAAAAACACATTTGATTTTGCTTTCCAAGGTTAGTGTTACTGACATTAATATAACGTTTGAAACAGATGTGAGGTGAATAACACTATATCCCCATCACATTCCAAGTATATGAAGATAATTTACTCATCGTAAGATTTTACTTCACCATTTACCACCATTAATACTATTTTTTTGTATCAACCATCATCACTAGACCACTACAGACTAATGAGTATGCATAGTGTACAGTTCTGACCACACATACTCAATGTGGTGCATGGTTTATAATAAACTATCAACACTAAGCTCATGGTGATGAAATGGAATAATATCTTCCAGTTTGCTACCGCGGACTAGTGGGCCTCGTTTTCATCGCGATAAAAGTCAGCCATGAATATATAAACTGTACATCTCTTAGACGCGAGCACACACACACACACACACACACACACACACACACACACACACACACACACACACACACACACACACACACACGCAGACACACCACTATGCATCCGTGCTTCAAATGAAGATAAACTGTTTTTATGTTGAGGACCACCTTTTAAGAGTGTCCCCATTTGGGATGCAACAACAGTGTGTGATGAATACATTCATTCCAAGCTCCAGTGAGAGCTGTGCAGCCGTGCATCTCTGACCGATACCTTTTCATGATTGTATGAAGGCTGTACAGTATAGATTTTCCCATACAGCAACAGAGGGATATAAATGTTTATTATTATTACTGTTTCAGTTTCCCATTTGCCACCAGTTCCAATTTGCGTTTAACGAATGATCTCAGGGAATGAGATGCGGTGCGAGGTCAAGAGGTGCATTTGCATACTCTGCGGGGTTTGGATTTTGGATTTCATAGATACTTAGAGGTAGCGCGCATACAGATGACGGACACCGTGTGACCAACGTGAGGAGCTGCTGGAGAGAGGGTGATTGACCAACAAAAAGTGTCCTTTAAAACTCAAGGAGTCAGCGTCATGAGGCTTATTAATAAGCGCTTGGACTCAGTGTTTGATAGCACATGGAATATGGTCAGCATGCATCAAGCTCTACTAAATTCAGAGCACATGTGTAAACCTCTGGATAGATGGTTATATGGTTAGACAACTGGCAAATGGTGGCGTATCATCTTTGGTCCCTCTGTTGCTTTACTCCTTAAACTCTGCCTCCCATCCCGTATGTGAGCCCTCTGACTTAGTGTTCTACTCTGAGAGGCTTATTTTTATTAATTCACTGTTTCCTCTGTTACAGCCCCCTGTCTATAGTCCACATTGAGAGAAGACCACCTCACAGGGATTTTCCCCTTCACCAGGTAACCACAAAGGAAGAAAAGAAGCACATTATCCACTTGTATAACATACCCCCCAACACACTCACACACACACACACACACACACGCAATGCTGACCACCAGCACAGCACGAAACACACACACGCACGCACGCACACACACAGCATATTATCTTTATGAGGTGTTATACATCAGTGACCGCCAACACAGGGTCTCAGTGTTCTCTAATCCACAATCAGGCTGAATAAGGCGCTCCATGCAATGGAGGGATTACACTGTCGGCTTAATGGGACTTTTAATTTGAGTCATTGTGAGGGCCCATGATAATACGAATAGGTGCAGGGAAGAATAACGCTGCCTCTGTATGATATTGTTAAATGTGTTACAACTGCACATTTCATCTAGTGCATTTACTGCTAAGACACACGCACACACACACACTGAGTGAAAATGAGCATACAGAAGCTTGAGAAGACGGTGAAACTTACTGCCATTACTATGAAAACTACTGTAGCTATTCACACAGACACCACTATATCATCAGGTAGTATTACTACGAGTACATTTACTCTTTTCTTTAACTTTTACTACCAAAGGGCTTGGAAAAGTGTTGTAATGTAGAGTCACTGATCAGCCATTCAATTTAATTGGAGAAAAGGTTACCTTCTTACCTTCCAATATCAAACAGAAAGTGATATCTGTACGAATACAGTCTGGTGTAATGCAAGTAAATATGTATTCATAACTAATTGATGAATGAAAGAAGGCGATAGAAACGTTGTTCTTGTAACATTCCTAACTCAAGTCACCATTACTCTACTCTGACACCTTGAGTTGTTGCCAGTGTGTGTCAGTGTTTTCTGCTTAAACACACAACAGCTCTGCCAATAAACATGTTGGACAAGCCCGTCAAAAATCCAGAATGCAGCATGGCTTGATGTTGATTTCCATGTCCAATTACTACTTAATGACTGCTCCTGGTATGGTTTGTTACATTTACCAATGCCTGTACCATGTGTAAGGTGAATATACAACGAGTCATCCTCTAATCAGCTTTAGTTCAGTTAGCTTAGCAAATACTGTATATATGTATGTATATATGTATGTATATGTGTAGCACATGTTGGTACACAGTCTGATGTCTGCTACCTAAATGGGGGCAAAATGGAGAGAGAAAGGAACAGAAGAGGCCAACAGTCAGGCAGAAACAAAGCGGAAGAGAACTCTAGCATCAGAGTGACGAACGCTTGGTGAATGGACGGCTGCAAGAGGGAGCAGTTTAGTGTTTGCCATCCCGAAAAAGGCAACGATAGAAGCACAGATTTAATAAGCATAACCATGGGCAAACAAAGGCAGGCTCACAGAACAAGTGTATTTTCCTTTTTCTTTTTCTTCTCCTTCTTGTGTCTTTCTTCTCTTTTGTGCATGCCACCAGAAACTGCAGCAGCTGTTCTGATTACCAAAGAATCGTATGTTAATTAAATCAATTTTGGATTCATTATATTTTGCACAAGGTCAATGTGCTGCGTGATGATTTCATCTTCCTGGGAAAGAGAATACAACAACCCAAACCCGAAAAGCCTCGGCGGTTGTTGAGCTATTTTACTTAATAAAACCACAGCGTTGAACTTGCCCTTCCCAACTGTGATTTTTGAAACTGCTGGTTGGAATATGAATCAGTCGCTTACCTTAAAATGATGAAAACAAAAAACTCAACAGATGTCTCAAACAACAGAGAGGACGCTGAACATTGATTCATCTTGTGCAGATGTTGGTAGATTATTTAAATTCAATCATTCACATACATTTTTTGAGATTTCGGCTCTACTTCAACCTCATTTTCACCAAACAGAGAATCACTGCTAAATTCCACGTACACGTTTAAATATATAATCTGGTTGCCACCCAAATGTATCAACCACTTAAACAGCCACACTTTATGTAATGCCTCACAGCATCTTCTTAAGTTTCTAAACAAAGCATCTGCCGAGTTACTGCCTCAAAGGCTCACTTCTGAATAACAACTTTAATCAATGAAATTATTGCGCAACATAAACAAACATAAGAAATCAAAACTGAGGTAAAAATAAGGTAAATATCAAAGGGTTAGGGTTTTGAATATGTGTTTTCCTATTTCTTGACACCCCACTGACTTGTAATGCCTCCATTATTTATTTTGTTTTGTTTTCTTATTATTATGCCTTCTGTATGGATACCTGCCTCGCAGAAAGCGATTACTATCAGCCCAATGAAAGATCTATTTACATCTTTATGAATACGCTATATGCATCATGCTATGCTGATAAACCATACAAGATATTACTGACTGGATTTCTGAGGCATGCAGGGATAAGTGTCACATATAACAGAGAGGTTGCCTTTACATAGAAACAGTAAGGTTGACTTTTGATTCGGTTTATCTTTCGATCAGTTCATATTTATATTATTGAAAGACCAGTATGGTAATGGAACAAAATCAAAGTTAGTGCTCTCATGACAATGTATGCACGATATGGTTTACAAAGCGCTTGTATATATCCATGATACATCACTTGTCATCACATCACTCTGGATACTACAAACAACAGACTGGCTCAGTTAGGTGCAACTTTGGTAGAAAGAAAATGGACAAATTCCTCTTTATGCAGAATGAAGACAGAATATAAATTAATGAAAAGACTGAAAATGCCCCAACTTGTAATCGTTTTAGTCATTTCATTGCACAAATGATAAACCTCAACATTGGTAGTGAGCAAGAATGACACGAGCGCGTAACAATAACACACACAACTTGAGCGTCAAAATGAAATGCCCCCTTTTTTGTATGCACACATTTGAATATAGCTGCTCAAATTGTAATGTTTTACAGTAAACACGGGATTGGGATGTGCCTCAAATTGGCAAATTGGGACACCCTCGTTGATATGGAGATGCGTTTGGCAGGGGGAAATGGCACGCCTCATATATTATGCTACAAAAATACACATTTGAAAGAAAAAAAAAAAATCTGGTGCTGTATGCAGGAAATTGGGGGTAAATTGGCACATCCACCCAGCTTTACATTAATTGTGCTCAGACAGTCGGGTGAGGGCTGACACATGTTTTTGGAGTTTAAAATTCAAACGCTCCTCATGTGTGAATACAGACACCTGGGGTAATCAACTGGCTGTGTGTGTGTGTGCGAGGTGTTAGTGACTGCAACTGCTGTATTTACCCATAAGCCTCTCTGTCCCTGCCTGTCTTGCTGTCAGCGTCTCTCCCTTGCTCTCTGGTGTCAGGTACACTGGCACACTGCCATGTTTGCTGACTGATAAGAGCCTTCCTGTTAGGAGAAACAAACATACTTTAGCTACATTTTTTATGGGAGAAAAAAAAGAGGTTTTAAATGATGGCGGCAAGGCATTTATTTCTGTTTGAGCTCCTGGTACGGCTGATCTCAATGCTATTAAAAATGCATTCACTGGTAATACCCTCCCACACGTCCTTCCCCTGTCTCCCTCTGTAGCGCACTCATCACCGGTGTCTCTGTCTCTTTGTGTCAGTTCACTTCATTTTATTGGCATGGGCTGTGATTCACTGTCTCTATCTCTCTTTGTTCACTTTTCCCCCCGCTCCTTTCATTCTGGGTCTCCATCCCTCTCTCTCTCTCTCTCTCTCTCTCTCTCTCTCGGTTCTCTCTTCAAAAATCTGGCATGGAATCGAAACAGGAGAGCGCCTGCTGTTTCTTTCTGACACGCTTTTCCTTTCTTAAATCAAAACCAACGGAGGCAAAATCAGGTTATTACCTGAGCTGTGTTTTTGCCATCCATCCTTCCATTTTGTTGCTCAAGGTCTATGGAGTTCTGCACTTTGAGGAAAAAAAACCAGAGGGCAGCTGGTCAGTCAGAGGAAACGGGTGAGGGTTGGATTCAAAAGGGGATTGCTGCATAAATCAAGCAGAATGAAATAAATTCTGAAGTGTGAGATGGACGGACGCCTGACATGGTTTGTGAGTGAGTGTGTGAGTGTGTGTGTGTGTGTGTGTGTGTGTGTGTGTGTGCTTGCCTCTCTGCCTCTCTTCAAACCCCCCAAAACACACACACACACACACACACTCCCACCATGTAGGTTGGTGTTGACTGGCCTGGTTGGTTGTGGTCAGATATATTTTTATTTTTTATTTTTTTGCAGCCTTTCATCTAGGAGAGAAATAAGCATCGACCACAGCGCTTGTCTGTGTATAATCTTAGTAAGAGGGTCTGCAAATGCACTTTTAGTGTTGAGACAAGAGGGAGAGGGGAAATAAGTGGACTGACAAGGAATAAGGGATGATAAGAACAGAACTTTCAGATACACAGACCCAACAAACTTAAAATACCTTGTCTACGAGAGAGAGAGAGAGAGAGAGAGAGAGAGAGAGAGAGAGAGAGAGAGAGAGAGGTAGCTATAATATAGGTCCTAACTTTCAGCAAAGGTGAGAGAGGAGGATGGAGGGATGGACAGAAAGAAAAAGTGATGATTTATTATAGATAGCAGGCTTATAAAAAAGTCTGCTCTGATGTGAAAGATGGACGGATGAAAAAGGAGGAAGTTATAATAAATAGAACAGGCTAAAGGGTTGAAGGAGAGTAGTCCAAAAAAAGCAAGAGCGGTCAGTAAACAGCATGGCAGAGAGTCGAGCAGGCATAAACAACCGCCACTAAAGACAGATGAAGAAAGATGGTGGACCGGCTGTATCAATGATTGACGATCAGCAATGATGACGGCTGAATGATGGATTGGAGGAGGAGAGAGGGGGGGGGCAGTTGTAAATAAGTCTGAATAACCTCATAACAGAGGCAAAGCCACAGGGATGGATGGATGGATGGTTGTTATGCAGAGTATAAAAGAAAGTCTGAATAAAGTAACCTTGAAGAGGGAAAGAAAGATAGAGGAAATGGGAATGATTGAATGAAAGGATGCCTATCACAGAGGCAGAATGAAAACAAGTGGATATGTTTGCAATATGATTTGAAAGGGCTGTGAACTAAAAGGATACATGGACATTGTTTCATGAAAATAGATTAGAGGCCGGGTCAGATGCTCTCTCAAAAATAAATACAGGAAGAATTTGGAGATGCGGGGAGGGGATGCCAGTGTGTTTACAAGTGTGTGTCTGTCTGTCTTTTTGTGTAGCTGCAGGGCCCATGTGACCGTGGCAGACTGTCACTTCTGCGCCCCCTCGCCCTGCCAGCGACAGCTCCCCGACATTAGCGCACGACTTGCAGTCGGCACAACAGACCGAATGAACACGCTTTGACCACAGAACAGGAGCCGGGCCAGAGCCCATGGAAGATTGAAATGGCTTCAGGAGACAAATCATCTTTGCAAAAACAGCTTATTTGTCAAAACGTTAAAATGTGCCTGTGATTTATTGGGCTGAAATGTATTCGGGGCCTGGACTCGCATGCTATAGGGAGGTTCCTTTCCAGTCCAATTCACCTGATATGTCTTTGAACTGGGGGGGGGGGGGGGGAACTGGAACACCTGGTTAAAAGCTACATAGACATATGGAGAAGAAAAAAAAAGAGGCAAACTTCAATAAAAGCCCCATTGACCCTGTTGAGGATCAAACTCACGAGAGTTTTGCTTTGAAGAGACCGCGCTCACCGCTGAGCCTCTGCTCACTTCACTCATCGGGACAAAAGGTGATCGCGTTATTAACTCGCTTGTTTCACATGTGTTGCTCGAGGCAATTTTAGCGAAGGTTTAAAAAGCCAACTCTCCATTAAACGGCGGCATGTGCATGCGGCCGGTATGTAGAATTAAAAACACAGATTCCACACGGTTGTACTTACAGGAACGCTCGCACCGTGAAATAACTCCATTCAACTCTATTTAAAAAAAAAACGGTTTCAGAATATTTGTTTTTGCACGTGTGATTTCAAACACGGACAAATCTCGGTCTGGGATTAATGAATGAGACGAATTCATGACTTCTCTCGAGCGACCTCCATCCCCCAGCGGTGGGGGGGCCGAACAAGGCGCCGCTGTAGTCGCCCCCCAGCAGCCCGCTCTCTCACACCTGTGCAAATTACTGTGTGTAAACAGACTGGCTCGCACTAGCTTCATGTGGTTAGCCACTTCCCTAGCGGGGACTTGGGCTACTCAGGAGAAATAAGCCATTTCCTGTTCACTAGGGAAAAGATATGGCCAACTGTAACCAACTGTAATTCTTTCCAGGTGCTGGCTGGATTTTTATCTTTTTTAGGGGATGTACAGTAGTCGACAGGAAACATGTTCAGCAATTGAATTTAAGTCGCTTAAAGCTAGGGTTGGTAATGTTCTTGAATATTTTCAGGGCGTCAAATACTGGCGCTTTGCCCCTCGCCATCTGATACCGACGCACAGGGCGCTCAAAAAGCGTCCCGGCTTTCATAGTAACCACAATCAGGCGAGACCGATGGATCAAACAAACACAGGACTTTCAACCCGGAGACTTGGTGATCCGAAACCCAAAGTGTTCGGGTCCCAAAGTGTCGTTATGTATTCGGTACTTATGTTCATTGTTTATGTGTTTACCTCTTACCCCCTTATTTTAAGCCGAACCTTATCCTAAACCTAACTAAGCGGTTTTGTAGTCCTGCCAGCTACTTTCATTGGAAAACAGTTGGCAGCACTGGGCCGGGTTTTTTGGTTGGATATATTTTAAATGCTAGTTTATTCTTGCTAGTTTCTAAATATCACCAACCCTACCTTTAACATTTTACTTTTTTTGTATTTCTTTAAAACATGATAACTATTTGTTAAATTGAATTGTACATCTCTTTCATAAAAACATCGAGGTAAGCTTATTCTACTAGTTACGATTTTTATTAATTCCCGTTGTGGCAATACAACAGGGTAAGTGGCATGACATTTATGCTCATCATTTTAGTTGGTAATCCTGTGATATGACACATTTAAAGTCATTATATGTCACACTAACATTCAACTTTACACAAGCGTTTTTATTTTATGTTGGTGCTGTTCCAAGGACCCAGTTAGCTCCAGCGTGAAGGCTGAATGCAAAGCAATCGGAAATACAAGTCATTTGAAGAAAATATTTCTATATAACAACCTCAGCACTTATTTTAGCACTTTAGTTGCATCTGTTAGATAAAAATTGTACATATGTGCACTCATCCAAATGTAAAAAACAAACAAACAAGCAGTGACTGGTTGTAAACACGCAGCACAGACAACGTCTCACTTGAATGATCCTCTTTCCGCATCGGATGTGAGTGAATACTTCCTCTGCCCTTCTGCGTGTTCATCAGGCTGATCATCTCGGAGATACTGTTGAGAAAGGACGCTTTCCTTAATTGGTTTATATCACATCTCTGAAAAAAAAACATAATTTGATGTTTTTTTTAATGAATCACATTACAAACTTGGGGAAATCCTGAACGCTGCTGATCCGATCTGACATCTTATCTGCTTGACAACTTATTTTCAAAGCTGACTCCTGATCTTCAGTGATGTGCATGTTGCGTATTCTATCAGGTTAGTAAAAAGAAATGCACACATACGGAAGCACAAAAAAGTTCTTTGACAATAATGCAGTAAGTTTGCCATTAATTATACACACATAATCAAATATTGATCGCACATTTAAATATTGAAAAGCAGTATCAGCAGTTAAAGTGTATGAGTTAGTAAGATCATAAATACACAATGAGCTTGAGCTACAAGAATATGTGATGTGATATGTGTTAATGTTTTGGAAGCCCTATACACTTTCTATTATTATGGTATTATATAAGTATCCTCACAAGGTCATTTCAAACACTGCTCTAATTTCCGAGCCTGACCTTATGCGTGTGTGTGTGTGTGTGTGTGTGTGTGTGTGTGTGTGTGTGTGTGTGTGTGTGTGTGTGTGTGTGTGTGTGTGTGTGAGATAAAGAAGCATTCCAGCCACAGTGGAGGCATGTCCTGACTAATCCACCGGCCAAAACACACAGGCGGTTAGGTTTCCATGACCTCAACTCCATGCTGCTCGAACGCATACTGTACACACACACACACACACACACACACACACACACACACACACACACACACACACACACACACACACACACACACACACACTCGTGCACACGACACAATATTGTGTCTTCTTCTTGCTTTCGCTCTCTTTTCTTTCTTTTTTTCTCTCACTCCCCCCCCTGCTGACTTTCATCTCTTTCTCTCGCTGCGGCCTCCTCTCTCTGAATTGTAACATTTTGTCAATTACCATTTAGTTCATTGTTAACCCACTGAGGAAAAGCAAAGTGTGTTCTGTAATACCGCAGGAGTTCCGTCGTCTTCAGAACAATTACGCCAATTAGCTCACATTTAAATGGTTTCCAGAGAGGAGAAGCTCGGCTAATAACAGACCAATGAAGTGACAACCGACCAATTAATCTCACTCTAATTGCTCAGTAGGTGCCGTCAATCAGTCATAATCTCCCCCCTTTTCTCTCTGCTTTGTTTCTGGCTTTCCGCACACGTTCCACCACGCGGTGGCCTGACTCGCCAGCTGTCAATCAATCAAATGTAAGCGCGCCCCCTCCCACCCTCCCCCTCGAGAGACGTAGGTGCATTCCAGTGTGTTGACATCGCGGCCATGCTGCGAGTCAGCGCTTTTGGCTTCTAGCGCAACAGTGAGACATACTGTGTTGACAAGAACAATCAGTTATGGAGAGAAATATGAGACGGAGAGAAAAGACAAGCGGAGAAGGGAATGAAAGAAGACACAAACACATATTTCAAGTGTAAAATTAGTTTTACTTTTGGACCAGCAGCGACCCGTAATCAGAAACTCATATTTATTTAAGAGCTAAATGCATGCGTGCAGCTTAGATGAACTAACACAAACATCCACTGAACCGGTCTGAATGCAGCAGACTGATGACAGATTGCTGTATCACTGTGCCACATCTTACTTTGAACTAATGGTTTCAGCAGCTCAAATGTTTTCACATGTATCGGAAGAGATTTACTCAAAGCACTATTTTTAGAAGCTGTCTGGAACGCTGCTCACTTTATACGTCCCCGTCTTTAATGCTTTTAGTAGCTTTCCAACGAGGGCTCTGGTTTGATCTGCTGTGACTACAATGAAAAATGGTATTTCATTTTGGTTAGATAATATGATTTTAATACGTTTCAGCTCCAACTGTATCGAGTAGAGAACGTTATGAGGAAGAGGAGATTCTCGGTCATTAGTTGAAATCCACAGCATCATGAGTATATGTGATGTGCCTCGTGTGGCGCCATCACACGCCATGATGTGAAATATTGTTTCGAAAATATTGTTTCCCCCCCTCACTGATGTTTAATTGTCCCTCGACCGATCTGCCTGTTCCCGTTTTCATTCTGGTTCCCACCACTAATTAGGAATGGGATTTAACGGCCGATGACTTGAGTGCTGGATCAGAACACACCCGGCCATTATAACAAGCCCAGGGACCCATAATGTGGTGTGGGCTTGGCGGCTGAACCCATGGGGCGGAGAGACAGGAGGGGAGAGGGGGAGAGAGCTGCTAACGGTTTCTCTCGGTTGCTCTTTGAATTGTTGGTTGTGTCCTTCCTCGCCTTTGGCCTGTCACAAGAGCCCCGCCTCCCCCGTTGTTTTTTTTAAAAATGTTTCTTCTGTTTGTGTCCTCTGCTCTCCGGTTCTTGTTCTCAATGTTTCTCTGTTTTCTCCCTGGTCCACCAGCCTCACCTCGCGCTCTGCCCTCCATCCCCACTCTCACCCACTCTCTCTCCCTCCCTCACGCACTCTCTCGCCACAGTAAGACCTAATATGAACTTTTGACAGGAGCTGGGATCTTTGTTTAATTGCTAGTGTTACAGCGAATGCCCTCATAAATCTAATGCTGTAATGCCTTTGAAACGCCTTCTAAGCCTTGCAATCTCTCTTTCTTTCTCACTCTCTCCCACACACACACACACACACACTCTCTCACTTTCTCCCACTTTCTCTCACTTTCTTTCATGCACACCCAAACGCACGCACAATCGCACGCACAGATGTGATGTGTGAGAACGAGGGGCTTTGAGGTTGTTTGTGCTCACATCGGACACAACAGCTCCAATGTTTGTTTGCAATGTTCCACTGGCTCTGGTCCAGTCCACCGAACCCATGGGAATTATAGGATCAGCGTCTTCTCAAAAAGCTGCTGGGCGTCAGAGTGTAACTTCGCAAAGAGAGAGTGCAATGAGGTCGTTGTTCTTATGTGTTTAATGATTTAATCTGTGTATAGGATCGTTTTTTCGTGGAGGAGGAATAGGGGAGGAAGGAGAGCAAGACAAGTTGTGACATCATGTGGAATCAGACTCTAAATGTGCCTCTCATGTTACCTGGATGGGTCTTTTGTGAACTTGTATCTGTCATTTTTTTCTGATTATGCATTCCTGCAACCTTATATTGCTTTTTGCTTACATTTTTCTTTCAGCTTGAATACATCAGCCCTTAAAATGAACATTTGTATATAAATTACTCACAGCGCGTTCCCTTGAATTCTTAAAAGAAAAACTCTCGCATGCCTCAGCAGTGAACATATAATCCGAAAACGGAGTCAGACATTAGTGACGATTTTGTATAAAATGCATGTGTTTGGAAAGTACTGAGCATACGGCTGTATACTCTATAAACAATATATTATAAGTTTCATAAAGTATGGCTCTTAATTATCTTGCCATGCGTTTAATCAACCTGAATGCTAAATATAAAATTGACATGGTGAGCTGTAGTTATATATAATTGCTGTTACATATGTAATATGTTTGCTGTTGGGGGTTTTGCACTCTGTATCAGCTCAGCTCCCGTGATAATATTCAGAATATTGCCTGCGGGGATATTTGTAATCAGCATATGAAGCTACAGTACATAAATACCTTATCAGAGGAGTCAGACGTGCATTTCATTACTCACGTAGCTCTTTTAGTTTTTGTCCCGAGCAGCAGGACTGTCCACCTCCACACCCATGTCAGGAAGTACAACTCACTGATGTTCTTACTGCAATGTGGTCAAAGTGTAAAACACATTGGTCTGTTACAGTTCCAGTACAGTAGGAAGCACCAACATATGCAATAGTGTTTGACCTAAAGTGAAACATTACTGGGGTTTAAAATGAATAAGAAACAAACATAACATACTTTTTGTCATCATAGGCCAGAGACTCTGTGGATCAAAGATATATACACACACATTGAAGAAGACTCATAAAGTCCAAGCATGCATGGTGTCAAAAGCTGACAGCTGAATATGAATTCCCTCCTGTACAGGTTTAGTTGTCATTCAAAAAGCTGGAAGCAGAAATCTGAAGCTGTGCATGTAACCAGAGAATAACACATGTAAAGACAGTTATTGTTTTTTCAGGTGTGGCAGAGAGACTCAGAAGGGGAGGACCACTGGGTCTAGACGGGACTATTACCGGGGTAAGTGTTACAATTTCCCTTTGTTGTCTACTGAACTACACAATACCTGTTTGTCGTTGCACATCTCTCCATTTCCACCGCTCTGCCGTTCACTCCGCAGCCCAGATTTGTTTTCTCTTATTGTCTTTGTCTCCATCTCTCTCTCCCCGTGCTCCTACAGCTGATTACATGAATTATTTACAGCACGTAAATCCTCAGCAGCTGCTCTGTGTTTGCTTGTTTGCCCTCCTTGTTGCTCTCTCTTTTCTCTTTCAGGGTAACACGGAGGGATTCTTCTCAACTTTGTCACCTCTCCTTCTCTCTCTCTCTGTGCCTGGGGTTAAGCTATCTCTCTCTTTCTCTCTCTCTCTTAGTTGCAGCCCTGTATCTTCCCATGGGTTTGCATGTCCCTTATGTAAGGATTTTTGTTCTTCTTCTGTCATGATGGGAATTTTAACCCACAAGTTCACAGTTATTTGTTTGTTTGTGTGTCTTTCACTGTGTGTCTGTGTGTGTAGATGGCTGACACACACACACACACACACACACACACACACACACACACACACACACACATATACGATCCTTACATTCAAGACGTGCACGTGAACTCAACATTCATTGTGATGATAGTTCCTCAGCAACCGTGCCATGTGTACAACAGACAAGATGTGTTATTTCACTCCAGGCTTCTAAAATTATTTAATAATAAGGATTCAAAACTGGGCTGTCAAATTAGTTTTTTTTCCTTTCTTCTTTTGGTCCCTTCAATCAAATCCCTAGGTTGGACTCCAAGCGTATTTTTTCATGTACATGTGAAGTAATTTTCATGTTGAAAAGAAAGAAAGAATTAGTGGTTCCACACAAGAAAATCTATCAAAACATAGCATGACGCTAATTCAAGGCAAAAAAGAGACAACGGAAGGGAAACATTACCTTTGGCTCTGTTAAATAATTTATTTTTCGCCATTCAGTTCCCATTGTTCGAAGCCAGAGCCGATCTGTCCAATATTACTGCTAATCTAATTTCAAAGGGCTGCAGTCGTGTTAAAGCACTTTTTAATTGTGATAAGGAATATGCTTTCATGCTTAAACCCTTCTCGTCAGTTCGTCTGGACAGAACCCATAAATATTGAGGCCTTTTTTTTCATTGGCAATTAAAATTAGAATTGGTCACATTTTTCACTGTCAGCCATTTCCTTTGCACACAAAGACATGTGCGGGCCACACACACACACACACATACCCTCACACACACCGACAGACACACACCCGCATTGGGACGCATGCAGAGGCATATGAGTGCATGCAGGAGCACATACATACATGTTTTGCCCAAGTTAATAACACTTAACACTAAAAAGACCTTTATTGATGTCCTTTGGACATTAAAATCTCAGCAAAACTAAAAGTGCTCAAAGGTTTTTCAAGCGTTGTCACTCTGGCAGGGCTGATGACTCACCACAGGCTTCCCTGTTGTTCCTGTGACACACGAGACGGAGGCTGCGCCGCATTGTCCAGAGATAACACAGTGAGATGATTCTTCAATGAATCACTCGCACTGTAGTGCTTTTGACACAGAACATTCTTGAGGCTTTGATATGTACACAATATTTTGAGGCAGAGGAGTCGAGAGATGCGACTCTTGTTGTGACAATAGTAGTTTGGATAGCGGCACGTTGTGCAGAACAAGAGCGGCATGACGAGGTGCAATTGGTTGCAGCTGTCGGGTAAATATACCCCAAACATATCTATTTTGCCTCAAAACAATTCTCCTCTGAGAATGTGCACATCTTAATATTTTCTCCACAAATGAGAAGAATACAAAACAAGAGTGACTGTGTATGCTGCCAAATCCACACACGAGAAGATTGATATTAGTTTCATCTTTGTGAGTCTGGTGCGTCTACAATAGATCTGGAATGTGGTAGCCTGGCAAAAGGACATATAAGCCTCGCTCTTTTAAAAACAAAAAACAAAAAAAATATCAAATGTATCCAGGGGACATTGAGTTTAGTGTGAATAGAGTCTGAGTCTGGAGGAGGAACTGATACTGCCAATGGCATAACGAGCAGTTTTAATAGATTATGTTCATATTGGTCGTTGACTTATCTTTACACTGCAGTTATGGTATGGCAGACATGTTTGACACAACCATTAGGACCAACATTTTACTTGATATTATGTTGCCTATGGTGCCACTTATGCATTAATTATCCTGTCATAAGTGACATAAGGCTAAGAGGTTGGTGAGGCCCCTCCCCCTCCTCAAGGCCCATCACTTCAACAGAGAGCAGCTCTTCGGTGCAGCTGCAGTCAGACTGACACTGCAGTAGCTTTCACACTCCACCACAGCACAACTTTGCACTGCAGTCAGTCAGGGCTTTGAGACATCCTGCAAATTGTTCAAACTGAGTTCCCCACTGACAACACTTGTTTCTAAGTTTGGAGAATAAACTATTAGTGACGGTGAGGGAACAGAAGAAGCTCGACTTCGCTTCGTTCCCCCTCACCTCGGCTCACTGCGGCGCGTCTCTACCACTGCAGTCAGTCTGGATATTGAGTTTTGGCTGACATGGCTGGGTCGGCTCACTGCTTGTTTAGCAGTCTGAGCCAAGCATGTGCATGTGCGGCTGTCTGTGTGTGTGTGTGTGTGTGTGTGTGTTTATGTGCATGCATGTCTGCGCTTGTGTTCCTGCAGGATTTGTGTTCATGTGTGTGAGTCACTGACTGTGTGCACGCCCCTATGTGCTTGCGTGTATCTGGTGCAGGGAGAAAGGTCTGCAAACCTTATTGAGGTGGGTTTTTTTTAGGAGCGGGGGGTGGGGCTTGTGCATGTGGCCTCATTACCCAGGTGTTTACCCCCAACCACAGGAAGCGCTTGTCAATGATGACTGTCTGCCGGCAAACATAGCCTGAGGGAAAGATATAGGGAGGAAGAGAGAGAGGGAGGTTGACTCATAGGAACACAGCTTTCTATCTATCTATCTATCTATCTATCTCTCTCTCTCTCTCTCTCTCTCTCTCTCTCTCTCTCTATATATATATATATATATATATATATATATATATATATATATATATATATATATATATAGCACATCCATGTGTGCATGCCTCTGTGTGTCTGTGTGTCTGTTTCTTTTTCACTAAACGTGTGTTTTTATGTGTGCGTCTGTGTGGCTGTGCCAGTCAAACCCGCACTGGCAGGTCATTGGGTTCCTCCACTCCTTCACCAGTGGAGGGAGGGAGGAGAGCGAGCGAGAGAGGAGAGCGAGAGAGAAGAGAGGAGAGCGAGAAAGGAGAGCGAGAGAGGAGAGGAGACATACAAGCTGTTGACAGGGATTTATGAGCTGATAGTGTCAGACTGCAAGCACAACAACAGTCTCCCTGTCTCGGCCTGTCTGCTCATAGAGAGAGAGAGAGAGACTGACAGAAAGAATGGGAGGGGGAGGGGTGGAGAGAAAGTGAGGCAGCAAAATGAGTAGAAAAAAGAAAGAGCCGAGTGAGGGGGTGAAACAAGAACATGGAGGACAGGGAAAGAGGATTGGGATTTAATCTGAGTGGGGTTATCTCTCCTTTCTCCCATCACAATGCATTTTTTTGTTTTCTTCACACACCTCTTTTCTCTCCTCTTCACTTCAGCATCATCGTGGCACGAGCTGACTTGTTGTTGCCGTGTTGATTGGCGACCGCTTTTTGTTTTCGCTTGCTCACAATCAGGAGAGTCAGAAATCACGTTTCCAATATGAACCAGAGGCGTATTGTTGACCACAGAGACGATGACAAGGACCGGGCCTCCACCAGATTGTTGGGTCACATTTTCTTTTTTAAAAAAAACGAGGATTTCACGCTGGATAAGATAAGACTTTTACAACGAAGTGTGGGCAATTGTTCATTTTCAAAGACTGTGCAGGAATAAGCAAGCTATTGATAACTCTGAGCACATTACAGAAGGCGATTGTCCTCGTGGCTGCGTGTTTATCCGTGAGTGTTCCGATGTGTCATGGTGAGTCAGGACAGTGTTCACTGTGAGATGACACACTGATATACGAGGGACACCGTCTGGCTGTTCTGAGTATGAATCAGTAATATCTGACTCTATTTAGGTTTGATGACTTCTACAATAAATCTTTTTTTCACCAGCCTATTTAGCCAGGGTTCCTTTTCAGATGAGGCTGTGGTTTTATACCGTAAAAGTCGGGTTACAAGCCGCTCCTACGGCTGGTCAGTGTCCCCGCTGTAGGAAGCTAGGAGCAGCGCTAGCTAGCGCTGCTGCTGCTACCGCTGCTGCTGCTACCGGACGCTGCTGCTGCTACCGGCCGCTGCTGCTGCTACCGGCCGCTGCTGCTGCTACTGCCCGCGTCCCCTCTGCCCAAGTCGGGTGTCGAGCCTGGTCCCGCTACCTTCGGTGGTTTTCGGGGAGCTAGCGGAAGTTAGCGAGGAAGTAACGGAGCGCTAGCAGGAGCCCCAGCTGGCTACAGCGGGGAGCTAACGGGGACACTGACCGAAGGTAGTAGCGGCTCGTAACCCGACTTTTACGGTATATGTATATAAATATATATAGTCCTCACCACACTAATCGAGTTTGCAGGAAAATTCACCCTTTATGAGTTCCATTATTTCACATGACGTCACGCTGCTGACACAGACATTAAGAAATGTGTCAAGGACTTATCTGTATTCATATGCCGTGATCAGTTGTATTTAGTTCTACTTACAGTTTACGTGGAATTCATAAGGGAGACCCGAATGCGTAACCCACTTCCTGTCAGTTGTTCCCTAAAATCAAACTGTACATAAAGTATAGACACCATGTGCCTCTGTGAAGACACTGGCTTCACATTGTGGATGTTTAAAATGCCATAACCTGTTAAATGTTATGATTGTCATAATAACAGTGATCCAGAGGTGAAGTCTGCCAGACTGACATGTTGGGATACAGACAGCTTGACACATGCCCACGAGGAATAATATAGACTTTGTAGTGAGTTATATGTCAGTTCCTGTTTAATGATATAGCATTAAAGATTGGTGATTTATGAGGCCATTTTCATTTTGCATCGACACTCATGGATTCAGACTCAGGGTTGAGCCTACGCTCCGCAGCATGCTGAGTAACGATCCCGTGTTGAGTTCCCCAGAAAAACAAATGTCATTATCTTGCAGAAGTCCTCTCTATAGAGGCTTCCAGTCCAGGAGCAACAGAGCAGGGGACTTCAGGTATATAGGGTTGTTCCCATCGGGTGTAAAAAGCAACACAACCTCTAGGGACCGCTACAGTCTCTTACTATCACATCTCAAAAGTGCTCTAGTTTGCAGTTATACTCTAATTAAACCATCATTGTCTTGTGTTGCATTATATTCACATGAGACATAGAGACGTCCACATTCTTACACATTCTAATTCTGATGTAGAGTGAAAGATAACGTCAGTGAGACTTTGGGCAATGGAATTTACAATGAAAGGGTAAATATATATGACATATTCAAATGATCTTGGCGATTAGCATGGAGACTGCCTCACTGGAGCTGATTGTGTGCAATATTATATATCGTCACGGCCGATTTGAAATGTTTTAAGATTCAAATGGGTTCATATTTACATGCATTCATCTTATGTTTGCTCTCTCTCTCTCTCTCTCTCTCTCTGTGTGTGTGTGTGTGTGTGTGTGTGTGTGTGTGTGTGTGTGTGTGTGTGTGTGTGTGTGTGTGTGTGTGTGTGTGTGTGTGTGTGTGTGTGTGTGTGTATTGCAGATCTGCAACACAACCTGTGTGAAAATGGAGAAAGATAAAGAAGACAACTGCTTGATGGATATAACAGTTAATTAGGAATATAAATGACATGCATGGTAACACGTTCGTCACCTCCGTTGTCATATAACTCTTTCTTCTGCAGCTAAAGTATATCACTTGAAATATTTCAGCAACATCTGGTGGCTTTGGGGTCTCAATTAGAAAGTCAGGATGTGCATCCACCAAGGATTTTGTGTGTTACCTTTAACAGGATATCACCGGCTGTAAAGAAGTGAGAAAATCATGATGCATCAATGTTATTTTGTGTCTGTTATATGGTGTGAATCACAAGAACTCTTGGTGCAAAGTCTCGCTAATGTTTAAGACAATGAGTTTGTATTGAGCTCTATAAAAATTGCCGCGAGCTTTACTCACTTTACTTACGTGTGTATGCTATATTTGAAAATGCCTATTGTTGTTTATGTTCACATAAGAAAGTGCTGTTCATTTGCTGTCCACATTCTGTTCCACAATAATGCACGCTCCTCTGCACGGTACTCAGCTTCATGTATATGTAGAATATATGGTCAAAACAATGTATGCATCTGAGGATTGAGTGTTACACAACTTGGACAACTCTAGTGTCTGCTACAACGATGTATTCATGTATCTGCTAAGAAGTAGTAATCCCAATGTGGTCACGGGGGAACAAAGACAACATTAACGACATTGTACTCATGCAATATGTAGAGGTCTGTGAAGAAGTATTCCCAGAGAGCCGAGCTCTAATGTGACAATATATGTACAGCGCTCCTCTTTCATCATCCCACCATAGATTATTAATGCATATTGTATTGTTCTGCGACAAATCTAGGTAATATAAGGTTGAATATAGAATGTTTAAGGGTGTCTCAACAGACTAATGAAAACACGGGACTACACTTGTCATGTGAGAATCGAGCAGTGCAGGAATGATGCACTGTATAGAGTACTTCTTCCTATGCGGCGTCTTCCACATCTGTGTTGTAAAGCCCTTTAAGTATTTAAGAGTTGAGTGGCTTGCTGCAGGGTGCTGTGGTAATGTCACTAGAAACTTAAAATGCAAAGTGAGCAATGTGTCATAAATATACTAAAAGCCTTCTTTAGCCTTGTTGCATAATATGTTTGTGGTTGACTTACTGTATATCCTTTAATGTCGCACATCCAGTTTGACCTGTAATGATGGAAACCGGTGTGACCGCACAGACGTGTATGTGTTCATTTAATTGTATACATTCATTTAATTTCCTTCATTTTTTTTGTGTCATGCCAAACATTGCACAACAACGGAGTAAAGGCCAGATGTTCTATTAACAACCACGAAAACTGTGTGTCTGTTTCTTGTTCCATAATAACTACGTGCATGTGACCGTGATTCATGCCCATACTTTGCGATGAGCACGGCCTTCGCACCGCCACGCGACGGCCATGGATAGAAACCAACTTCAAACATAATAATAGGTGTACTTTACTTTACGCACCCTCTACAATTACGTGGTTTCCTTTTTTGACTCCACCGTCCTTGTTGATTTATTTTCTTTTATTAAAAAAAAAACATCACATATTTTCATGACAAAACTTTCATCAATTGCAGTATCTTCTGAACTATATTTGCCCTTACATCAGGTTATGATTATATTTGTTTACCTCTTGTGTAATTTATCTTAAAGCCTATATAGCTTTTTTATTGTTTTGATAACTTGATATAGGCTAATAAAAACAAGACTTATATACCATATTCAATACTCTTTGTTTGGCTAGGCATGCTTTGTAAATGCTTTTTATTGAAATAGAACATTGACAAGGACAATAATACACATCCTAACGTTATCCATGTTCAGTATCTTAGTGTAGCGTGTTAGCATGCTTACAGTGGAGGTTGATGGCAGTAGCATTAGTTCGGTCATATGCTTGTACCAAATGAAATGCCAATGAATCCAACAGCTGTCAAGACATTTCACTAAAATCCTAAAATGTGGCCACTGGTGGCTCTGATGGAGTCAGGAGATCACCAAAGGCTGTATCCGTCTGGAAACTAGTTCAGTCTCAACCATTGTGGCTGCTTGCATGGCTAATTAACAGCGTTGGAAGTTTGAAACAGTCAAATGTCATAAGTTATGAATTATTTTCTGTATTTAGGAAAGCAACATGTAGAGAACACCCCTGCAGTGAGCGGTTTTGAAGCCTCCCTGGATCTGTCAGTGGTTTCTAACCCCAGCTATAGTGATCAGACCTGGGCTCCAGCTGTCCACGCACAGTTTATCACACTTCCTTTCCCTCTGCTCTGGGCCCCCAGTCAGTCTGCCAGACAGGAAAATCAAAGACTTTGGGACATACCATTACAGTGCAAATGGTATATCGCACTGTACGGCATGCTGATGATATATAACATTAATGTCTCACTAGCAAACACAAAACAGGAAGGAGATCTGAGCTGAGCTTTTCTTTAACAGCCCTCACAAGCGAACATAAATGTCTGAAGCGCACATTGGTTTGATTTAAAGTTAGTCAAAATGAGCCTATATTGGATGCTATGGAATTGAAGCGTATGGTAAAATGGTTTTTACTTGAATGTTATTTCCGAGAAACTGCACGGGGTTGAATTTGATTAAATAAGGCGTTTAATAAATCATTCATGATCCAGTTGATTTCACTGTCGTTATGGATCTGAATGCCAGGTAAAGGGGTTTTATTATTTTCTGGGGCAGTTTGTCACACTTTCTGTCAGTCTAGCGTGGCGTCACAGTCATACCGTCAAACATTGAGACATTCATGAACAGATTTCCTACGAGGGAACCTGCTCTGTCCAACATCTGGCCTTATTCCTGAGAGCTGCTATGTGGATCATGAATTGTGCTTGAAATGTAGAATCTTTAGAAGCTTAAAAATAGGAACATAATTCTTTTGTGGATGAATAGAGTAGACATTGTTGATAGCTTTTGAGCGGTAATGTGGACCTCCTTTTTCCCCTGCTTCTTACTTTTTAATGAAAGTTAAGCACTTGTACAGGTGAGGTAGACCACTCAGTTCCACTGAAGTAGTAAACATATGCGTGGCATTGACTTTAAGTAGGGCAAACATAAGTTATGGCATAGTCTACTAATGCAATATGTTTCTCACAAGTTTAGTTCACCATGTCATCTGTGAGGGACATACACATTTTAAGACCAAATTCTATTATTAAACTTGTAATAGGTGATCTGTTTTTCCAAAAGTCCAAGAAAAACACTCATTTCCTGTCTGCTTTTTCCACTTAAGCTACAACAATAAGCTGATTGCGCACAGGCTGAAGAGTTAGGATGGGGCTTCTCCAGCCATTAGAAAGTGCAAAAGCAAAAGCAAAATAAGGCTTTCTGGAGGAAGTAATTTGATTAATGACATCAATTTCGACACGCTAGAAAGATCTTCCCTCAAAATGCACTTTTCAAACAGTCTGCACCACCGGTTGTTCTCCAGAGAGGCAAACAAAGTCAAATAAAAACTCCCATTTTAACAAGCAAAAGTGATGTCACATGTTCTTCTTTTGATCAACGAGGGCTCAGACGCATACATACTGCGTAAGGGAGATGCAATAATGAAAAATGACAGGTTTTATTGGACAATTAAGAAAGACTTATGATTATCATAGCTGCATAGTGTTTTATGACACCTGTAATCAACTGGCTTAATTGGACATTATGCCGTGAAATGCCACCATAGACATGCTATCTTCCACTGGTTAGCTCCCATGACAGCAATGGCTCCTATTTTGTTTTCCCTCCTGCAAGCATGTACCTCAGCCAGGATGTGTGTGAGCCTGCCAGCCGTTAACCCCGCAGAGGAAACGTGCAGGAAATGAGATCAGCCTTAAAGAAAGGTAACGCCTGAGCCACTGACACCAGACCAATAACTGTCACTCACTGCACCTGATACTGAGATACTAAAAACACAGCGAATAACAGGAAGGTCAGAAAATAATAGAATCGACAAATGTGATAGAGCGGCGTTGGAGTGGAATGCAAAAATAAGGGGAAAAGGCTTAAGCAGCCTAAAAATAGAGCAGACAAACACAGAGAAATCCAACGCAGCACATCAGAAGAGAGAAAAGTGACACAAGAAAGCAGGAAATTCACTATAACTTTCACCATCAGTCTATCTCAAAGATAGGTTCTGTTGGAAAAACTTCTGTCAGAGGAGTTAAAAATATCTGTGAAGGGGTGGAGGTTGAATCCTGGCACTGTATGTAAATGAAAAGGCATGTGGTAGACATTTCCCTTTGTGCTGCTATATAATAGCATAGAATAGGATAGAATCGAATAGAGTAGAAAATGACAAAAAAACAAAACAATCTACACCAACACATTGCAGATAAGACCAAACTAGAACAAAACAACCCAGAATTGTGCAGAAGAAAGAGCGTTCAGTACGGCGTAAGAGGCGATTAAAGACGACAAAGTAACTATCAGACAAATTCAGTTTTGTTTTTTCTCGATAGCTAAAAATACCAGCAGGGTTGAGCCTAATTCAGTGTCTGTGTATGTGAAACTGTCAGTGTGCCCTGTACACGTTCTCTTTACCATGATGAAAGACACACTGCAACTTCATCGAAGAAACGAGGGCTGACAGGCCTGCAGTGCGCACGTGTGGATGTGTGTGTCGATGCCGTGCACGTGTGTGTACGTTGTATCTCAGCATGCACACGCGCAGCGGAACGTCGGCTTTTTCTAAGTTTGAAAAAGAAAACATGTTTTTCTTTTTTTCTTTTCGCACTTATTGAGACGGGAGCCAGGAAGAAGAATGATGAAACATTTACAGTGCCAGCTATCACCTACACCCAAGAACAAGAAGCGTTTGAACAAATACATAGATACAAACACAACACTCGTTTTGAGGCACAATACAAGAAAACTTGTAAAGCTTCATATTTTGGGTTTATTTGATATGACTGATTTAGGTTAAACTCCTGAATACATTCGAAAGACCTCCAAAACTGATGGATTGAGAAGTCCACTGACACGAAGTAAAGATATCATGAATATTGCAGTTGTCAATCACACATTAATTTATTTGTCTCCCTTGGATCTCCTGTTTCTGTCTCAATCTGGCTGCCTGCCATGTTAATGGAACAGGAATTAAACTGTGTTATGCGGTGCTTTTACACACATGAATAATAGACGACAAAAGTGGAATGTATGCATGGCCCTCCTTAGCAGTTGCACAATATAATAACACCTGTTTAATACTTGTGGGTGTTAAATAAATGTTTCTCCAACAGGAAATATGGAGACAGACAATCTTACCTGATCACAGGGCATAAGACCAAATGGCCAAGGGGACATGAAGATATATTGTCATGACTGTGAACTTCGCTTTCCCCAAAAATATATAATTCATGTATGATGGTGTTAAAGCCTTTGTATCGCATGATATGACTCACTGAAAGACTGATGAAACGCAAATATATGAACAAATAAATGAATAATTAATGAAATGGTTAATCATTTAATTAGTTAAACAAACCAAGCGCATGTCGGAGGCTGACAATGGTCCAACGTCTCATCACCACAGTTGCATAATCAGAAAGTTGTTTTCTGACAAATTCAACCACATAACTAGATGTATTTTCAGGGATAACAGAATGATGTCTTGCATTCTTTATGAAAGTGCAGAACAAATGTTGTATTATCTTATGAAATATGTATAATTAATACATATTTCATAAATATGTCTTCGAGAAGATACTTTTTAGAATGTGTTTATGGGTCTTTTGCAACTTGCCAAATGATGTTATGGCCCAAATTGGAAATTCAGAGCATATCTGTTCCTCCAATGGCGATGGGGATGAGCCGGCGGCTCACAGCTAACATTGCTAACAACGCTAACTGTGAAAACGACAGCAACAGCGCCGGCACAGCTAACGGTGTTACCTCAGAGGAAACCGGAGGGTGGAGGCTATACGTTTCCATCATTCGGGACAGCATTCGGGACAGCATTATCAGCTGGAGGGTGGAGGCTATACGTTTCTGTTCCTCCAATGGCGATGGGGATGAGCCGGCGGCTCACAGCTACCATTGCTAACAGCGCTAACTGTGAAAACAACAGCAACAGCGCCGGCACAGCTAACGGTGTTACCTCAGAGGAAACCGGAGGGTGGAGGCTATACGTTTCCGTCATTCGGGACAGCATTATTAGCTGTAACCACCGTACAGTGCAGACAGACGGCCATTAGCTAGCCAGTGAGGCACATTCACATGCACTAGCATGGTGGATGGTCTTGTACTTGGATAGCGCCTTTCTTCCGACCACTCAAAGCGCTTGAACACTACACGTCATCAGTAGTTGCACTGAAAGACACGTGTGGCTGCACAAAGAAGCCCAGATTACAACACAAAGAGGGAGAGCGACGTCATTCTCTGCTCAGGTCGACATTGCTCCTTATCTTTACATTGCAAATAGTTGTTTGCTGCTATATTAATGCTGAATATCGTAAAGAGATACAAATGTTCCAGCTCAACAATCTATTCCCCATGTTTTCTCTGTAAAATGCTTCATGCTTTGAAGTCATTACAAATATATCAAATAAATTCTGAGGACAGAAAACAAGGAAGTGGGTAATGACAGGGGATGAAACCACATAAAACATAATATATCCATACAGCCATGGTTCACTTTAAAAGGGAGATCTAAACCTTATTAGCACTGCATACTCTGCGGTTTCTTTTGCTCTAGGAAACGAGGGCAAACTAATTTAGCAAAAACACAGTTGGCTGGCTGATGCAACACAGTGAAATTTGAGGAGCATTCAGGCACAATAAACCACTTTTGTCAGACCACCTATTGAGCGTGTGCCTGTGTGTTTGTGCACGTGTTCAAATCAATGTCAGTACTTTTGTGTACTGTAGACGTGTCTGTGTGTGTACCTGCCACTGTAATAGATGCTTCCTCTGTTGTTCACTCCTACAGCGCAGCCCGAAGGCAAGTTTCATCACTACCTCTGTGTTGTTGCAGGTACTGTGGCCCGTTCCTGCAGAATCTTTTGGCTTGGAGAGTTGAGATCCTGTAAATCAACCCACTGAACTGAAGTCCTGTCATTTAAAATCAAGCCATAATCAGCCTGTGAAGTTTAGCGTGGCTTTTGACTGATTGGTATGACAGAAAGAATCACAATTTTCATTTGGTTCGCAAACAGAAGAATAGCCCTCCAGAAAAAGAAGAAGAAAAAACAGATGGACAAATAATCAATAATTAATATAAAAAGGAATAACACAAATCATGTGTCTTCGCTGGGAAGTTATGATTGGCCATCACAACTTGAGCTGTTGTTTGCAGCCTTTTGACTCCAGCTATATTAAATCACTGATCCATAACCTACTCTGAGCTGTTGGTGCACGTCTTTGAGCCTCAACAGCCTGGCGATTGGCTTGGCTGAGTTAAACTTTCTAGCCATTCATGTCTCCTTCCATCTTCTTCTTGATCCACACAGCATTGCTCCTGCTCCTCACCACAGAGTTCAGGATACTCAGCATGGAGACGATCACCCTTTGGCAATTCCTCTTAATTTGTTCCATTTCCTCATCCCTTTCTGCCAACTTCCTGTCAGCTTCACTATTGACCTCCGTGTTCAGCTGCATCTGAACACACAGAATCTCGGACTCCTCGTGCTCACGGGTATCCTTATCAAGGACCTTTAGATATTGCAGACTAATTCAATAAATCGCTCTGATGAAATGCATTAGGGAGGTGATACCGTAGTTCAAGTGTTATACTTTACTGACATTTTTGTTGCACTTTCTTGACAAAAATAATTCTTGAGGTTATCTTTGTTTAGTTTGCGGGGCGTTTGACATTACCAACATGTTTGGGTCTGACTGTGTTATGAATATTACACTGACACTGATAGTTTAACTAGCACATTCTGTGACAGCGGCAGACAAAAACAATCAGACAAAAAGCAAACTGCTTTCTTGTTGTTTGAATTCAAAAGGTCCCTGTAATATTATCGTATACTGAAACCAACAACTGAACAACACACACTACTGTATGTTATGGTTAACAAAAACATGTTCAAGTAGATGAAAGGACAACGAAAAAAACATGACATAATATTAAACTACAATGTAAAGTCATCATCCTAAGTCTCCCATAAGACACTTTTTTTTTAAACTTTTTTTATGTTGCTTGTTAATAGTGTTTTCCCCGACATCATGTTTGGCTCTAACTCACAAACTGAACTGATGATGTTTATTTATAAAGGGTAACCTTTTTTATTTTCTTTCTTTCTGTCATGGATGAATGCCATCCAAATAATTGAAAATAAGCTATCTAGTGTGCATGGATGGTGAGTCAAATAACCGTGTTCATGTTTTGTGTATTGAAGCATGCATCTCCATATCATTCCATATGCAGACAGGAAATAAATTGGTCTAATGTGACACTTTAGAAACAGAGTAGTGCAAAGACGAATATTAAAGTGTAGGAAATACATTTTCCTGGTTTCAACATGTCTGGACTCAGTCTTACCACCTTGGATGTACTGTCCAGCTGAAGGCTTAAATAAATGTAAATATGAAATACACTTTTAATATATCAGCAGCATGTATGGCTGGGATGTCCTTCAACCACCTGCATTGAATCTGCTTAAACAGAGGGAGATGTAAGAACAATTAATGCAAGTGTGTCTAAATTCATTAAAGTGATAACCACGGGAAGAACGTGCTTGACGTACTCGACGCTGCAGGTTCTTGTTCTATCTCTTCACGGCCTCTAATTGAACTAAAGCCTCCTTATTGGAGTTCTTCATTTTAAAGAGCTCCGTGCTCACTGATCTGGCCTCCTCCTGGGCTGCCTCCAGCTCAGCTTGGCCCTCTTCCTACGTGTGCTCGCAATCTGCCGGAACGTGGCGTTACTAATACATCAGTGAAAAGTGAGTGATGACGGAGAGAAGTTGGAGGACAAGATTAGAGCCCGCAATACTGTAAGCACAGTGTATGCATAAGCCTGCTGAGTTACCACCACTTGGTATTGCAGTGAAATAGTTAGATAAGGTCATTATCAATAATACATAACTGCTATATCTTCTCATTATCTTACCCTGTAATAATATTCATATTAATTCCTACAAGTGGGATGATTGTGGATTAAACTCTCCTCTTCTTTTACTGATTAACGGGCAAACCATTTTTTTTCTCTCCCTATTATGCTTTTACGTGATGGTATATCTTGATGGACCGATAGATTTCTTCACAGCAGACATTTTGACCTGTTGTAGCAGGAAAAAGCACAGCTGATACTTCGTTCATTAACGACGGCTCAGCTTCATCAAGTCACCCGATATGTCAAGACAATGAGCGCGATGTTTTAAAAATGATGGAACAATGAATATACCTCTATATCGGCACTACAACTATACAACTTTGTGTTTCTGTGATACATCACCGCACCAGTCGACATGTCACCTGACGCTCAGAAGCTCACTGGGAGTCCGGATTTCACAGGGAGAAAAACACATTTGAGCTCATCCTTTGGTTTATTAAGTATTTGGCCGGTGACACATTGTTTGATGTTTTAATTACTTTGGATGTGAAACGACGGTAGTTATTTAATTGTTCACTCCATATGGATGAATATAAACTCTAATTAAAGCTGTCAATCTCTTACCTCATAATTACTGTGTCGTTTCATATCCAGTAAAGTAATAACAGTAGAGCGCTAAAACATCAAACAATGTGTCACAGTCGAAATCTTATGGCGCTCGGCAAATTACTTTTCATTGACTTACGTCTGTGGCAATGAACTCTGCTGCGGTATTAATGCACTTGATGTGTTGTCTGTAAGATCAGTGGAAATAACAGCTAGTAGGGATATAATATATAATATTTCAGCTCTGCGTTTCATAATAAGCATCACACTAATTAAAGTACATGCCGGAGTTTGAACTTTAATGCACTACTAATTAAAGTACATGCCAGGGTTTGAACTTTAATGCACTGATACCTAAACATGTATAATACAATTCATAATCTCATCAGTGTTGTTTCATTCTTTAAAATAGCCTGTATACTGAGATACAATTTCTTCACATGTTCAAAAATAGCTAACACATAACTTATTTATTAATTGCAGCCCACTGACTTTTTCTTAACGTCTCGTGGCTCTACGGTCAGGCGAATGAGATGTGTTTTGTTTGGGGGCTAATTATTTATTTTCCATATTGAACTGAAAACTCATTCATATGAAAAAGCTATTAACACATCTGTTTTAAGGTTGAAGAGGTGATTTTATGGCATGGTCATGTACTAATTACTTGTGATACGAGGATTTGTATGTTAAACTGCATTGTTGTTGTTGTTAATATTATCTCATCAAAGATTTTACCTTAATTTTGCAAGTGGTGGAGTCTGCGGTCTTTAGCCCAGTGGTTCTCAAATGGAGGCACGTGAAGGCACTCCAGGGGGTACGTGAGATTTAAAAAAAATATATATCAAATTAGCATCCATTCAAAAATCCTTTAAACATTGTTATTTAATACATATTCAATAAATATATAAGTGTAAATTCATAAACTGAATTGTATATATTCTATATTAAATCAGACACGGATGGCACAGCGCTGTGTATTACATATTTTGTTCAACCAACAATGCTTTGACTTGGCTGGCCGAAAAATTTTTTTTCACACGGGGTACATCACTGAAAAAAAGGTTGTTCCAAAATGTGTGGCCTGTCCAAGAATTAGGCTTACTGAGATATCTTTATAACTTTTTTGAGTGAAATATGGCGTCCTCCTCAAAATGTGGAACATTCACGGATGTAAAAAGCCTTCCTGGATTTACTCAGTAAAGTAGCAGACAATACAGTAAAACCTGCTTCTTGGAACGCCTCCCTGTTGGCAGCCAGTAAACATCATCCACTGACCAGACTAGCTGGACATGAGAGGACCTGGTTGGTCCGTTGCCAAGAGGCACTCAGGCTACAATATCCTCCTTAATTCAAGTCAAAAGGCCAATTTGGAGTTGAGCCGTTGTGAAAATTCTGGGCTTCAGTTCAGTATTGGATCATTATAATGCATTAACCCAAATCAAGCACAAAGAAAAGAAGAGGTCGCTTTATATAGTTTATAGTCCTGAGGGACTGAGTATCATATTCCTATTCAAAGAATAGTTCCACCAAACAACAGGTGAGCACACACAAATAGTTGGGGAATACCAACTCATGAACAAACCTAATGAACCCTGTTAGTGCCACATGCAGCGCCATATTATACTCAGAACATGTTGTTTTGTGGTGACCAAATAGAAGTAAACCCTTTAAAACAAAGGTCTACAACCTGTTAAAATAAAGGCCACTCGATTAGTAGTGGAGTGATTAGCGCCCTTAAACAGTCATCATCATCATCATCGGCCCAGCTTTCACATCACATGGATACACAAAAAGCTGAATTTAGTCAGCTGCATGTTGTAACAGTTTTCTTGCTTCATATCCATGCATACATTCAGAAAATGTATACCTTGCAGAATGTTTGATGTAGAATTGACATATAATCAAATGAGAAATATTAAAATACTATCACTGTGGTCCATCTAATAGTTCACATGTCGCCCGTGTCTCATGGCCTTAAGAAATGCACACGTTTCTCATTTGTTATCCAAGTGAACCAAGAAGAAAACAAAAGACACAGGATAAACCCCACCAGCTTGCACATTCTCATACATAGCCACAGGGTGCCAGGAAATAACCAAACCCCAAATAATACTGTAATTGTTCCCGCGGTCTCAGATGCTCTCTCCCTTACTGTCTCTCATAATAAAAGCCTGTTTGACAGGCCAGCGCCGTATATGTGCAACACAGGAGGAGGTCTTCTATTGCTGCTGAACACAAAATTGTATTATTGAAGGCTGCACCCAGCACAGTGCCTTCTTATTCCTCCCCCCTGTGTCCGTCCTTATATTAGAAATGTTTTCAGATGCCAATAAAAGCATAATACGGTCTTATACGTGCTGCATTTGCAAGTGAATTGCGGTGCCCCATATTGCCTCTGATGGTAATCAGAAAAAGAAAAAAAAACACATTGTGCTGTGAGAGAAAGAATAGCCAGTCCAATATTGAGTGTGATTGTGCTGAATGTTATCTGATGGAGATGTTGGAAATAGAGGCATACTGTATGTAAACTGAATGCCACGCTGCTTGGTCATATGGGTAGCAATAAGATACGGGCATATGAAACAGCGGGAACAAATTATTCTTAAATTATAGCCACAGCACTGCTTGCATGTGAAACCACGAGTAAATGGGACAAGCATATGGTGCAGAATAACTTAAGGCTGTGTTATATGGGAACTATAGTTAAATTGTTTATGAAGGAATGTTTGTGGCATCCTTTGTGTTGTCAGTAAACGGCATATCAATTCTCTTCCTCTCTGTCTCATTTGTGTCATCTCATTTTCATCCCAATCAAGCTTCCATTTCACTCTTATCTCTCAGCTGCCTCAGCCTATTATTATTCAACCTGTTTGTGTTTCTCAGTGTCTCCTACTCTCTTTATATTTCACTCTTGATCTCTCTGCCTGTGATTTATTTCCCTCCCTATACAGCATCTCCCTGCTTCATCTGCTGTTGTTCTTCCCCCCCCCCCCCCCACCCATACAGTGTATTTTTGATTACATTTTGCACCAACCATGTGAAGTAAATAGCAAGATCGCATCCCTTAAATTACTCCTGTGCACATTTTGCCCTCCAAAATCCCCAAATTCCACAGAATGAGTCACCCTACACCGGTTAGCGGGATCTTTCTCAGCTCCTGCTTGACGTCTTAAATACTGACAGTTTGGTCGGTGACAGGTGCAAATATGCTGCTGGCTGACTCTAAAGTAACAGCAAACAGAGAACAGTTGGAGAGAGAAGAACTAGAAGTAGGAGGGAAAGAAAAACAAAGACGCAAGAATAAAGAGAAAAAAGACTTTGCATCAGAATGAGGCGCAGAGGAGTGAAGGCAGTAATAAGGGCAAAGGAAAAGAAGATAGAGACAGATGGGGAAAAGGTAAACAAAATGATTGCAATTTAGGCATGATAATACACTTGATGCTGTCAATGAATACTGCATTTAGACTTTTAACGGCTTCAAAACCCACACGGCTACACTGCAGGAGATTTACTTTGAACCACCTGGGACCTGGATTCAGAAGCAGTGAAGATTTTTTAGCTGGAAGGAACATTTTTATATCAACTATCGTAATTTTATGTAAACTCACACACAGTAAAAACAATTCTCTGCTCGGGGAACTAATCTGCCAAATTTTTGCTATATTCGTTTTTTGTGTGCAGTTTAGTGCAAGAGTTGTGCATTTTAGGAACTGTGTTAATAAAACTGGAGGGAACACAGATATATTTAGAACATGAGGTATATTCAGTAAGAGGGTAATGGGTTTTATTGCAATACAATAAAACATTTATTGCGAAAGGGAAAAAAAAAGAGGACAAAATGATGATAGAGTGGAGAGGGAGGAAACTGACTAACGGAGATGGACAGAAACATTGTGCAAAAAGAGAGATAGTGCCTCCAACAGTGAAAATGTGTTCCCCTCTTCTTCCTCCCTTCCTCTATCTCATGCGATCCCTCCTTCTCCTCGCATCTGCTTTGACCCAGTAAACTTAGCACTGAACCTGAATCACAGTTTTCTGATTGGCTGCGTCAGTCATGTGACAACACACGCACAGGCACACACACACACACACACACACACACACACACACACACACACACACACACACACACACACACACACACACACACACACACACACACACACACTCTCTCTCTCTCTCTTTCAGCCCCACCTTCTAAACTGAAGATGCAGATTACAGTGAAAACAAAATCTTTTGGTCTTTTTTTCTTTAGAAAATGTGTCTTTTCTTTTCCATCCTGTTTTTGGCACGACTCATACGCCTCTCCTCTCCATTCATCCTCTCCTCTCCTCTCCTTAATAACTTTGTTGCTGGTATAAAGTGTGATGTCATAATTCAATCTAGTAATAGATTAACTGTAAATATAACACTTATCTGGAAAATATCCTCTTTTATTGTTCTGTCTCGCTCTCTCTATTAACACAAAGTAAATCACTTCCACTGGTTGAAGCTGGCTCACTGTCTCCCTCCTCTGACATTCTCTTATTTCCACCTCTCATCACTCCAGCGTGATATTGTGTATTAACACTTATACTCAGTGGATTTTTCAGTAAATAAGTTCATAAAGCTTACATCACACAATTGCTGTTGCTGCCTCTTATTTTCTGAATAAACAATAAAAGGCCTACTCACATACAATCTCTAAAAACTATACTGAGACACATTTCACTTCAACATATAAACACTACTGTAGCATGAGGATGCGTTGTCTGAACATTGCACAGGCTGTGATGCGTGCTTGATGCACTGTAGTGACTAAAAGCGCAGCTGGACATTTGAAAACAACGGTTTAATGGGAAGACTTTTAAAAGCGATTTAAAGGGGCTCAATTTAAAATCAACTATTTGCCATGTGAAGAGATAGTGCAGAGAATGAAGTCACTCTCCCTCGGTGTGTTGTAATGTGAGCTTCTCTGTGCTTCATATTCAGAGCCGGTCCGGCAGAAATACGACTAAAATACATTTTTAGTACCTTTTTCAATCTTTATAATTAGTATTCAACATGCCATTATGTCAGATAATTCAAGAATATGATAAAACAGATACTATAGTGATCTAAATGCTTCAAATGACCATTTGTTTGTAATAGTAGAGGTGATGTAGGAAACTAAAATGAATTTAAAACCACGGAATCAGCATTCTACTTGTTTAGGCAGTGACAGCTTGATGGTGCAGTGAAGCAGAGCCAACCTGCTCTGTCACGGGAAGCAGATCTCTATTTACTGCCCCCCTCAGTTTAGCAACGGCTGGACACACAGCCAGCTGAACTCCACTTTCCCACGATGCAGATGATTCCTGTCTTCACCCTTTTTCTTCTTCTTCTCTTTTCTGCCAACAGTCTTGCACTCCTCTACGTTCAACACCGCCGTCTCTTTTCGCTCTGCCTTGATGCCCATAGCTGCAGCACATCTGACAACTCTACCCTGGCTCCGGTCCTCTCTCTGCCCCGGCCTCCAGTGGGAGGACAGCCTTCGACTCAGCGTTATCTCTTTAATAAATTTTTTTCCGCCTCGCTCCTCCGCCTGAAAACAATAACATCCACCTGCATTTCTTCAAATGTTCCTCATGTTTGCCTTTACAGTCCTCCCCTCTGTCTGTTTTCATAGGGTGAAGCCTACATCGCCTCCTTGTTCTACTCTATTCCAACTTTACATGAGACCTAAATGGAAAAGGCAGCGCTTATCTCGGAAAAAAATGCTTTGGAAGCAACTTTTGACCTGGCAATAACTTCATTCTTAATGCCGTTGGCTTTATTTCAAAGCCTTACACAACGCAGTAATAGCCACGGCTAGAGGACATTTTTATGGGTTTGTTCTTTGTTCAGATGCTATCTTTCTTTATTTTCCTGTACTTTTCAGCAGTTAAACTGTGGCGCAACATACCTGATCTGAATCTGGTAAATGAGGCCTGCTGCTCCAGCTGCTGACGAGGCCAGACACGTACAGGGAGGACCGGTGCTGGAGCCCGCTGGAAACCAGTGTTGCCACAGCATCATTAAAGCTGTGATACACAGTTAAATGATAAAGTAATCCAGCAGGTTATTGGATATTCTAGTAACTCAGGGCTCAAGTTGAGCAGTTGATGTCATGGAAGACATACGGTGAATTCTGTCAGGTTTTACCATTTGTTCTTTTAAAGCAATGATTAGCTTTTTGCCATTTATTTATACATGGCAATCCTTTGTACATTGTTGATTTTATTTGCTATAGCAAATGTCGACAGGTGTACTCTACTGCCATTCATTACACAACAACAATGTCCATATCGCTGTGGACATTATAAAACTCTTCGATGTCACGACTGGATCTGACAAATTACTTTACTACACTTTCAAATACTTCAACAGGAATTCCTTTTTTTTTAACCGCGTACGTCTCTAAAACCACCGTGTCGTCCCGCCCTGCTTCTCTCAGGGCTCTAACAGACACATTCGATGCAATCAAGAGTCTCACAGAGGGACCATGTGAACCAGACTCGAGACGATGAATGGTAGCATTCATAAACCAAACATCTGACGTTAGCACTTTCCCCTCAATAATAAACATGCTCTGTAACAGAACACTTCAACACACTGAAATATTTACCTGCAGGCAAGAGCCGGTTCAGACCTCCAACATCTTAATATAACTAAGTTGTTTTGAACTCAAACACAATCTGGAACCCTCTTCTCTGTAGACTGTAAAATGGAAGATGGGCAGTATTACAGACTACCAGTAAACGCACCACAGCCTCTGTTCTCCAGCTGACTTTCGTCCTGTGAACATTGGTAGAAGAAGAGATTAAGTTCTTTATCTTTTCATACAAAGACAAGGAAAGAGGGATGCAGTGGCAGAAAAGAGGAGAAAAAAATGCAAAAATGTATCAATGGAGATTGATAGATGGGGTATTGAATGGGAAGACAGATGCTCGGATGCAAATACATTTTTTTTCTTCTAAATATGATTACAGAGAAAATTCAGTTTATATGATGAAGCACATGTCCACCCTGCTCACGCCTCTGTGTGAATTTCTGATATGAGATATGACTGCTGGTGTTAATTGCATTTTAACACAGTAGGGTTTATCATGCTGTTAATTATACACATGCTGTCTGGGATTAAGTCACACACACACACACACACACACACACACACACACACACACACACACACACACACACACATATATATATAAAAAGACAAATTAAATTATAAAAACAGCTTAGCTGACCTGATCTGAACTCAGCTTGTTAAGAAAAGAAAACTACTAAAAATTAAACAAAATTAAATAAAATCAAGCTACAACATGCACAAATTAAAATGGGAATAAAGCTGTACATTTAGGTTCAACCAAACTGAACCAAGTGAACACACACACACACACACACACACACACACACACACACACACACACACGGATACACCAGCATCGCTCAAACCACATGAAAACACAGCTGGCTGTGTGTGTCTGTTTTGTATCATGCAGCTTAATTTTGCCATACAATGTCTGTCTTTCCCAACGTTTTAAATATAGACGTCCTGCCTTTTATTATATTGGCATTAATCATCAAAATGATAGGGAAAGTATCCCTTGTGTGTGTTTGTGTGTGTGTGCCTGCATATGCACCTCCCTAATCTTGTTTAGTAAGAAGGTTGAAATGCTAATTATACAGTGACTCATTGAGTCATTTGGGGATTAACTTCATACATCAGCCTGCTGTCTGCGTGAGGTTCTTCAACAGGGAACTTCTATCTGTACCCGACTAAGACGGATCTTATCTCATCGCTGCATTTTTCATACGTTGTTGTTTTGAAGCATCTCTCATGCACATACGCCAACGTTTTGGGGATTTCACATGAATGAGGAAGAAATTGAGATTTTCCTCTTCTACATTATAATTACGACGTCATTTATTTTAGATCACTGCACAGAGTAAAGCTGGCAGCACATGTGTTTGCACTTTAAAGACAAACACAGCTTACTTAAGACCTTTCACCTCTACTGATGACGTGATTGAAGCTCTCGCTCCCTCTCTCGCTCCCTCTCTCGCTTCCTGTCTCGCTCCCTCTCTCGCTTCCTGTCTCGCTCTCTGTCTCGCTCCCTGTCTCGCGCTCTGTCTCCCACTTTTTCTCCCTGCTTGTCTCTTTTTCACTTTCCTTGCTTGCTCCCTTTCCACATCTCTCACCTCTCTTTATCCCTATCACTTTTACAATAAATAGTTCAGAGGCAGAACTCCAAGGGAAAGGCCATGGTCCTACACACACACACACACACACACACACACACACACACACACACACACACACACACACACACACACACACACACACACACACACACACACACACACACTCACTCACTCACAGGGACCTCCGCTGTGTGTTGCTGTTTCCAGAGACTGGAGGGGGTTCTGGGAGCAAAAATAATGAGCTCATCAGTTCAGCCTAGAGGTGGTGTTGGCAACACACACACACACACACACACACACACACACACACACACACACACACACACACACACACACTTCTTTTCCTTTCTTTCTATCCTATACTCAGACACAGAGGCAATTACCACGATCCATGCGCGGTAGGATATTCCATCTCCAGCCGACTTCACCGTGACTCACTGTAAAGACTCCGGGCTGCTGAAGCGATTGCTCCCCTGCTCCCCTGCCCCCCCCCCCCCCCCCTTTTCCCCTTTCTTGTAGCAAAGAAAACGTATGTAGTTTCAAAAGAGGAGTGCCTGCGCCGGTGCGCATGTGTCAGAGTGTGTGCTCATGTTTGGCACCGTGGCTGTTTGTTAAGATGCACCAACGCGTGTGTCAGTACTGTACGCTTGCTGAGATCTGCTATTCTGCACCACTGATATGGAGATTTTCGCTGTTGCACGTGTGTATGAAGTGAAGTTTATGCGCGGCGAGGATATTGTACGTGTGCATGTCTGAAGGCATGCATATTGTAATGAGAGTGGAGATGATGATGAGGAGGAGAAAGGCGCTGGTGATGGAGTGTTCTCAAGAGCCGTCTGCAGGAAAGCCTTGACTTGTTTGTTTGAAGGGGTGGATTATCATTTTTGAATGAACTCCATGAACTCAGAGTTAAAGCGCGGCAGTTTGAGAAACCGGGGTCATGAACTATAGTAGATTGAATAATTGCCGCAGTTTTCTGTGCTCACTGCAGAGTGAAACATCAAGTGGGTGGTCTAAAACCAGACACATGGAGATGAAAAACATCCATGAAGAAGAAGCGGTACATTTTCTCATTAAAATATTGTTACCGGTGTATAATCATTTGTAATGAAATGTTATTACGGCTGAGAAAAAAATAGGTTATTTCAACAGGGAAAGCAGATACTTTAATTAAAAACATGTCACATCACCGTTGAGCACATTGCAGAGGATGAGGCTGTCTTTAAATGTGTCGAAAGTGTCGTTTATAAGTGTTGTAATAACCTCTCCATTAATTTATCCCGCATTCTGCGTTGTTACTGTCAATAATGCCTCCTCACAATCCCCTCTGCACAATGTGGTAAGCCACTGAGCTGCCAAGTCTCACTTAACTTTGAAGAGACAATACATTTGACCTTAAAATCGATCCCAGGTTAATTAACACATGGTGGTTTGTTACAGCTCATTAATCATTCCCAGCTTAGGCTCCGTGGCTTTCTGCAATTTACTCTCATTGGTTTAATTGAGATTTCTTATGAGTGAAAATACAAAGACAACAGGATGTCTTGTGGATTATCGATGCCATTGTTGTGTCTTGTCTTCAAGCGTTTCTTCTTCCTCTTCGTGTCCAGGCTCCTGTCTTTTCTTCACTATACCCCACACGTGTTCACCACTTTCCCCTCCCCTTACCCTCCACCTCTTAATCCCTCTCTATTCCTCCATCCACCCTCCGTCTTGTCTCTCCCTCTATCCTTCAGTTGCCAGGTGTTATTTTGGAGTAATGATAGCCTGCTATGTGGTCTCACAGCTCTGGGTTATTAGATCCAATATCATTTCTAAAGCAATAAATGGGAGACAGTACTTGTGTGTATTCTATTCTTTGTATTTCTTTTTTTCATTACTCCCGGAACATATTAACAAGCTTACTTTTTATCCTTACAGGCTCAAGCTTAATTACATTCAGGGAAACGTCACCATCAGCCGTGGAGCGGAATAAGTAACGAAGGCTTTTTTGATTAAGACCAAAGTTTCTGTTTTGGGTTCCATTTTTTATTAGTTAATATGTGGATTCTCGGTGATATCAGTCATGACTGGAAGCTGGGATGTGTTTTTCAATAACCTCATATTCATATGGAAGTTTAAGCTCTCAAAATCCAGGATGGTGAATATTTAGCAAGTAAAATGTCAAATTGGAATATGGCATTAACCTTCTAATATTGAAACACTCATTATGCAAGTTATCAACGTCATTTCCCCCCCCCCCCCCCCCCCTTTCCAACTGGAGCCTCTGCACGTGTGCACGTATGTGCTCGTGTTTATGTGTGCATGTTTTTGCCTCGTCATCAATTGCATCTTTTTATCAACACATGCAAAACAAACACGGAAAATAGAACAATTCCAAAACGGTTCCACTTCACTTAGCTTGGTAATATTTACTTAATAAATTGAAGCTCCAGTGCCAAACACAATGGTATTTCATAAATACTGTATGAGGGCTGACATAAAGTATGCACCAGTCTTCTTGATTATATGTCATGTAGCTGTCATGCAACTGTTACAAGAGGCACATGCGTAAGTTTAATTCATCAAGATTCAAGGATCGAGATGGCAGCCGGTTCAGATATTTGAGCAACCCGATGTAATCTTATTCTGAGACAGGCTTTGTGTGACAGGAGACAGTAAGGACTCATCAATCGTACACGAGAGGAAATATGTCCCATCCAACTTTCTGTCCACAATTAAAAGATGACTCTGGGGGTTAAAGACAAACATTATGCAATGCTATAGCTTCAAAAGACAGAATACAGTAACATTTAGTTACCAAATCAGCCTCTCAACGCATTACACTGTTTTTTTTATAGCTAAGTTTTGCTCATAAACCTGCAATAATATTGTTTTTGCGCCATTCTGGGGCAGCGCAACAAGCTTAACAGATCAAACAGTTATCTAATTATTACACCTTCAGTAGACACAAAGCAGCATTATCTTATGGACTAGTATTTCTGTCTAATATTCACTGTCTTTTTAACTTTTGTTTTTTTCTCCTCCAACTCACGAGGGATATACCTGGCTAAAGTGCTCAACTATATTCACCTCGCTCATCAACAGTCGTTTGATCAAATGCACTGACATTTGTGGGATTATGGCAGTTTAATAACCAACCCATTCTCAATCGCAAGGCGTGAAATATTGACGCTTTGTCCCGTCCCCTGTCATGAGCCATTCGCTCAGACAAAATGCTCCGGGAGTGTGATGAGGTATTACAAAGACTCACAATATCCACATATGGTGAGAAGAGGAGGTGAATGTGTCAAATAAATATAGGATTTTTCCACCAGGAGACTGCTGTTGAGTTATTTTGACGTTACGTATTTGTGATGTGTATTCAGATCTTTTTTATCGTTGGAATTCATTGTGACTGCTGGGAATCCAATTATGAATTGGACAGCTTTGGCATTTGCAAAGACACAAGCAACACACTTTTCAGTGAGAGTTCTCAGGGCGACCTTTCAAGCCTCCAGGTGGTGGTTTTCTGCAGGACAAGGTCTCCGCACTGCACATGCCCGACTCTACCTGCAAGTGGATCCAAGACTTCCTGTCTGACAGGAAGCAGGACGTGAAGCTGAGGAAACACGTCTCTGGTTCTCAGACCATCAGACCCAAGGCTGCATTCTTTCCCCTCTGCTCTTCTCCCCGTACACCAACAAACAGCTGCACCTCCAGTCATCAGTCCGTCAAGCTCCTGAAGTTCACGGGTGACACCACCCTCATTGGACTCATCTCTGGTGGGGATGAGTCCGCCTACAGGTGGGTGATTAACCATCTGGTGACCTGGTGCAGACTAAACAATTTAGATCTCGGCGCTCTAAAGACAGTGGAGAGGGTTGTGGATTTCCGCAAGAACGCAGCTCCATATGCCCCTATCATCCTGTGTGACTCCCTGGTTGCCGCTGTGGAGTCCTTTCACTTCCTGGGATCCATCATTACCCGGGACCTCGAGTGGGAGCTGCATATCAGCTCCACTCCAAAGAAGGCTTAGCAGATGATGTACTTCCTGAGGCAGCTGAAGAAGTTCAGCCTGCCAAAGACCGCGATGGTGCACTTCTACACTGCCATCATTGAGTCCATCCTCGGCTCCTCCATCACCATCTGGTACGCTGCAGCCACTGCCAAGGACAAGGGCAGGCTGCAGCGCAACATTCGCTCTGCTGAGACAGTGATTGACCGTAATCTGCCGTCTGACTTGTTCGCCTCTAGGTCTCTGAAGATTGTAGCCGACCCCTCTCACCCTGGACACAAACTGTTTGAGTCTGTTCCCTCTGGCGTGAGGTCTTGGTCCGCCAGAAAAACTCTTCATCCCGTCCGAAGTTGGGCTCAACAATAAAGCCCGGGTCCCTCACTGACACGGACGCTTAAATCCCCCAGAACATAATCTTAATTTGATTCTGTCTTTTACTATTGCAGTGTTTTTTGCATGTTTATTGCCACGCATCAAATCACCAAGCCAAATTCCTCGTACGTGTAACATACTTGTCGATAAAAACGTTTCAGATTCAGATTCTGTCAGTAGAGTCTTGCCTTTTGTGTGAAACTGAGTTATAGCGGTCACATAAACCACTCCGCTGAACGTGTGGGCCAGGGAAGAAAGATTCACCACAACACATGTTTCTTGGTAAACGTCTGCTTCAGGTTACAGATACAACAGGTACAATATTGATGGATCATATAATCACATACTTTATTAATCCTCTATACATGTCTGGTCCTTATTAACACTCTTTAATAGCATGATGTCAACAGCTGGCCTAGTCCATGGAAACATTCACTCTACAATGGAGAGAAAATGAGTCAGAGGCAGACAAAAAAGAATAAAAAATGTGAAAGAGGTGAGAGACTAAAAGAGAAAGAATGGGAAGCAGGGACGTGCGGTCAGGGGAGGCAGGTGAGGCTCATCAAACAAATAATGATACAATAAAATAAATATTAATATGCATCTACTGATCTTTTTAAGTAATTTTTTAATCAAACATATCTAAATGTGCACATGTCCTGTTGAAACAGAGAGGAGACATGTGTGCTGTGCCTCACCTCAGATTACGCAATCCCTCACAAACTGGGTTATGCGCATGCCTTTTGCTTTTCTCATTGTTTGTCACCACTGTAATATTCGTAGACACTTTTATTATACGTCCTTTCTTTCCATAGAATAGGTTGTGTATTTCATGTATGTATAGAACATATTTAGTCTGGCTGATTGACCTTAAATTGCAGTGAAAAAGCAGAGGGGAGGCATACAGTACCTCTGCCTCAAGGAAGGGGGCGTGCAAGAGCTCGCGGGTTTATGCTTGTTCTGCCGTTGCTCTTCTTCTACACTTTTAAAACTAAAAGAAGATAAGGAGGACTTTTACAACAAAGGCGCGTAGATTTTTGTGCGGAAGGAGAGACGAATGGACTTAATTTAAAAGTAAAGGTAAGACCATGCATACACCGCAGTAGGCTATATAGCCTATTGTTTATTTTTATTGAATGAGTATGAATTGTGAAATTGAGATTGCAAATTAAAAGCACACGGAGGGGGCAGAGGAAATGCGCTCTTTCTCTGAGCTGGAATCAAATATGTACCTTACCGATGTCTATGTAAAGAATGCTGATATGAAATATGAAAAACAACCAGTCGTCAATGTGCAAGCTGCCAATTGAATGGTGATTAAAGATATATATATATATATATATATATATATATATATATATATATATATATATATATATATATATATATATATATATATATATATAAATCTGACTCTGAAGGAGTCAGTTCCTCACCAGCCACAAACCTCACCGCACGGCACTGATGGGAAGTGTGACGGTACAACTGTTGAATCAGAGAGAGACCGAGATAAATGCTTTTAATAACCATTATATAAACTCCAACAGTTAAACAATTAAAAACCATGACTGTGGATCATTAATGCAGTGTTATAAAGAGTAAATAAGTCTTTGAAGGCACATTAAAAAAGATTATCTGACTTGTAATGTGTTTCTGGTTTCAATATCTTACTGCAAGGAGAATGCAAAACAGAAGTTATGTAAGTACTGTATATTCCCCTGTTATGATAATCATAAATGTGTTATTAACATCAACTCAAAGACAAAAGTATATTAAAAGTGAATATGATCGTAGTTAATGGCAGAATATCCTGATGTAGTGATGTGTCTGTGTATGACTTTATTAAGCAGATAGTCTCTATGAATAGATAACACAAATATGTTATATTTTGGAATAATACACCATATACTATCATTGGGGCTGAGTAACTTATGATTGTGCCATCAGAAAAAATGTCGTATCCTTAATGCTTTGCATACTGTAACCTTTTAAGCATCCATCTCACATGCACTTAATGGTTGTGTTTATGGGTGATGCTGATCTGTGGAGGTTATGTGTCGGCATTGTAATATTGCCACCAGCGCAATATGAATTCACAATGAAGTGGATATATCATCAATGGTCTTCATTAAACGAGCTGTTAAGAAATTTCGAAAAAAAGAGAAGTTAATTTACCCACTAACAAAAAAAACGTAACAATGCTGTGGAAAGATTTTGCTTTGTCCTTGAGTCGTACAACTTAATTAAACTAAACGTTGGACGAACTGGCAGTGGTCATTTACAGAACAAGACAAAAATTGAGATACAAGGTTTTTACATAAAACTGACAATGAAGAAAAAAATAGCACAAATCATTCCGGAGCTTACTTTTCTCTTCTCATGAATACTGATGTGAACTACAATCCATTTGCAGCCGCACGTTCGCTCAGTCTGCAATTTATGATTCAAGCTGTAACTACCTCATTTGATCCCATCCTTGTTATGCTAATTTCCTCTCACAATGGTGGCAAATCAGTTTGATTTAACTGTGCAAACTGTGTGAGTTGAGGACTGTGTGTGTGTGTGTGTCTGTGTCTGTGTGTGTGTGTGGCATTTGGGAGGAGTGGTTGCTATCATAGTTGTGCCTGTGTGCCTAAATGAGTTAGCTTACACACGTGTGCATGTGTGTGTGAGTGTGCGTGTCGTACAGCATACAGTTGTTAGAGAAGTGAGAGGTGTTTTTGTGCCAAAGCCAAAGCTCCCAATCTGCATTTTGATGTCATTAGCTTGCCACATCAAGCTGCTTCAGTGGTACTTTAAACCCAAATTGTGTTTTCAAGAGCACTAAACAGAATATGGAATGAAAGGCTTAAAAAAGCCTCAAAAAGAACCTTCATAATGAAATCATGAATTATTTTAGATATTGGTTGTTTAGTATTCTACTTTTAGGCGAGAATCGCTTTTTCTAAAATCAGTACAGTGAGAATTTGAAAAATAAATATTAGCTTGTTTGAAGTGAGAGTAATCATGCACTCTTTTCTTCATCACACACACACACACACACACAAAACACACACATTCACGCTAACACAGCTTTTACACAAAAGTAAACAGCTTTCAAATGATGGCCACTTGCTAAACTAAAGTGAATACAGAATGTTTAGAGAATAAATTCAGGAAAGCTCAGTGTTGGTCACCGTTTAAATGGTTCAGTTTGATCTTTCCTTGGTTCTGTCACACTTGTGCCACTTCCTCTGTATGTCTTTTAACCTTTTATTACAAAATGACACAGCTGGCTGATGGTTTTACTAAAAGTCTCACAGTTTGCCATCTTTAATAACATCAGGTCTTTATTAAAAGAGAGGCTGTGATCTTCTTGTTCAGGTCAAATCACCTAGTCCTGCACTAGTCATATCCAGGATAAATAAACAGACGGAACATGGCAGACGCACACACACACACACACACACACACACACACACACACACCATAATACACTTTAGAGATTTGAAAGAGAGGAGTGAAAACATAAGGTAAGTTGTTGGAGAAGGAAATTACCCTAATATCGGAGTAGCTAGAGGCTATGGTGACCTTTGAACTCCACTCAGTGTTTTTCAAAGTTGACCCTTAATGCTCAAATAATTATCCCCAATTCTGTTCTGAAAAATTAGTGTGTGTGTGAGAGAGAGAGAGAGAGAGAGAGAGAGAGAGAGATGTTGAAGTCTTTCCTGCTGGAGTCTCTGGAGCAGGAAACTGAGGGAAAACAAACCAAAGAGGCAGACGATGATTGAGTTAGCAGGCAAGTGATAGTTTCTCTCTCTCTCTGTCTGACTGACAGCTGGAAGCCTGGAGCTGAGTCAGGGTATATCACTTTGAATAGTTGTAGCCAGTGTTGCCTCATATTTTGGATTTTGCATCCAGTAATGTTGATTCTAAGACAAGCTTTTCCTTCCATCGCACACACACACACACACACACACACACACACACACACACACACACACACACATAGAAACTTAGCAAACCAACCTCGTATCTGGAGGAGATTCTTCTCCTAAAGGCATCAGCAGCTCTCCTTTTCTCTCCGGCCTCCACAGCCACATGGTGAACTCTCACCTTGTCCGTCCATGTGCTTGTCAGGTACAACCCATCCTGACCTGGTCACTACTTTCAGCTTTTACCAGACCTACGGTTTGTGATGCATTAATCCATCCTAAGTGCAAGCCCTGCTCTTGTCATCAGCAAGACAAAGGCCATGTTGCAACTTCTCGGAGCGTACTGCCGGGATGAAAACACAACATTGAAGTGGACATTCTTTCTGCTCACTGACTCAGGTGTAAAAAACAACAACTATAAAACACCATCTTATCTTCTTTCATTGAACAAGTGTTACATGCGTCTGACGTCCCACCATGTTTGGTAAAATATCAAAGCAATTGAGGAGGGAGCGGGAGCCCCTTCAGATCAGGACTTCACATCCTTGACAGCAAGAGGGGGCGTGGCATATCACAACTGGATATTCAGTGTGGAAGTCCAGCCGCCAACCTGGAACTGCTACGTTATTGTCAAATGTGTCTTTGTTTAATAGAAGCAGCTCACCAGACCTGTTGCCCCATTCACTTTAGATGTCCAACATGTATGCGTAAGTAATACCACCCTCCATCCAAATGACTGGAAAGATCTGCTAAACGCTTTCTCTGTCCAACAAGAAATAACCTTAGTCAAATAGCATCTTTAGAGCATCTGCTCTGCCATTTTGTCTCCTTTTGTCACTGAAGATACGGTACAAGTCAGTCAGTGAATCGATCACTTTATTTGACCCGGATAATCCACAGAGTATCATTACTTTGTGCACTTTGTGCATACCGTAAACGTCGGGTTACGAGCCGCTACTACCTTCGGTCAGTGTCCCCGTTAGCTCCCTGCTGTAGCCAGTTGGGGTTCCTGCTAGCGCTCCGTTACTTACCCGCTAACTTCCGCTAGCTCTCCGCTAACTTCCGCTAACTTCCGCTAGCTCCCCGAAAACCACCGAAGGTAGCGGGACCAGGCTCGACACCCGACTTGAGCAGCGCTAGCTAGTAGCAGCGCTAGCTAGTGCTGCTACTAGCTTGCTACAGCAGGGGGACACTGGCCGGCCGTAGGAGCGGCTTGTAACCCAACTTTTACAGCAATGAAATAATCCCTGTGTCTGACAGTGTGTTCACACACTGAAGTACCTCCATGCAGAACGTATGTAAATTCTAAATCAGGCCCAGTAATCCTGGTCACTTCACTCTGAACACTTTATGGCACAGTGCCTCAAACAAGAAATGTGTTCTCTCATCTTGAAACTCAGCTTTAAGGTTTTTGTCTCACATGGGGACTCCAGTACCTGAGTACAAATATTACCTGAAAAGCCCCTTTTGCTTTCAGATCTGTGGTTGAAAAACACTAAAATAATAAATAAAGGAAATAAATAAAGGAAAACCACGTTGACATGTGACTGGTTAACTTACCGTGAATCAATATGAATATGGGCTCATGACGTCATAATGTGAAATTAGGTTTTGGAATTCAAGGTTGAAATAAACTGGAGCATCAAGAGGGAAAGAGCAGCATGGCTTGTTAAATCTTAAAAACCATCAAGGAGGAAACATTTGATTTAACAAGGCTCATATTATTGCAACAAGTTCAGCACACTAGCATTATCTTAAAATCTACTGCCGTTTCTCTGTCTCTGAGTTTCCTACCACCTAAATCAAACGCCTTTCCTATTTTCCCCTCCTCTCCTTCTCTTTTTCTCTCACTCTGTAAATCAATTTTGGGCTTGAGGCTGCCGTGCCTCACAGGCATCTCTCTCTTTGAAAGCATTCCCACCACAACTCCGAGTGTATGTGTGTGTGATAGCACAGCTGAACAGGAAGCCGAGCCAGATTTCAAACTTCTTTGTAGGATTTTGGTTCAAACTCAGCCCTGTTGTAGCCAAAACGGCATCTTAAAGACTCAGACACGCACACGCACACACACGTACAGTACACACACACACACACACACATACACAGCCGTACATCTCATACACATGGCTTTGAACCATGGGATGTGAAATTAGGAGTTGTTCTCTCCTGCTACACATGTGTAGGCTTAGCATTAAAGAGACAGACAGACAGAAGGAAAGAAAAAGATAAGCAACGCTTTGAAAGCAGATGCACCTCAAGGCAATGTCCTTCAAAGAGTGTGTTGCACAAAGAATTTTGATTAAAAAGTCTTTAAGACAGAGACAATTATGGATATATATATGAGAGGTGATGCAGCTGATTCTCACATTTTGTAGTTTCTCTCTCTCTCTCTCTCTCTCTCTCTCTCTCTCTCTCTCTCTTTCTCTCGCTCACACACACACACACACACACACACACACACACACACACACACACACACACACACACACACACACACACACACACACACACACACACACACACACACACATAACCTTTCCTGTGTAAGCCTGTCAGTGGAGGTAACTTGACTCAAACAGGAAACTACTTTAATTAAACTGTGATTTGAAAAAAAAAGGTGAACTCTTTCTCTTTGAATATGAATCTCTCTGTTAAACTGCTGGCACCGTCAACAATGCATCTTTACACAAATTTGTCATAAGGGAGTGTTTACGGTTGATGGCAAGTGCACTGTATATTTGAGCATTATCCACCGTCCCCTCGGTATACTTTCCGGCCTGTATTATGATCTTTCCATCCATGATGTATTATATCTTTCCATCAGACTTGAGCATAATTCATGAACCCTAAGATTATCTGTGCCAAACAGTTGTCAATCATGTCCTGGTCCTCAAAAACAACCGTCTCCAACCAGGTTAAGTATGCATAGGACAACTCCTGCCAATGCCCCTCTCTCTCAAAGCCGTGCGCTAAACCCTCAGTTCTATTCTGAACTGCAGCTGTAAACAAATGCACGGAAAAGTTTGCAATAACCCAGCGTGGAATGTAACACATAAGCCGGCACCGTGGCCACCTGTCTTGCAAGTGATCCCAGACTTTGAACTCACATCAGAAGACATGCAGTGGAGACCTCACAGTGGGTCATGCTTGGTAAACCGTCTATGGTCCATCTCATGTGAAACAGCTCCACCTGTTGACTGATGACAGCTGGTGAATGGTCTGCTGTTGGCTATACTGTAATAATATGAGTAATGCAACTGGAAAGTGCCCACATTTCAAGTTGACTTTTAAAAGAAGACAACGTGATATTCTTTTTAGAATGTGCACACGCTCTTGTTGTAAATGTATTGAAGCAAAGCTTGGAATCTGCTAATCAAATTGTTTTACCCATGAAAGATAACTGTAGCTGCATTCACCAAGAACAGAAATAGTCTTCAAATGTCTCGGCACAAACACGTATCATATATTTGCCCACTCAATTTACAGGAGTAACACCTCCTTTGTCACCCATTTACAACTGTGACGTATACAGCAGGTGCACTGCTGCATCCGCTGTGTGTTTAACTGTAATTCTGCATGTTTAGATTGTTTGATTGTATTTAGTCTATATATAGACTCAAGTCTAGCTTTATATGACTGTGTTGTGTGAGCATTTTGTTCAACATAATGCATTATTGATGAACTACCTTCACTTTGGATGACAGAAATATTCCACTGCAATACCCAACCAAACCCTTTTTTCCCAAATATAACATGATTACAAGGAGAACAGACGTGCCAAATGATCAAAACTCCAACCCCAAAGTACGAGTGCTCGGATTTTGTTTTTAAACTTCATTCCTGTTTGCCACTGGTTTCCCTGAAGAGATGTGTCTGGCAGTGAGACACTAGGATGACTAAAAGCTGCCATAAGACGGAACAAACCATGTGCTTCTGATGATTTCTTATTGAGATTATGAAACGTGAACTTTGAAGTTGTAACATTAAGTCAAAGCATGACATCATGACATGCTCTGGCAGGCGTCGATGTCAGATGTTCTGCCACAGTGTTTAAAGTCGGTGAGCCCCAGTGGGTGGAAGTGATTTCACAAGATTGCCTGAATATAATGAGCTGATATATCTTTTGAGTAGATAAGATCTTTCCCTTAAAATATCATTCTAATGATAGTTTTTCCCTTTTTCCTACAGGATACACAGAGGAGAATCACTGTGAAGTGTAAGAAGCCTGGAAAAGATAAGCTTGTGATTTATGTCACAATGCTGCACTGTGAAATATATGTTTTTATATTTGAACCTGTCAAACTACAGCGATGCTTGTTCTTCAAATATCTTTCTGCAGTAATATGACCTGGCCAGCCGATATTGTATCGCCAATTGACCTTATGATCTTTAACAAAGACCTCCCAGACAAGTGGAAGGCATCGAAATCCACCGTGTCTTTTTTACAGTCTCATGACCTGCTGTGTTGTTAATGTTAAACGCTTACAGATGAGTCTCATAAAATCCCTTTAGCTACTTGGACTACAGATAGCGGTGAGCTAGTTCATATTTGTTATACTTGTAATGCTCCAATCATTAGTAGGGGTTTTCTTTTTCAGTTCCCTTTTACGTGATAATAAGCTATTTGAATATGACTATGAAATAATACACTTTGCTGTGATGTAGCCTTTTCTTGCATTTTCACATATTTAAAATGAATTTATATAGTTTAAAACAGACCATACGGCTTTCTATGTAACACATTGCTCCTGTTTAACAACAAATCAAGGGTCTCCATGGAAAACTTGCACTTTTTTAAACACTTCCCATAAGAAGTTAACGGCACTGTGTCCCTTATTTCCCATCTTCCCTTATACTGACTCATTAGGCCCCTGCTGCTTTAGTACACCTACATGTAAATACTCACAGCTGAGAGTTTTAAACTGAACCATATAACTTTCTAAAGTGTTCCCTTTAAATGTTCTCATCAATTGTGTGTACGGGGTTATGTGCAGTATTAAAAAGCAAATGTGTAATAAATACCTCGTGGCCAAAAGCAAGGATGTAGAAATGGGTTTTGTCAAGAGAGGACATAAGAAAAGCTAAGACAGCCTGGTCTCACCCGCAGGGGTGTCCCATACTGACGTCCGGGCAGCACAAGGCACCGTTTAGCGTTTTTATGAGACGCACCGGGGTTTCAACTATCTGCACTGTAAACCCATCTGTGTCATTATTAGATGCTTAGAGCAACTGGAGTTGTATTTAAGAGCGAGAAGTCCTCTAAGGACGGGTGGGATTGGTGATGGTGGTGGACGGGCCAAACAAACACGGGACTTTCACTCGGGGAGTCGGCATTCGTGTCCTGTGTTAGTTAACCTTTCGAAAACTGATTTCCCTATATGAGGGTGTACCGGTCTTTGGACAAGTTTTTAATCAAATATTTAATGAACAAATATAGTGATGCCAGATAGCATATTAAACAGTAAAGCCTGAGCTATAAAACTAAGTAATCCATTTCTACATCTCCAAACACACAACTCAACGACCAAAGCCAAACAAAACCAAATATATAGATGAAAAGGACAAAATGAGTCCAGAAATTACAAAAATGTTAGTCGTGACTTTGTTGAGTGTTTAGCTCGCAGTGACGGAGCTACAAGCCAATTGGCAGAAGCCGAGCGGAGCGAAGGAGCTGGGGTGTGAGGGTTTGACCATGTCCTGCATGTAGATTGTCATGTCCGAAGTCTTATAGGGGCTGCAGCAGGAAGATGTTGAATGATGATTATGATTCACAAAACCGACTCTAAGAAGCTGAACGCGTCTTAGCTGTGCAAAAGACAGACTGAAAGGGCTGAAAGAAAGAAACTCAAATATTTTGTAAGAGATGTCAAATAGGAATAATACAACGCATAATATGTCAAATCATATGCTTGTAATTTTGTGGACCAAAAAACAACATAATTAGAAAGAAAGAAAACCAAAAGAAGGGTGTGCACAAAATGCAAAAATAGCCTCATGTTTCTACCTAACCAGGTTTCTGAAATTTCAATGTAAACTCCAACATGAAAAACTAACTGTAAACCACATGTTGATATGCATGACTTGAAGTCTCATTCCTCTCACACACTTTCTCACACATATAGACACAGGTACATTTGGGTGTTTCAGTTATCCAGATGTGGTGCTGAATGCAGCAAGGTCCAATGGGACAGAAAGGAATGTACAGTTGCTTTTGGACATAGTGGGGCCTCTGTGCTGCTCGACTATCCCCAACCCTGTAGTGTTTAGATGGAAATACCTGTCTAAGTATGCGTGTGTGTGTGTGTGTGTGTGTTTGTGTGTGTAAACTGTATGTGCATGTGCATGATTGCTTGCATGCATACACAAGCAGACAATCCCTTCCTTTCATGTACACACAGCAGCACAGACATGTGCCCTTGCATATGACCCTTAGTGGCCTGTGAAAGGATTAAACCACAGCAGGGTGCTACGGCTGTCAACCTATCCTCAGTGCCTAATATGCACATGTGTGGGTGCACACACACACACACTCACACACACTCACACAGTAGTTGTCATCCTGTCCTCCACCTCTGTAACCTCTTCCACGGGATTGCAGATGTTTCCTGAGACCAAAGTCGATGGGAACTGAAGCAAGACTTGCACATTTTTACTGTCCTGTTCACTTCTACAAGGTCCACCAACATTTTTATGTTTTCTAACTCAACTGTAAGATCGGTATCACGACCAAGAAGGTCTATCTCAAAAACTGCCTTCATGTCTTTGCAGTATAACACTCTCATCCTCTGTTTTGGAGGAGAACTACTTATTTGATTGTATTGTCTATTCTATGGCATCAATGAGTTGTTCTGTAAAGTCCTTGTTTTGTGATGCATTGTCTGAACTCTGCATCACAGCCTATTCAACCCACTCAGCTTCACACATGATGACGGTGCCACCTAGAGGCACATTTGCATGCTCTTGATGAATGAGCCTGTACAGATTAGTTTTCTACAGAGCTGTGTTGCGAGCACAAAAGACACAATGCAGTGATCAAACTTTGATCACTTTTTACATCATGGGATTAATGGGGAGCATTATGCAGAAACAGTATTATACTTTGTGCTTCATAGAACGCTGCCCCTATGGCTTATTTATTTATATATTTTAATATTACATACAATTTCAAATCCATACGCAAAGTGAGACTACATGCAAAATTTGTAATTATCTGGTTAATCACAAGATTACGTCTTTTATGTTTGTCCCATCAAACACATACCTCATACTGAGTTACCAAATTAGATGTCTGTCATTAGTCCTAATTTACCTCTTAATTCTAATTAGTAATTCAAGTCTGTCTCTCTCAAATGCATGCGTGGGCTACCACCCCCACCCCCCCACACACACACACACACACACAAACACGCACACACGCACACACGCGCAAACAAAAACACACAAACCCATAGCTTTCTTCCTTGTTCGCTGTCTTTCTGGGCTCCAGAGATAGGTTGACCCTCCTAGTGTATAACAATGTGTGTTGGAGCTAACAGCACCTCCGGGGGTTGCTGTTGTGTACGTGTGCGAGTGTGTGCGCGTGTGTGTATGTGTGTGTGTGTGTGTTTTCATGCATCTCTCGGGGTACCCCAGCTGAAGCCAGCTGTATATCACAGCTATCTCCCATGTGTAACTTCAAAGTCGTCGCATGCTCGGTTCAGGCTATTTATGACACAGTCACAGGAAGGACACATGTGTTTATGCTGGGCTTTGTGTAACACAACCTGGACATATATAACATAAATACTGCGCACCTTCATACTGCCTCTATGTTCTTCTTTCAAGGATATCACGTCAGGACGTTTTCTCAGCGAGATTTGGATCTTGGAGGACTGAAGAGAAATCTCTGCGGCCCTGGACAGGCGAGGCCTTCATGCGTGCCTTGTGTCCTTCACACGAGTAAAAACTAAGATAACCGTGCTTTGAAAACAGTCTTGCCGTAGAGAATTGGACTTTCTTCATTGTCTGGCTTTGTTTTTTCTGGTCTGCTTGCAAACTTTTGAACCATCATGACGTGGATGTGTAACTAAACATAATGCAAAGTGCTTTGCTTCTGTAGAGAAGAACACAGGGGCAATGTGGCTCCTCGTAGGCAGCAACAAGAGACGCAGGCCGCTGCTTTTTTCTGTCTTCATCTTCTGTTTCATTCACGTTGTTCTTTTTTCTTTCTTTTCAGGATTGGATTCAGGTAGATTTGGTGAAAGGCAGTGTTATCTTCTCGACTCAGGCCTAGATCTTATGTTGACTATACACTAATTAAAGGTATCCTGCAGAATGTTGGATCACTCGTAGCTCTGTGGAGACTTCCTGGATTGTATGTATTGTGCACATGGCGGCACATGTGGGATCACGTGAGCGGCGTTTGACACATCGTGCCGGTTTCACGCTATTCCGCGGACCAACAGTTGGTGGCGGTAACGTGGTAGTAAAGTGCCAATGAACTTGGTGAAGAAGAAGACGGGTATCAAGTAATCAAGCATGTCAATAAACGCAAGATATAAAACATTTACATGTTTGCAAATGTCTTTTGAAGAAGGAAAGAAATGCAGTAACACATTGGTTAGACCTCAAGGATACACACCGTGTGGTTTGGTGAGACACATGAATGTAAACATGACTTTTGTTTGTTTACAAGGAAATACGACAAGGCACCTTTAATGTCAGTGCCAAGAACAATTTACTTTAGTTTGGTGGCTGCACAGAATCCTGGATGTTTAGGGTGAAGTCACCTTCATAGTCTTCTATCCGAAAATATACTATTCATTTGCAACAGAAAATAGGTTTTGAGAATACATGATGCCACCCACATTTTGTTTTAATCAACATGAATATGCCAATGATTGTATATCAGTATATTTACTGAGAATGTACTTACCGTAAAAGTCGGGTTACAGGCCGCTCCTACCTCCGGTCAGTGTCCCCGCTGTAGCAAGCTAGGAGCAGCGCTAGCTAGCGCTGCTCCTAGCTCCCCCATGCTGCTGCTACTGGCCGCGTCCCCTCTGCCCAAGTCGGGTGTCGACGCTGTGTCCCGCTACCGTCACGCTACCTTCGGTGGTTGTCAGGGAGCTAGCGGAGAGCTAGTGGAGCGCTAGCGGAAGTTAGCGGGGAACTACCGGAGCGCTAGCATGAGCGCCAGCTGGCTACAGCGGGGCGCAAACGGGGACACTGACCGAAGGTAGTAGCGGCTTTTAACCCGACTTTTACGGTAATCCGTTTTCTTACACAAATATAGCAATACAATGTATGCTTCTGCATCTGAAGCCTAATAACAGTTGTTATGCTTATTTGTAGGAACTTGCCAAAGGTTAGGTAAAGGTGGGGATTTTGGTTCAACATTGAAAAAGTAGATGCACAACACAAAATGTTTTGTACCGTGAACCTCACCACATGTGTGACTCTGAGTGCCTCAGAGGTCCGGTCTCTGGTGTCAGCATCCTAAACGCTGTACGCTGACCATTTCCCAGACCACCTTCGACGTCCGTGTTACAAGAGTGGAGCAATGTTGCTATTGAATCCAGCCGGCATTAATGTTTCTTTCAAAACTATCAAACATAATTTCTTGGAGACAAGACTACGCTTTTTGATACAAGCAGGCAGCAAGTGGGAGGGGTTGAAGGATTGGGTGGTTGCAGTGTTTTGGCCGACAATTGTATCATGTTGGGATGTTGAGCAATTTGCGATTTTGCAGTGGTCACACAGTGGAATATTTAAATGCAAATCATTTCTTTATTATCATTTATGATGGAAATACAATTGTAAAAAAAAAAAGAGCATTGCACTAAACAACATAACATTCATCGTTGGAGCATTTGCAAACATCATACACACTATACTCTCAAGCTCGCACATTCACTCCCCCTCCCACCCTCTGTCTCTCCTTCTGTCTGTTCCTGTGTGACAGAGTCAGTAACACCACAGCAGGAGGTGAAAGAAGGAGCGCTGGAGGCAGGAAGAGAGAGGTGGAGGGAGGGAGATGGTGCAAAAGTGAAGCACACAATTATGCTTGACATTAGGCGAGAGCGCTGCAGAAAACGCGTGACGCCGCGAAACGGGAGAAGGGCCCGAATTTTCACTAAATGCTTCTGTATGTGCGGCAGGGTTTGAGTCTGCCCAAATAACTGCGTGCACATGTGTGTCATTGTGCAAATAAGTGCCTGTGTTTGTGTGTGTGCGCACTGAGCGGGGTGCCAGGCGGCAGCAGCTGGGAAGGCCTTCCTCTGTTCTCCTGTCATCAATAAATGATCAGAGTGGGCCATCTGGAGAGAGGGAACCACCAACCACCAAGGACCTGGCACTGAACTAAAGACAGAGAAAAAGAGAGAGAATGTGTGGCTAGATGGAAGGGGACGGAGGAGAAAGCGGGGGGAGATGGGACAGAGAGAGAGAGAGAGAGAGATAGAGAGGGGGAAGAGAAGAATGGAGTTACTGTAAAACTACACAGGATGGCAACAAAAGATAAATCATTTGAGTTTAACATGCCTCGTATCTGTGTTCATGTGATTCTTCAAAATGTAAAGGTTCATGTAAATATGAGGGAAGAAAGTGGGTCCCTCTTTTATAGACGATTTAGGACACACAGTAAGAACTGTACAAGGAGACAGACACGGATGCAAAGAGAGGAAGACAGGAAATGCAGGGAAGACAGGGAGGAGAGGATGCCGTGAGACGTCAGGAAACGCTGAGGGCAACCTCCTGATGTCGAGCCTAACGGCACGCACACATTTCCTGAGCTAAAATGGAACAAAATATTGAAGACAGTTTGAAGCTTAATGTTGAGCTAAAATGTACCAGTGTGTTTCTAAGCCAAACGTGATCCTACATTCACTAACTAAATTGTGCCTGAACTACATTCACGATTGGTTTTATTGTTCAAAGCACATCATACTACAATACAACAGTTCTTTGAACCATCTGGTCTCAGAGAGACAAATAAGGTAAAACATTGAATTCTCACCTAAACCAAAGAGGGGAATCTGATTTTTTCCCCCCAGACGTATGTATGTGATTTTTAATACCAATATATATTTTATCCAGTCACTATATTATTCATTCATTCATACATTCACGTATTCCCATTTAGGGTCACAGAGAGGCTATTGGCTATCTCAATAGCAGAAGGCCGGGAAACACATTCATGCAAATTCACACCTGTAGGCAATTTACTGCCCTCAGTTCCCCGTACTTGCATTTTAGTTGAACGGTGGGAGGACACTGGAGCACCCGAAGGAGACCCATGTTGATATATGACCAGTGCCATTTCAAGTGTAACCTCTGGAGCCTTGTCTGGATCACCTGCAGCCACAGTATCAGCACCTGATACGAGGAAGCCCTCTCTGTCCATTCACAGCCAGCACTCCTGAAGTCTTTTTAACCACCTCCCTATTTTCCCTTACCTCCGATCCTCTGATTGAAGGACGACCACCCTGCTCTGCCACTGGGCCACAGTCGCCCCTCGAGAGATAATAATATGCAAATAGACAAGTGTTTTCCTTTATCTCAACATTACAAAGTCAATTTTGTTCGCAGAATGTAGAATGACGACACTATTTGGGTTTGGATCGGTTCTCCCGCGAGGCTCGCTCTCACTTTGTAGCCGTCGGCCGACAGAACGACTCCCGGGGAAATGAAAGGATTGATTTACGGCACAGAGGAAATGCATCAACCATTGTGCAAACAAAACCGAGGGGCCTTCAGTTATCCCTTAGCAACTCCAATTCAGCCAGCGCAAACCCCGGCGCCGGGGTCACAGCGGGCTGCTGATCAGCTGCTCTACGGGGTGCCTCGAAAACCGGCTCGGCCTTGGCTTACTTGAGTGTGAACAGTAACAGTCCGCTGGTAAAATCATAGTGAATCGTTCATTTAGTTGGCAGCAGGCAGTACATACTGATTGAGTATCTGGTGTGCAGTAGTATGCAATTTCAAACACAGCCGAGGGAGGGGTGCCATGAAACCGGCCCGCGGTTAGAGGAGTTATTTAGCCTGCGGCAAAGCGGTGTTATAAATTAGTCTGTCAAAAACTTGCAATGGCGGAGCGGTGCCGCTCATGTTAGCGAGCCACTCGCGCTCGTTAACTCCAGGGCAGTTGAGTTTGGTTGTAAAGTCGCCCGATGCGGACAACACGCCGGACTGTGCAGGGCCTTGAAGCCTCCCCGCTGTTTATTCAAAGTGTATTAATATTTAGCTTGTTCCCTTCCATCAAATCGCACCACTCCCTTGGGTCCGCAGCAAAACACCCGCCAAGTGTGAAGTAGATCAGAGAGGCGGTTCTCGAGAGCTGGAAACGACACACAGGCAGAGATTTCTTGCTTTAGAAAGATGATTATTAATTGATAAACGTAAGTATCATTCTGCTCTACCAGCAACATTAAAAGCTGTTACACGCGTCTAACGCATGGGTACCAGGTGGGAAGTCATGTAATGATATGTTTTGACAGTTACCAGAGCTTTCACATTGTATTAGCAGAAATGCTTCATGTAGTCTCCATAGCAACAGAGCCAGATTTATTGGGGGGGGGGGCTTATTTTTTGGGGGGGTTTCTGTAGTTCCATGTATGCTGGAAGAATGTGATGCATATTCAGCACAAGGCATCTTTTACAGTACGCGTATAAACTTACGTGTTTCTCACCATTATTTCACACTACTTTTTGTAGAATGAAATGCAAATTTCGGACATGGTGTCTGTTAATTAATACCACTTTTAGCTTTTACCAAACAGCATGAAGCCATGAAACATCAAGACGGATGGCAAAACTAAAAATAGTGCGTTGTATCACAGCTGGATTTAATCTGGATAAGGGAAACTTTAAATACATTTTTAAATGGAAACTATGTCTTGTAAATATGACTTACAGTTCCTCTTTATTTCCACCTTGTTTTCTTCTTGTCAATCATTTATAAAGCGCTTTAAATTGCATTTGATTTGTTTGACAGGTGGTATATAAATACAACTTAGTTGATTGAGTTGAAAGACAAAACTATTACATGCGATTATAACTTAGTGCAGCCATAACATAAGTCCACATCAATACACAACCTTTTAAAGAAACAATGTACCCTTGGTTTACAATGTATGACCATTATCTATAGTCAAAGCTAATGTTTAACAAGTCAGTATTTAAATCTGTTTCTGATCTTTTTTCACATCATAAATAGGTATTTCCTTATCTGAGGATTATTCTAGGCCTATTTTGAAAGACATTTTTTAGCTTATTTAACTAAAGTCATGTATGTATATGCATTTTACATTAATACCATATTGTATATTCTTTCGCTTATTACTGTACTAATATATTCTTTTATATGCACATTATTTCATACATAATATAAAAGCACATGGCCAGGCTTTAATGGTATGATCATATTGTAATATTGAAATGTGTATATTTGTTCCCTACATTGTCATTTAACATAATAATTCTAAAGTGGTCTACCGCTTACCCTGGAGATAAAACACTGAATTAGGAATTCATATTAAATATCCCCAAGCTATACTTAACAGTGAACCTCTATCTACGTGTCTACGTGCTTGTATGTGTACAAGCGTGCCTCATTTGAATATGCACGGTCATTTCAGATTGAATCTGCCTCACCGTGTGACTAATTTGTGCTCCAATAAGTAGAATATTCCCCAGGCCATGTAACCTTGCCATTCTTAGGTTCTAAATACGCTTTTATAATTCTTAGATGCTAAAACTGTGTGCGATGATTAGCCACTGTAATTAAATTAACCTATTAGAGATCAGTCTGGGAAAGCCAAGTATAGGTGAGCTGCACAGCACGCAACAAGCAATTTGGGATTTTGGGCGGTACAAAATAAACTGACTTGAATTGAACTTCAACAATTCATGACATAAACAAAACAATAGAAGCCTTATGGCTTGCCATTCTTACAAAGTATGGCTATCCTTTATAATGTTTTGTATTCTTATGTGAAGGCTGCACATTGATTAGTAGCCACTTTATTCCTATTCCTGCTCTGGGTAAACCCATCTCTTCCATCAGAACAACCATTCATTTGTTTAAATATAGACTGCTGAACAGCTATACATATTCTGTAAAGGTCCATGCAGAGTCCACACCAGTCAGTGCCCCTCGTGTTGATACGGACCAACCGAGGCCCCCTTAGCGTATCCGTATGAGACGCGCAGGCTTTTAATTAACTCTAATGCAAACTCATCCGCGTCACTATTAGACGGTCAGAGGAACTGACACAGTAAAACGAGCAAGACAGTCCGATAGGGCGAGGGCGAGGGGGGGGGGGTTGGATGTCTTCTTTCACTTACTTATTTAAAATAACTTCCAGAATTACGTAACACCAGTTACATACATGAAAGAGCTTAACCCAAGGGCTGTAAGTCAATCACTTTTTGATTCAGGCAGATGATGTGATGTCATGTATAACTTCAGAAACAATGGAGCAGAAATTTAATGCACCACAGTTTACTATATTGTTAAAATCTTTTTTTTTCTAAATCAGATACATGGATACAAAATGGTGTCTCTCAATTAAAGATACAACCTCTCCCTCATTCACACTCTCTCTCTCTCACACATACACACACACAGCACAGTAGTCTGGCACTTATCCAGGTAGCAGCAATGACATGATGAGTTGTCTTCATCTCTTCGTCTCCAGATTGGGTAATACAAAGACAGACATCTATCCACTGGGGATAAGCTTCACATCATTTAATCCTCTGTGGCTACTTAACCTTTCATTGCTACGCCGTACCACGTGGGTGGAACGTTGTAAAGCCCTCTCACCTTGTACTCAGGTATACAAGAGCCCGGCACAGACACAGAGGGGGCATCGGATGAAATAGACGACGTATCTGAGCCTTGGCAGTAATCCTAGAAAACATGCGGTATAGTAAATGGGCCAATTGTCTTGGCTTAGGGCAACTAAAACAAAGTTATTTGGCTGAATGCTAAAGTATGACCACAAGCATCACAAAGTTAGCGTTATGTTTCATGTGATGTTTACACAATTGTTGGTTGTTCCCACCACGTGCCATTTAATGCAAAGGAAAGCATTGATGTTCTCACTATGCCTCTTCCTCATCACCCAGCGCTCTCGTCATCCACCTCTCATTGCACTCATCCCTCCTCTCCCATCTTTCTCTCGTAAACACACTTCAGTAACATGTCATAAGTACCAGCAAGAGTCATAAATACCCTCTCAGCAGGAGGGTTATCTGTACTGTATGTTTATTAGTGAGTGCATATGACCTCAATAATATAATGAATTAATCACGTAAACCCAGAGCTTTCCAAACTATTCTCTGCAGCAGTGCCATTTGTGAGGTTTGAGAAACTCTTTTAACAATGTTGTGCTGAAGGTATCATGTCTCCTTTTCTTTTTTTCCGCGGGTGTTTTTTTCCCCTTCTCTCACCTTGCTGCTTGTGATCACTGACAGAAAGTGCTTTTTGAGTATTCACATGTGCGAGAGACCACCTGCCGAGAGCGCTGCTGTCGACAGCTTCACACACATGCACACAGACGCACATCTTAGAATGCCTGTGATGTAACCTCTACCCCTCCTTGTCAAGGAAAAGTATTTTATATAAATGTTTATGCAGGACAGAGAGGGTTACCACCACCTCCTGTTTTCTCTTCTCTTTTAGCAGAAAGCAAAATCCAGGACATTTGGAGTAAATCAAACAGCTTCAGATGTTTATTTCGGTACTCTGTGTTCTCAGGGGTGTTTGGTAGACTTTCAAAAAGTCTTTGATTAGATACTTAAAAAAAATAAAAGTCTGAATATGACAATTTGTACAGTGCTTGCATAGATAAAGGTGTAATTTGTCACAATCAACGGATTGGTCTTTCAGTCAACTTTTATATCTATCAAGGTTAGCGAGCGGTTTATCGCACAAGAATGTGTCATAGTTTGTGTCATAGTTATCCATCAGGCCGTTCTAAAACGGACACCTTGGCATGCTGAGGCTGCATTTACACCAGATCAGGCTTAGTGGCTACAATTCCAACCCTCCCATTATGTTGAGTCGGGGCGGTGCGTTTGGGTTGAGATGGTTGGCGTCACGCAGCGGCCTTGTGGCGGGAAAACAAAAAAGTTGAAACTGAATCAACTTTCGAAGAAACACAATTCGAAGTAACACACATGTGGCCAATCATGTCACCAGTGATCCAGAGCTGAGCAACCCAGCCATGAGGAAACGATAAGACAATAATTGCTGTGCAGTCGGCCATTAACCCTACAACACTAACGTTACAGATAGTAACACCATCACTAACGTCGGGGATATTTGACCCGATATAATGTACCTGATAAAAAAAAAAAGACACAAAAATACAAGGCAAATTAAAGTACTCTTCTTTTATTTTACCCTATAGAACTTCTCATAAAATGAAAAACCGGTATCATGGGGGGACCCTAAAAAAAAGGCTACAAATCCGGGGGGGAAAATTAGGGAATCGTCAATGAAACATGATTAAAAATATAAATAATGGAACGATGAACTTGTTCTTTGGTCCACCCGTTCCTGGGACATGTGAGCCTTGTCCGGTGAAGAAACAGTCTCCCTGCAATGGTAATATCATCCGGAAATGTTTGCTCACTAATGCCGGGTATATTTTACCCAAACACGTGCCTGTTGAAAAAAGCAGGGATTGGAGCAGGGAGACACGCCCACCTTCAATAAGACACGCCTACTTTCAATATCGTCTGTGACCAGCATGAAGCTACACAAGGACACGCAACTCAGACAAAAGCAACACAATGAAAATGACGTAACCACAATCGCACGGGAAAAAAAAATCACCTGACGTTAGTGTTCTAGGGTTAAGTGACACTCCCACATTGCCCCACAATCCTGTGCTGCAACGCCAACATTGTTTTGGTGAATGTAGCCTTCCAGTTGCCAAACCCATCAACTACAGGAGCACTAGCAGGCTGCATTTAAGACGCACTAAGCTGAAACTCAATGGACACCTCCCTCTATAGTTTGATCATGTCAAGCTGGAGGTCACTAATGGGGCATTTAACCTCCTGTATCAGGTTCCAAGGGTGATGAGAACAACTTTCAATGACTTTTTTTCAACTTGCGTTTCTCCAGAATCATCACACATTGTCGAACATATCGACGGTATAATAGTTAATGCGTATAGCAACACTCCTGGAGGCAGAAGGGTGCACAGCATGTGACTGTGGAGCAGCTATCATCTCCTTTTGTTGCGCACAATGCACATTTCGGGAACACTGATTATAGGGGGTATTCTTCTCTCTTCTAGACAGGTAATGAAAACAGAACACTCCTCAGCTAGGTCTTGGAAATATACTGTACCTCGAGGCTGCCATCATGTTGGGTTGTATGGAAATTCACAACAGCGATGCGTCTTTGTGAGTGGATATGCCTCACAAACATGTCAACAGACACATGACTTTACAGAGCCTCACTGCCCGAAGCCTGAAACCAGTATCCTCACCAGGTTGAGAAAATGCAAACTCAGTGATTGTAATGTCGGAGTGATACACTTCCTAGCATCGTCCATGCAAGATGAACCACACTTAACAGGTCTGCCACCAAGGGGGCATCCATTGCAACAGACAAAGCCTCACTCAGGAGAGTATTTGCTTGAAATCCAACCATGAATCCAACCATGTATTTATTTATTCACCATATTCTGTTCATCCTCTTCGTCAAACACTGGACAATAAACTCACAGTTCTCCACAATTACTTGTGTTTGTTGTAGTTATTTTACTGAGCAAGTTTTTCTGGCATCATAATAATTCATGGAATAATTCAGTACATGAATTTCTTTTAAGCCATGGTCCCCACGATAATCGTTAAAGACATGTGGCCTGTGATGTAAATGAGGCAAAACAAAGAATAAATAGATGAATAGTAATAAAACAGCCGTCTTTGCTATGGTTATGTTTTTAATAAGTTATCCATGATTGTGTAGAGTATATCTTTCATTTTCTTGACATTTAGCCAACTGTCTCAAGCTTGATGGGCCATGAAGACGGAGTAACAAGCACAATAATGTCCCTATTTTTCCTCCCCCTCCTCCTCTCCTCTCCTCCCTCCCTTATCTTTCTTTCTCATTCTTTATTTGCGGCGTACATTTTCACTGTTAAATGGAATTATGATCAAAGAGTTTGTGGCTGCGTATTGTGTATCCTAACGTTAGTCACACGTCAGTGAGTTGAATTTTGATCTGCCTGGAGCGTCGCAGACTAAAAAGCAAGGCAGACAGAGGGAGGGAGCAAGGAAGTGGAAGAAGGGGAGGGGGAAATAAAGAAAGCGAAAAAATAGGAAGCATGGAAGAGAGCGAAAACAATGTACTCTTGGTGCCAGGATCTTTTTCTTTATGCATATCACTGCCTCTCTCTACCACTTCCCCCCTCTCTCTCTTGCCATTTTTTTTCTTCTTTTTTTCTCTCTGTCTCCCTTGAAGCTTGTCAGTAAGAGCCTTGGCTGCCACCGAGGGAATTGGAGGGTATAGGATGTGTGTAGAGCAGTGGAGGGAGGGTAACAGACAGAGGGAAAGTGAGATGAAGAGAACGAGAGAGTGGAAGAGTCACAGGTGGGTTGAATAATGAGGTAATGTAATAATGCTTGTCTTCTCTTTGTGATGACAGTACTGAAAAATATCCCCACAAATTCTAAAATGTGCAAATTTTCCACTGTCACATGTCAAAATCCATATATACATTTAGAATATGTTGTGTGTATGCGGCCGTAGATCCAGCACTGAAACCGTTTATTAACATAATAAAAAAAGCTAACCATAATTATATCTTTTATACCCAGTTTATGCTGTACTCACAAAACTGAAAATGTTCATAATCACCCAATATTACTTATATTAAGTTTATTTTTATCTCGTAAAGTGTCTTGCCTCCCACACGCCCATAGTGATACGGAGATGATGACAAACCACACACGCTCTAAATACACAGATAGGAAACTAAAGCTGTTTTTTTTCTTCCAGAATATCCATCAAGTGCACTCTTTTAAAGATATTACAATTCTGCGGGGCACTGAAAATATTCAAATCAACAATTTCTGTGTGCAGTCCATGAAAAAAACAAAACAAAAAAACCAAAGCGTGGTTGTCTGTAGACCCAATACTACTGTATTGAATATGAGTTGTTTCTTGACAGGAAGTCTTTTTGATCCATTGTCTGTTTGGTGATTTGTTTCTGTTGTCTTTATTCTTGACAACCTTCTCCCTCACTGACACAGCAGATACTCCAAATGCTCACTTCTTGTCTTTTAAAGGAATTCAAGGGCTGATATGTTACATCAGAAAACCCAAAGCTGTCAACAAGCTTATGCGTATACAATAAAGGCTTGCTAAAAATAGTTATTTGCAGTACTCGCGATGACTAACGGTACAATTTGTTTTCATATCACTACAGCAACCGATGCACTATAGCATGCACACACACACACAAGTTCACACACGCTCACACATATCACTTCACCTCTGCTTAACTCACCTTACATTCTCGAGCCTCCAGAGGTTTGATGTTGAACCCCTTGCGAAGTCATTAGTTTGCAAAAGCCTGTACAGTGTGCAAGGTTTTGCATGTGAGTGTGTGTGTGTGAATTGATATGGACATAACTACTGAATAGCTGAGTGATGGAGAGATATTTGAGGGATGGGGATGATGACAGGCGGTGTACACTTGCTGTTGTGGGCGGTTGTTTTCAGTAAATTTATTTGGCTTTCGCTGGAACATCTTCCAAAGACCATGACCCTCCCCAGGACCCGTCCATCTCTCTTCTCAAGAGGGTCTGGAGGTCGAGGCCTGGGGAAGATAATTGAGAGCCATAACACAGGAAGACAAAGACAGAAATGCCAAGACGGTTACAGCTGTAGTTTACCATGGCTGACCACATATACCACACGCACAGCAAGCCCAACACCAACAATGCATGGATTAAAATAATGATCCATGACAAAATACTTCTTTCAATATTTAAGGATAACTCATATTCAGCAGATCAAATCAACTAAAGGTATACGATAATGTTTCTGTTGCAGGCTAGAAGGCTGCACACATATTTGGAACAGTCCAACCCATCACAAGCAGGCAGACATCTCTTGCCTCATTGAAGCAGTACTGACCGGGCCAACCTTCAGTGACACAACTACAGCACACATGGGATCTACGTGTCTGTCCTAAGAGAAGAGAGTTCAGGGGTCTTGGCTCTGGGAAAAAAATAATTGGGTAGCAGACAGACAGGCCATCGCCAAGCCGGGACCAGATTCATCCAAGTTGCAGTCCGACAGACAGACATAAACTAGGCAGTTAGTGAGTCCAGTGAGGCCAGAGTAGCACTGACCAGGGCAACCAGGATGTTGACATGTTTTCACACCCAGAACGCATCAGGGGATGTATAAGGGTTCTGCTGTGAGACAGAGACGTGGAGCTGCTCTGAAGAGGGCTGGTCTTTCAATCCATGGCCTGTCACTCATTCGTTTTACACAAAAAAACCATTAAAAAAGGAAGCATTTAATGAAGCAAGTGCATGAAAAGATGTATACTTTTCAATGTTTGATGACTTAAATTAACAACAATTTGCTTGTAAAGGCGAGGAAATATTTTTACCCTGTTGGATGTTCCGTTGAACTGTCATGTATTGCAAACATAAAGTAAAGCCTGCTCTTCTGTCCTGAGCAGACTGAAATATTATATAAATATATATATTATTATTATGTTTTTCAACCAACTTGTGAGGCCAGGACACAGACCAACAGTGTTGCTAACATTAGAACGTTTAACGCAGCCTTAAATTTCAGGCATGTAATGTTTTGCCAAGACAGCTAGTCTTATTTTCATGTCCTGTGCACCAAACCATTTCTTTTCTTCTTATTTGAAATATGTATTGTTATAAATGTATTTGAAACTGTCCCTTTAACTATCGGCCCTTCTAAAACCCGCCGGCCTATTAATATACAGGAGAACAGATTAATGGAAGTCATTAGGAGCCTCCTTATTTAGATTCTGTGGCCCAAAGCCAATGTGCACGCACAGCAGCCAAAGCAGCAGTAAGTGACCGAGCTGCCGGATGAGATGCCCTCACCGTGCCGTCACATCCTCAGCTCACTGGGGACACGCGGGGACAGCCGGAGCAGACAAGGTGAGAGCCTCAGTTCTCGGCGCTGAGACAGATACAGTAATTGCCCAACAGACAGAGACAGACTGCATAACCTGCCCAACACAGATTCAACGAGGGTACTGTTACATTTAAAGAAGTCCCACATCCCACAATGCATCTATCCTGCATTGTACTGCATTGTACACAATGGGAATCTTGCACAGAACAATATTAGCGACAAACCAAAAACCAAAACAGAGTAAGCAGTGGTCAAAACTTGCATTTGATGTCATTCAGTTAGTCACTCTAATCCAAACAGTCATCAACACAGGTACATTTTTCACATTTTCACTCATAAAATATCACCTTTTATGTATCCAGATTCAAATATCTCCCCAACATATAATCTAGATTGCCATGCACATGTACAGACAATCATGGTCTGCAGCGGATGAATGATTATTTATTTTTTTGACACATAGATTCTCCATCTAGTGCCGTCATCATGTCTACATTTAAACTGTGAACAGATACCTTTCTAATGGAAGATCATTTACAGATTGTGCTGTTTGCAACCGACAGCTTCATCAAGCGCTGGAGATGTGTTCAATCGAACCTTTCAATCATTTCTCCAGATTTGGACCCTTCTTTCTGTTATGAGAACACTGGACACTCTTATTAATGTCCTTTTGAAAAGCACGCACAAATATATAGCAAAGGAGATTTGGTCCAGGTTTGCACATTAGTGCATACAAATGTGTGTTTTATTTTGTGTGTTTGCACGTGTGTGTGTGTGTGTAGTATAGTGTATATGTGTTATTGGCCCTAGGGAGTCCGACTCAGACCAAATTACCTGTCAGGGGTTGACATCACCTACCCCCCAGCCCACCATACACAGAGGACAACTGGGCCCTGCTCCAAGGCTCCTGCGATCTGTCAGCTCAACTAGCCTCTCCTCCTTCCTCTCTCCATCTATCTGAATATGTGTTACTTCTTTCTTCTTCCCCCTCTTCTTGCATTTCCTTCTTTCTGTGATAGTATGAGGTCAGGAAAGATGCCCAATGTCTCCCTCTGGTGCTGGTTGTTATTGCAGCCTGATGACCGTACACTATACGCACATGCCCACATACGCACACACACACACATGTTAGACATATAAATGCTGGTGTCTCTTTCTGTCACACACACCTGGAGGTAGATGTGTCAGTGGTCTTTGTATCCCTGGGTCCGAAGGCCCCCTGGCTGTCTCTCATCATGCCACTATCGCCACTTGTGAATGGATGCCCCCAACACCCGGATACTCTGTCAGACACCGAGACACGCCACAAATTGCACACACACACACACACACACACACACACTTGAAAATGAATGTCACCCATAAGCATAATATCCACACAGGATGATACACAGTTTCTCTCTCTCTCTCTCTCTCTCCCACACACACACACACACACTATATGAACCCCCTCCCCCCCCCCCCACCCCCCCAAAATTCACCAGAGTGAGAAAATGTCTGATTGGGCTGCACTTGTCAAAACAGCAGTAGGAGGCATGGAATGAAGCTGAATGTTCTCAAGACTGTTTTCTCAAGGTCACCAATATTTCAACTCGACCTCCTACAGGGAGAAGACTGACTACTGACTACTGACTGAGCCCATACACGATGCGATATGTATAATGCATTGTTAACACTATGGGCCAACGCTGAATACAACTGCTTGTCGGCAACAATGTTTTGCAACCCGGAGCCTAAGAGTTGAATGTTTTCATCATAACCTAAAAACTACACTATGAAAACCATCTACTGTATTAACGGTTGCTCTAAAGTCAATCATTTAAAAGTAGCATGTCAGAATGGAAAGTAATGCAGCGATTGGCTGCATTACTACAATTCTAGTGAACCACTCACTATGTCCAACGCTTATCCACTACTTCTGTGAATAAATAAATAAAGGTGCGAAAATCCCCCTGCTCCTATTATCAGACAAAAAACAACAACATATTATCTCCGGAACCACATCGTTGTTTAACTTCATTTAAATTGCTACAATACCGCAACCCTTGTGAGAAGAAACATCTGGTGTGAAACATAATTCAAGTAACCGTTAAGTTTAAGTATTTACGTAAACTAAATTTTTGAACCGAACAACACAGTTTTTTGATTGAAAGTCCTTTTAACACCCAAATGCTGTGTTCTAGTATGAATTGTGGTGCATATTCCGATTCTTTAGGTCCTAATCTTTCCCAAAAGCTATGTGGGCTGTTGTTAGGGCACCATAATACAGTTTGAAAAACTCGGTGACCGCTCAAGGAGGCATTTTTGGGAAATCTTGATGGATGTTCATAGTTATGATCAAAATATCTTTTAAAAGTGATTTTTTTGCAGATATACATTTTTTTCCCAAGACGTTGCTGAACAAATACATACAATAAACATAAGTATTGGAATTAATTTGGGGTTCCTACGACGACTCAAACACAGGGAAAAAGAAAAAAAAGCCTAGAGCCGAAATTGGCTCTAACTGGGATAAAGGGTTAAGACATGTTTTTTACTTTGAAACTACCACTCGTGCCAATTGTTGGCCTTTTACTAGACCATCCTCGTGGCCCTATGACGATGCTTTAAAAAAAGTTACGCAATTACATATTTTATATGAGGGGCGGGGAATCTGCAATGATATTTTTGATGAATCCATGCTGATCACTGAAATGAGTTTTAGTATGTGAGAAGGTTTGTAGAAGTAAAAGTAAAAAAAAGGAGGTCCCCACCTCAACAGCCCAAAAGATAAGCCAAAAATAAATGCATCAAGGTTAGAACATTTGTATTGATCTTACAGGAAGGAGAATAATAAGGCATCTGCTAATAGCATATCTCTTTTAATTAATCAAACTTTTTCATAAACGAAAACACGTGTGAAAAAGTTGCAACATGTGAAACTCGTGTGAAACCGCCTTAAAAAGAGGGAGCTACTTTTCAAGGCGATAGACCAGAGGATAACAAACACCTAAGCTTAATGGGGGATTTTTTTGCAACACCACTGATATTGCCTGATAAATCAACTCCTGCATGCACACAGAAATGCATCATCTGATTTATCCAACCACCGTGAAAGACTGAAATTGCTTTTTTTCTCCCTGTGTGACAACACTCCTGCCCCATGTTGAAGGGCTTCTTTTAAGACCTCGCAGCTTCAACCAGTTTTTCCATGTGTCAGGATTTCTATTCATTTGCCGTCCAGGCATGTAAAACCACCGCAGGCTCACCTACATGTAAATGCTCCCGGTACAAGACGACATAAACCCATTTTCGGTCAGGGACAGCTGGACTTAAAGTTATTTAGTGATGCTGTCAGGCGATTTATTCCTACTTGGTCCAATTTACATGGAGCTTTCTCCGTCTTGAGCTACGCGGCTTCCTTGTTGAGATTGAATGTGTGTGGGGAAGATCCGTCCTTTTAAGCAGACTGGAGTTTCAGCATTGAGTCTGAGATTGACTAGCTGTCACCAGATATTGATTTCCTCTCGCCTACTTAGTTCATAGCAATAAGCCACGGGTAAATCCCAGGGTACCACACGGTTCCTGCATGGACAGGAGCCTGCAATTCACTAATGGAGTGTTTTGCTCTTATTTTGATCCTGTGATGTAAAAATCCATGTTACTAGGTAACTTTGAAACATTGTCCCAGCACTTAAAAAACTCCAAACACAATTTCTCAGCTTCATATCGACATTCTAAATGTTAAACTGGGGTTAAAACTAAGTGAGAAAAATGTACATCAATGTGTTCTTTTCTCTCTAAAAAGAACAAACATGTCAGTCAGCCAGACACAAAGAAGCTGTATGGCCCAAAGCAGATCATTCATGAACAATTAAAGGTTTTACTATTAAAATGCCATCAAGGAAAAAAACGAGACTTACAAGTTCCTTGAATTATGATGTTGTGGCATTCATCAGCTGATTAGTGATAATGATCGGTACGATCGCGGTGCTTAATCAGCTCGCTGAAAGAATAATGAGAGGGCGCTTGTTAGAAAGCCAAACACCTGCAAGGGCAGACGCCCTGTTTCCGTGTGTGTGTGTCTATGTGTGTGTGTGTAGGTTTGGTGTGCGTGCATGGTTGGACGTGGTCCAAGTGGAGTACTAATACCTGCACTCGTTGCCACTCTAATAAGAGAATCTGGCACAGACATCGCTCCTCATCACCCACAGCAGAATAACACATCTCCGCGGCATTCATTGCTTCTTTTTCTCTCCACTACCATGTTCTCGCTGGCCTTTTCTTTTCCTTTTCCTTTGATCTGTATAATCTTCACGCTATAACTTTCTCGAGATTACATTTCTCTCTTCAAAACAAACAAACAAACAACTTTGTTTTCACTAAAACCCATAGAACAGAACCGAAATGTCCTCAAGTAAATGGGCAAGAAAGGATTGCGATGACTCAACACTGTGTATCCAACGTAACCATTTCGGTTCTAAATGAGACTTTTTATTGAACAGACAAATACATAAAGCTGGCACACATCACTAAATGTATTTGAATTCCGCATCACAATATGGTTAACCTTTAAGAAGCTTGCAATATTACATTTTTTATTACATAAATGAAGGTTGGACAAACATTACTTTCAGCTTATCGCGCCATAAACGACACCCTCCACAACCACATAGAAAGAGACAGATAGCTACACTAGACAAAGAGACAAATAGCAAACTACCTTGTTTTCACTGTTGTGGCAGCTCTGCAGGAGGGCAATATTTTGTCCTGCCAGTGTGAGCCCAGATAACAAATCCATGTTACGTCCAGTACTGTGTGTGTGTGTGTGTATGCACAATAAGTGAGTGTAATATGTGAGTGCAGTGGAGGGTGATTTGTGTGTTTGTGTGGTGGTGAGATAGTTATGTATGCAGGACTCCTAAGTCAGATCAAATAGATGTCTCACACCCTCCAGATCTCTTTGGCCTAAGCTGAGTAGTCTTTATCTATGGCGACCAGCGGCAGCAATGCCCAAGGAGAGACACACAACCAGCTCTTCACTTACAATTACATCTTGGAAACTGGGAATTCCCAATATTTGCCATATACAGTTCAGCCTAGTGAACATTTTAATGTGTGTTATTGTTGTTGTTTTTTACGTCATTAATATAACATACACATTCATTTGCTCGACGTTTAAAAAACACCCCTAAGCTCCAATTTAACAACGTGCTATGTTGTTCACTGTCGGTCATTGGATTGGAGCATTGTTGGCACATAGTTTCCTAAGGAAAACCCCTTTTCTGCATTGTTTCCCAGTGAATGTCACACCGGATTAGGGGCAAAGCAGAGGGACAGTGGAGGGTGAAGGGGTGCGCTTGACGTGCATCATGGGTCGGGGCAGGCAGACCCCCTGCCGGGTGGCCTCGGCTGTCCAAACCTTTAATTATAGCTTCATTGACAAGGTTGCAGATGGTCCAGCTGAAGAGGGATTAAAGACACAGGGCAGCACACGTCCTCCAAAAATGTATCTCCATCCTTTTCTGCTTGTACCTTTCTTTCTTTCTTTCTTTCTTTTCCCCTCCCAATATCCTTTATCCTTCAATACAACTGCATGTGGCCTTTTGCAACCAGCATTCTGCAGAAAAGTATAGGTCAAAATGTAACTCAGAAACTGTAATTGTATTAAGAGTAAAGTGTTTTTTTGTTGCGTTCAACACTGATATTATCTTTTTGCATTCCATTTCATCCGTATCTGATGTAAATGAAAATAGGGGTTTGAAAATCATATTCTCGATGGATTAAAGATCCTATAGTAATACAAAACCTTGCATTCGTGCTCCTGAAAGCCCCTCTTACCCTCATTCACACAAACACAAGTTGTGCTTTTTTGTCTGTGGGATGGATGATGGAAGAAAAAGCTCTGGGTAATTGACGTCATTACCATGCATCACCTGTCACTGCCTCAGTAAATGCACAGGGACAGAGATTCACCTAAATGGCAGCGAGGAAGAGTCTGTCTCAGGAAAAGGTGAAACTACACAATGGAGTGCTCTTTGGTATAATGGCATGCATTTGTACCTTCAAGCCACACATACAGACGTGCGTCAGGACAGAGAAAGAATGAAGTACAGCAGGCAATAAAAGGAGGAAGAGAAAGACACAGGACAGAAAGAGAGAGAGAGAGAGGAAATGCTAATGAGAGAGAAGAGAGCAATCATGTATTCAAGTGATTGCATAGATGAGGGATAATTTATTATAAATGTGTGCCTAGCTTCCTTTGACTTAGATGCATTAGCTTTGCCCCGCAACTGTTCCTCAATAGATCTCAGGAATCGCAATTTTGTCCCCCAGTATCATGCAAATGACTGACTGTTGGCCGGCTCCTCATTCATAGATTGCGTTCAGTGGCCCCGCGCCAAACCATTGTCCCATAATGAATGACTCATTCCCAGTGCTTTCCTCCAGTAAGGTTACTGCTGTTTACAACTTAAACCTCGGAGGGAGAAGAGGAGCGAAGCCAAACTAAATGTATTTACAAGAATGACAAAACGTTCATTAAGGATTTCAAAACTTTTACCCATATAGATGTTCCATAATACTAATGTCGGTAATACTAAAAGTAACATTCAATTGTCAGAACGTCACTTATCATCTGCACATAATGGACAACTCTGAGTAATAAACACAGCATTCACTCAACACAAATGAATTTGTGAAGCAGTTTATGAAATGATGCATCCAAGCAAATTGAATTATACCATCTGTGGTTTATGTGGTTTTAAGCCTCAAGGGACAGCTTAGATTGCTGTTGACATGTAGCCATGATGGTAGCTACAGTATGTCTGTATCGCTTTGTGTTCAAACATCTACATGCATTAACACATGCACATACAAGTCTGGCTTTATATATATTAAGCATGTAGGATTTGTTTTCATCACTGGCATTCAACATCACAAAGCACAACTCACCCACAGATTGGTTGTCAAATTGGTAAAATGGCCGTATGTGTGTATGCCAATGCATTTGTGATGTTGAGATACACGTTTTCTCTCTCTTCAAAAAAGAATAAACTTTCATTGTATATTTTCTCCCAAAATGATGCCACGTGCTTCACGTATGTGGCCAGTGTTGTCCCACATATTTGCAGAATCTCACCGGATTAAACAACATGCCGCCTACAATAGGAAACGGTCCAAGCAGAAATCAAATCTGCCCCTCTGAATAAATATCATCTTGCCGTCTGACGCACATCCCTCCAAGATAACCTGTCTGCTGCACGCAGCTGCTTGACACACATACACACACGCACACACAAAAATAAAGTTGTTGCCTCTATTTGCACGCACGCACACACACACATACACACACACACACACACACACACACACACACACACACAGACACACACGCGCACGTGCGGATCCAAGCTGGGTGAAAAAAAATCAGCTTTGGACATGACAGGAATGCAGACAGACAGCCATGTGTAAAAATGCCTATCCATCCATCCATTCACCCATCCACTTATCCAACCATCCATTTGTTCATCCGTCCATCTGTCTGCCAATTCGTTTATCGGTCCATCGATCCCCCCATCCATCTGTCTGCTCATCCATCCATCAAACGTGGTTTAGAATTAAGGTCTGAGGCAGCAGCTCCAACACAGAGGCCTGGGTGATATGGAGGGCTCTTGGAAGAGAATAAGGTGAATTCGTTAAGGGTATTGACAATTTAGAAGTGACTGCCATGTCTTAATTGCTGTAATGATTGACACTGGCTTGCTATGTTAATTCCACACTGTTCATATTAGATGTTTCAGATGTCAAAAGGTGTGTCTTGGTCATGAGTTATTAGTGGAGTCAAAGAAAGAGGAAGGAAAGGGAAGGAGAATACATAACAAATCATTTTTGTTCAAGGTTAAGAGACAGGGTTTCACATTTGGAGATATCAAGAACTGGACTGATGCCCCTCCAGTATTTATTATAGTTGCAGTTTCCAAATACAATTGAGTAATTTTTTGGCTCGTATTTACGTCTGAAGTCATTTTGAAAACATAATATTCTGGCCACAAACAGCCAGTGGATGAGTTGTCTAAATGCCAGTATGGCTGTTTGAGGTAATAGCAGCACAGGCTGCATGCAACCGATCAGACCCATTAAAGACAATTACAAGGCACTCCTCTAGCTCTGATTTTCATTGAAACTGTGTTTCTGGTCCTGTCTCTGTACGTCTATGGGGTAATACAAAGATAAGATCACCACATATTTTAGCTCACACTTTCACCTCAGCTCTTGGTGTTCATCTCTGTGTGTTCTCCTCTGTCCATTGCCAATTTTAGTTTTCCACACACAGTGCACTTGTCTATTAATGTGTCTTATAATCCATTGGGAACACAACTGTGATTTGATTTTTGATTTCATTCCACTGGAGCTCAAATGCACGTCATAGTATGTTTAGCAGTCCCAAATCGAAAACTGCAGACCAACACAACAACATTGCAGCAGATGTGCCGTGATCGAACGTTATCATCCGAGCTGATTTATTAGGTCTCCTGTTAAGATAACAAACACGTCTCAGGGGATGGAGCCCAAACATCAGGTATTCTCCCAGGTAACCGAGGGGCTGCGACCTGATGTATCTACTGTCAACATTAAGCGTATTTCTTTCATCGGTATTAATAATTACTGCCATTAAAGAAGTAAATGTGTCACGGTTTACTAAATAGCCAATTATACACATTTTTATTTACTCATACATATATATATTTTAAATAAAAATAAAAATAATTATTATATATATATATTTTTTTATGAATATTATTATTTATTTATTTTTTAAAGAAAAGAAGGTTTTACAGTACAAAGTATAACATAACATGTTTGCATTATAATTCCAATTTCAAAATAACAGATTATTGGGTTTACAGTCTAATACTGCTTATTAACATTTTTGGGCTGATAATGAAAGTCTTGAGCTGGAAAAAGCTTGTTTGTTTAAAAGCAAATAGAGCGGATGCAGTCAATCCCCACTCTGTTGACTTTGTGTGTCACATTTTTTTGATTACAGTGTTTGGCTCTAAAAACCTGTTTGTAACCAATGTTTTTTATGTGACCTCCCTAATTCATGCAGCATGCAGCATGTTAACAGTCTTAGACATTTTAACTGAGATGAACTATGGTGCCGACACCATTCATAGACAGACCAGCATTAGCACCCCTGACAGGAGCCATTAAGAATCAGACATGTTCAGCCATGGCCCATGTACACACACACACACACACACACACACACACACACACACGCAAATACAAATGTATGCGGCACACATGAAATATATGTGCAAAATCAGAGTGTATATGTGTCTGCAATAAAATATTTGTACGCTTAAACATCTTGTAAACTCATGCACACACCTCACATACATACGCACAACTAACCTGTCCTCAACCAAGGTCAGACGACTGCAATATAGATGAGCATATTTGATCAAACTAGGAGAGGTTATGCAAATAGCATTCACGCAATTAAACCAAATTCATGCATAATAGATAAAGCCTCTGTACTCTGCACTGGTCTGCCTGTGTGTGTGTGTGCGTGCACGTGTCTGCATGTCTGCCTGCTTGTAGTTGTATATCTGTGGGGCAAACAGGGGTGTGACCGCTTGCTCCAAGTTTGGTATTGACATGTTGGATGAATCATTTGCGAAACTATCATAAACAACACAGAGAATAACATTGAAAGCTGCATAGCAGGTCGTTCTACTGCGAGTAGATTCCAAATCAAACAGATGGAACGGACTAAAGATGCTGGCTTTATCAATCAATTAATATTGTTTGATATGCATTTCATTTAAACATATTTAAACATATGCTCACAGGAGGCCATGAGCTGTGCTTAGTCAGTGGGAAATACATTTTAATACACTGAATAAAGTAAATAAGTATATTTTTTAGTTTTTGTCTTCTGAACAAACCACAAAACCCAAGGTTCCTCTCCAGGTGCTTTACATTCTCCCCGTGCTAGGATGAAATGCATTGGTCAAATGTCATGAGGGTACTCAGTATGACAATTGTTTTAAAGTTATTTATTTATGAATTTGTTTAGGATTATGTGCATTCATTTAGTGAAGTGAGTTTGTGTTCAACAGCAGATTCAGGTGGTAGTATTGTATACTATGTTGTAATGTGTATTGCAAATAAATAAAGATAATACAGCAGGTTTAGAGAATATAGATTAGATTACAGATATGAAATACAGTTCACACAATACAAGACAACACAAATAGATTTCCAGTGGATATAACACATGTTTCAGCCATTGCATTGGGGACAGACTGCTAACCGTATCTGTCTGGCTGGGACACTCGCTTAAAGACCTCACCATTCCCTGACTGCCTGTCTATCCCCCTGTAATTATGCCTATCCTCTTTTGGGGTGACCCCCACTCTCACAGCCCCATTTTGCCCCTTAAATCTTTATGGATCCTGAGGCGGTTGTCATGGAAACAAGAAGTACGCCAGGCACATGGTCCCCCCCCCCCCCCCCCCCCCCCCCACACACACACACACACCCTTTGAATGCAATTAATATGCAGCCTGATTCATCCCTCTTTCTGAGGAGGGGTGCAGGGAGGGGTTGATGGGAGGAGGAGGAGGGGGGTCTTGTAATTGGGGTAAGAAAAAAAAAAAGGGAGGGATAGAGGAAATTAAATTAGGAGAATTTAAAAATGCATTTTAAATTTAGGATGTGAGCCACTATGAGGACGGTTAGAGGATGGATGGATGGACTGATGGGTGGGGATAAAAGAAGATAAGGAAGTGGAATGAGATGATTTAAAATCAATCTTTTGCTCCCTGCAAAAATGTTTGTCCCCTTTCATCTTGGAATTGTGACAATGGTGACAATGTCAGGATGGGTGTGTCGGTGGATGTGTGTCAGGACGGTGAAGGGACTGAGAGAGGAATTATGCGTCGTCAGCTATCTGTGTGGCTTCCACGAAATATCACTTCATATCTCTGGCTTAACATTTGAAACGTGTAGCCACGGAAATAACTGATCCCATGCCAATTTCAATTTCAGTCAGTTTTTCAAGAAGACAAAGAGCGATAATGAGAGAATGTTCTTTGCTACGTTAAGGTTGAACATCATCTCGAGTATATGGGTAATGAAACCTTGAAATATTATTTGGGTGTGTACAGTCATGTAAATATTTAAATTTTCTGTCCATCTATGCATCTCCTCTGTCTCATCTGGTATATTCATCAACTATAACAGCACACATTATCTTCCCTCATTAGACACAACGTGAGAGTCCTTCAGCTGCAGCAGAGGGCTTGATCCTACAAGGGGGCCACGACACCGAGAGAGCAGAGAGAGAGAGAGAGAGAAGGAGAAGAAGGGGAAGGAGAAGAAGGGGACATAAGGAGGAGTGAGAATTATGGAAAGGGAGAGAGAAGAGGAAGGGGGTAGAAGAATAGATGCAGAGAGAGAGAGAGACAGGTGACAGCCACACAGAAGCAGTCGGGTGGAAAGAGCCAAATGCTGGAGCCAATTAATTCCCTCCACATGTTTTGAGACAAAAGCCTGTGCACTTGACCCTCCTGTGAGCCGAGGTAAGAGAGGGAGAGGGGGAGGGTGGGGTGGGGGGGAGGAGGTGACAAACTGAAGAAGGAGTAAGAGGATCAAGGGGCTAGAAGAGAATGATGGAAGAGGGAGACAAACAAATGGAGGAGGGAGTGGGGGTGATAGTAGGTGAGGGAGAGAAAATATAGGCATGGATAAAGATAGAGGCCCATAGGAAGGACATAGGGAATAGGGTGAGAGAGAAGGAGAGCAAGAGATAATAAATGGAGGGAATCAGATCATTGTGCCAATATTTAGGGAAGGTCTCTGTCCTCAGATTTTTTTGCGCTTTTTGCTCGGTGCTGAATTTGGCACACTTCAGTCGAGGTGTCCCTCAATGGGATGTGCTATTAGGGCAGTGTGAGTGCATAACAGCTGCACATAGCAATGTGCCTCTGCCACGTTGAAAAGGTGTTTATATCACGTTAACTCAAACCTTGGGATTGGACATGATATGTTCTGGCTGCTATACACTGAGTAGCCTTCAGAGGCACCTCCAAGCCAAAACTCAGCTAGTGTGGACTACTCTGGGTGTTTTTAAAAGGGAGTACACTCTGAATACTACTCCCAATACTCTCCTCCAATCACAAGCACTCATTCGGTCACTGAACATTTGCATCAGTGTATACCCAGCTTATCAGCACATGCCAACCCAAATACAATCCTATTCAGCAGGTTGTGTGGGAGTGACAGGGCTCTGCCTGTGTTTATAGAACAAGGGTTATTATGGAGTAACCTCCATTCTGCCCTCTACTGGACCCTGTGGGTACAGTGGGTGGAGCCTGGTGAATGCACGCCCTGCCACGGCATAACATTGACCCAACCACACTGAATCTGAAAGGCCAGAAGATTGTTGCCGAAGCTACCCTACTTCTTTATAACTTAGATTGTCACAGTGGAGGAGTGCGGTGCTCCAGCCAGCACAGGTAGTACCCAAGTGAACCGGGTAGAGGGCAGATCCATGGCCTAGAACAGATTTAACACAGATGTACCTTGGCTTCCCTCTCCCCTGCATGGGGTGGAGGACAAAACACATCCAACGGTACAACCCTTCTTCTGAAAGAACTCCTGAAGAACTCCTGACAAAGCAGCAAGCAGCTGGGCTGCACCGACACGTCTGTTAGTTCACACACTTTTAGCGGAGGTCAGTGAAAGCAGAGAAGCGGTCTTGATTGACAGCCGCTTCAGTAAGCAGCACTCCAGGGAATCAAAGGGACCCAAGGCCACGAGCACCAATGGCAGCTCCCACTGTGGGGGGAGGCAACCGAGAACTGATTAACAGGAGCACGAGTCTCCAAAGCCCTCAAGGCTGAAAGAAATGTATTTTATTTGATTTAATTTCAACTTTATTTGTCCAGGATAATCCCATTGAGAATTTAAATCTCTTTAATAAGCAGTTATCTGTCAAGATCACTGCTGTTTACACTAACAGTGGCACGAGACAGTCCTCTATCCACCAAACACTCCCAAAATGAAAGAAGATCTAACTGCATGGGACAGGGGATCCAGCCTCCTTTGGAACACTGACCACTTTGCATTGTAACAGGCAATGGTGGATCCCGCTTTAACATCTTGAGGGTCTGCACAACCTATAGAGACAGTCCAGCACTCCACAGACCGTCCCTCTCAGGAGCCGAGCCTGGAGAGGATGCCCCAGAGTGGGCAACACACCTATTGCATACGCCTCCTAAAGCTTTCTTTATACTCGTGATTGGTGCCGTAGCACAAGCCTCCGAGCAACGGGGCGTTTATACTTTACTATGCACCGTGCGCCGCGTTATTCTCCGAAACGCCAGAGGGCGTACAAACAAAATGTGAGGAATCAAAAGACAACAAGTGTAACCCATAAACTGTAGAGTGTAAGGACGAGGAGGGATTGCAATGATCTGTAAACTCATACCTTATATCCATGTGTAGTGGGGAATGCTCCCCGGAGAATGAAGTGTGGCCTCAGGCTGGCTCCTCCCCCAATCAGTGCCAGCATATAAAAGGCACCTGTTGTCATGGCCTCATTCCTGTTTGACCCCTGTCCCGACCCTGTGGTGGTCATGTATCAGGTATGTATTGAATGTGATCACTTAGCATGTCAACCATTAGGAAATACAGCTATATTTATTTACTCTGGGTAATTATTTTTAGACATTTCTTCATTGTCTGACTACTTATGTTGGAACCCCATATATGAAGTGGTGAGTAGTCACAACCTTACATTGTATTATTTTGCAGCATGGTGAGCCCTTTTAGTCCTTGTTTATCATGTGTAGGTTTACCTGCTGCCTGTTTTGTTTTGGCTGTTTATTTGTCTTGATTATTTCCGTTGATTCCTTTTTAAACTTTCGGTTAATTTTTAAGAAACACTAATATCGCTAACTAATGTGTGTCTTAACAATTCTAAACCATATCTTCGGGTCGTTAAGCTTATATTTCCTGGGGAGCAATTGTTGTTGGTTCCCTTTCATTCCTCCCCCAAGGCCTCGCCACACATGGACTCATTTATTGCCATTGTAAAGAAAAAGGTCATGTATTACATGCATTATAAAGAAACGAAGCTTGAATACCGAGTAAACAATTGGATTTTGCTGGGAAAAATATAGACTCGAATGAAGAATTTTAAGACCATATGTTTCTAAAGCATTTAAAAGCAAATTGACCTTTGTTTAATCCCTAAACATGTAAATGGTGTTTTTATCTCTGTACTATTTGTGACGGTTACTAAAATTGCACGACCAAGCGACGAGACCACCACGCACCACTATTAGATCATTCAGTCATCAAGACGGCTTGGCATGCTAGCGTTTGATTGGCTGAAAGGGAGTGGGCTAAGCTCATGCCACGAGCAAATATTGTATAGATTTCGAACATGCAGGGGTTTATGAATTAATTAAAATGCATGAATGTATCATTGGTGTAAATACTTGCCACATGCACATTTAAAAGGTTACTTCCCAAAACAAAACGAGTACAGAACCTATGAGTGTTGACTCAGCTGGGATAACATTACATGAGTAAAAGTTGATCTACTGGAGAATACTTGAAAGCAACACAGCTTGCCTTACTTCCTTATGTTGCGTCATATTTTGAATTAGCATTTTGTGTTTGCCATATGAATAAAATCATTTCCACCATGAATTGATGCAGAAAAAAACAGAATATGGTTGCAGAAAATTTCGCCAGAATACTTGAAATGAAGTGAATGAAAATTACATTTTCTGGTGTAAGACTACCAGAACCCTGCTCAATATGTGTCGCCTGCAATGTTGAAACGAAACCGAGGCCTTGGCCAATAGCACTGCAATTTATAAAAATAAAAAAAAACAGGACCCTTTGGGTTTGGCAATGTTGAAATGCTGAAAATATTACCAGCATAAGGCACAGCAATTCAAGCGCTCTTTTGCTTAAGATGAATCTTACATCTCTGAAAAGATGTTGTGGTAGCAGTTATTTGTGGAAGAGTTTTATTTTTTTCATTTGAAACCGTGATATAGTCCAACGTGGCCTGGAAAACATGTTGAAAGGCAGGAGGTCACCCTGTGCTCTTTATAATGAAAACGCCACACTGTTGCAACGAGTGTTATCTCTGAACCCCAAGCTGCATTTTAAAGGTTGACCACATGAGTTGATTTGAGCCATGCGAATGCAAAACAAGCACTCTGCTGACGAGGCATGGAGGGACAATCGTATCTGAGCACAAGTTCAACAGGCACTGCTACATTCTGCCACATTTTTGGAGCATGATCACTTCACTGCACTCTTTTTAGAGGAGGGGAGGAGCATCTATGCTCAGAAGTGACATCTCCCTTATCATTTTGTGTTCAGTAATTTTCTGCAGCCTGCATGAAGAAATACCAGATATGAAAAACATGAAGGTAGAAATACCTTTACCTATATTTACTTTTTATTAAAGTAAATATAGGAAAGCTGGAGTAGCATCCTTTTACATTTAAAAGTGCAAGTAGCCAACGAGCTTTGCTGGTTGTGGACAAGAGGAAGCACAGAGCATTGGTATTCAGATATTCTGAAATGAAAGACAAGTAACAAGTAAACTAACTTGTCCAAAAAAAAAAAAAAGAAGGGAAAAATGATCTTCGTGAACCTGATGGCAAAGGATGGACGGACAACTTCAGTTTTATGAATACCATTATTATTAATATGAGAAAAATATATATTTTGAACCAGAGGAGAGAAAAAAGACGCGCTATCAAACATGATTGGAAGAGAAAATCCTATCATTTGATTGTCTGATATCCCCCCCCCCCCAACCTCCACAAGCTCAACAGCCCAACATCTCTCCGGGACAATAGACTGAAACAAGTGCTGGAGCAGGGGAGGCAATCTGGTGCTAGAGATGTCATTAGAGGGGACCTAAGAGCAAGCGATTGAGCAGAGAGTGCTTCCCTGGGGAGCTGCTGTAGAAGCTGGTCTTTCACTGAGATTTTACAGCATTATTATTTTTCTTATCTTACTTGCTCCTGTCAAATACGTGATGTCTTCACAGATTTAACAAATACATTTTTAGCTGGATGCATTTACGCTGTAAGATCTTAAAAGGATAAATAAAACAACTGAGGCTCCTTTTTGCTGGAAAGAAAATATTTTGTTCTGCACTTCTGTAACACTTAAAGTTCTGTTAATCAAACAAGCTGAACAAATAGTCGGCACACATATATAATGACTGATAAGTACTTTTTATCTTTTGAAAACACATTTCTTTCACGGAACATAAAACCAAACAAAAAGAAAACCCCAGTTAATTATGTAATACAGGCCGAGACCTCAGTTGACTCTGTTCCTAGTTCAGTTATGTGTTCCAATATAGAGGTAATTTAATAGGATACATGGTCATCCATTTGCTCTGAATCTAAAAATGTCTCTTTGATACAAAACAATATCTCTTGGTTGATAAATAATACAATCTGATGGACTGAACGAGTTCAAAAATACCATTAACGCTGCATTCACATTGAATCAGGCAGACGAACAACATCTTCTGGACAGCACAAGGACGACACACAAACAGTCCAAAGCAATGGCACAACAAAACACTCAGGTTCTATGTTACGGTGGTGATGGAATAAAATGTATTCATGTTTTTTTTTTTTTTTTTCAGGGTTTTTATCAGTGTATTATTTGTGACCTCAAGTCACCACACCCGGCTTTACTATGCCGAGTATAAAGACAGAGCCCACTGGGGGACGGTCCAGGGCTGGGCCGCAATCATCTCAGTCATTTCTGCCATACCACATCCCTGAGTGGCCACTCGGGGCTACGAGGATGACGGACAACTGCTCCGGCCTAACTCTCTCCAGCGGGAGAGGGAGGAGGCTGAATGGCTTGTGGGGAAGAACATCGTCCCGTTCTCTGGACTTGGCCATGGCGACGAGGTCGGTGAGATAAAAGAAGACCCTCGTTGCACGGTTGGTTAGCACAATGAGAGTTGTATCACTTATAGGCCATTATATGTCATGCCGGTGCAAAGCAGGTAAGAGTGCAAACACAGCTGCACAGCCTGGCAGTAGTCCAGTATGTTTGTGCCGGTTTGACTTCATAGATACTTGTTAGCCACAAGATAGACCCCTACTTGTGAACAACACTGATATTCACCAACTTTAGCATAGTGGCCACAGTGGACATTGAAGGTCACATGATGTGCTTGAACTCAGAATGACTGTTTCCATCACACAACCCTTACAAAAGAGTATTAAATGGAGAACATAACCTGATCATTGCACATATTCAGTATGTATAATCACATGTTGAGTTTTTCTGTCTCCAAAAATATTTATATTTGAATACCTTTTTTTGTGTGAGAAGTCAGACAGACTGAAGATGAAGCCTGGAAAAACTACAAGCACCACTGGAACAAATGTGCTGCTTAGAACAGGAAATCCATCCTACATATGTTTATGTACATTTATTGTTAATCCTGATTTCAGCTTGTTTATACATTTGAAATGTATATTATATATTTATTTAACCATAATAACCATCAATCTGCCTGTATCCTGTTGATTACACAGTTAAGATTCAATACTTTTCTACATTTATTGTTTCCAAACTTGCTATGCAGTCATCAAGTGAAATCACATAATTCTTAACAATCATACTCATCCTTAACTGAAGTCTAAAAAACAAGTCCAAATGCATGCATCGCCATCCATTTCCAACGCCACATGATACTTCCTGTCAAATTATGTCTCAAAATAATTGCTGAGCTTTTGACCGGGGACCAGATGGTGTGTACATTAACGATACCGCACAGCTTTTTATTACTGTCCCCTCTTCTAACAAAAGGTTAAGTACTCTGGAGTGCGTCCCTTATGTCAGACTGTCAGGCCAGAATTATGTCTGGCTGATTTGACGCCCCTCGAACAAGGTGCTATATGTCAATGTGTCACCAGAACATTGAGGTTCCTATTAGTACAGTATGAAGCTATGCAAACACTCAAAACATGTATCGGCAGGCAAATGTACCATTAAAGACAGAACAGACAAATAACTGCAATAATTAATACACACATACACATGCATGCACGCGCACACACACACACACACCCACACACCTAGGGTAGACAAGTCAGGTCAGCAGACCGTGGCATCATTAGAAAAGCAGGCCTGACCTACTTTGAGTTCCCTTTCTGTGTGAGCATGTGGCTTGTCACAAGCGAACACAACAATACACAAACACACACACACAGGAACAGGCAGAACATAAAGAATGTAATGCAAGGAAGAGGAGTATAAACAGGAAAGATATTAAAAAGAGAAGCGTACAGAGGGATGGAATAGGGAGGTAACGAGAGGTGGAAGATAAGAGTGTTGAGAGGCAGCGATGAGACAGAGGAGAAGGTCAAACAGGATGTTGAGGTGACAGGGTAGGCTGCAGTTGGCAAGAGAAGAAGGGAGTTGGGAATGAGCGTGCAGAAGAGTAGCTAAATGGAAAGTCGAGAGAAAAGATGAAGGAAATGTAAACAGATAAAGAAGAATGGAGAATAACTTGGACCTAGTGGACCTAGAGAGATACAAAGGAAGATGAGAGATGAGGTGCAGAGAGGTAGATGTACATGGAGGGAAAATGAAGAAATGTAAAACAATTAATGAGAGCATGAAAGGGTAGAATGTTAGAAGAGTGATACAGATATATATTAGTTCATAATGTGTGCAGGACCTTTTTCCTATAATTATGAACGGTTTCTCAATTAAAGAAGCTACGAAGGTAATTCAGAGCATAATGTAATAATTCAGAGTCCCTAATGATTCCGTTTTTTGTTTTAAATAAATCTCAATGGCAGCAATACTTAAATTACCAACATGGATGCTCCATCACTGGGCCACTGTCAGAGGGGGGTCAGCGGTAGCCCACGCCCAACACACACACACACACAGACACACACACACACACACACACACACAGACACAGCAAGCTGTTGCTGAAAAATGCACAAAGCCACCTGAGTCGCGACCTGCATTATAAGCATCATGTTCTTGCATTTTAATGAAGAGCATTGGATCATTTTTGTTTAGTGGTGTGCAATGAATCAATAGATTACAATAACACAATTATCAGCAAAGAGACTGGCTTAACTCAGCCAATACTGATTAATTTAAAAAAGGCCTTCATCAGCATCTCTTCTCAATATCCTACGGTCCACCTCTTCCCTGAGGGCTATGATCTCTTCATAATCAAATAGGTTCAATACACATTTAGATATTGTAGTTTAATGTAACCTACTGTCGAAACCTAATCAAGAGAAGTATTCCGTCATTGTGAAATGAAACGTCACCTGCACAGGCACAATTAGTCCTGCATGCCTTTCTCAGGACTCGCTATACGTGTATATCTTGAAAAGTTGACAAGTTTCAGACACGTGGAATACAGCAAATCTTTAACATCTACGGCATCGCAGAAATTACCACCATTGCAGCGTGCATGCACAATGTCCACCACGGACATTAAGTCAATACAAACCAATTACGTAATTACAGCCGTCCTCGGTTACAAAGTTAGACTGTCTCGTTGGCTCTGTGCTGCCAAAGCTGGTTGTCTTGATGCTGCCTCTCCTTTCCCGTCCTCTAACGCCTTTGCAGTGAAGCCCAGAGGGAGTGGACATGCTGTCACTGACCTATAACAGAGCATGACAGAGTAGGTTAAATCAACTCTATAAAATTAAAACATGAATTCAATTTAAGAGCTGACTTTTCACTTTCTATGAAGCATATTTGATAAATGTGGACACAAGGACTCGCGCTGTGTCTTCATGGATTCATGGGAGAAAAAAAAAAAAACAGTAACTTGAAGGTAAAACTGTCTTTTAATCCAAGTCCCCTTTAAAGTGATCGACTGAGTTATGTCCCGTGTTTCGTCATTGCACATAACAATGGTAAGTGGCTGTGTGGCTCCTCGTGGCCCTCCAATGTAAAAGGCGGGGCGGGCTTGTTTTTAGGACATAGCATTCGGTTGATGTAACCTTCTTTCGCTTGTCTCCGGTTTGGATCGACTGAGTGAGGGGATGAGGCATCAGGGGAAATCTCCCCTTTAACCACGAGTGCTCCATGTTCCACCTGGCATTTAATCACTCCGTGGAAGACCGGACATCAACCAAGTGCATCTTGGGTACTGTACTGTACATGTGGCTGTGCATGATGCTGCATTGTTGTCCTGGATCCCTGAATTCATGAATTTATATATTAACTATTTTTCAAGTTGATGACGTGCATGTTTGTATATTTGGGTATTGTATTCATAACGCTGCTACACGTCTGCGTGTTCGTGCTCCGTTGTTCATATTTTTGGCTGCCAGTTGATTTGTGCTTGCCTGTACAAATATACCTGCTGCATGGTCTTATGCATGGTCATTTCTTTTTTTATGCAACGCCTTAGTGGGCCATTAAGCGGAAAAACGAGTCAAACACATGAGAAGGTAAGTCAGAAAATCACAAAAAAAAACAAGAGGGAGAAAGGCAAGAAACATGCTCTCTGAAGGGTTACTACTTCATTACTCTCTCACACACACACACACACATACTAGTACAAAATGCGTATGCTTAAAAGCACTTACACAATCCATGCTCACATAAAGTTGTAAACATTCAGAGATAATTGTTTTCACTATAGGACACACAAGCGCCCCAACCCATTTTCCTGACACACAAAATACACAAACGCACTCATACACACACATCCACAAAGCCGTCACAGCAAGGTCAAGCCTGACAGCCGGCAGATGAAGAGCCACTTAGGAGACCTGTCTCTTGTCTCTATCCTGTGCCTCCCCTTTGTGAGCTCTATGCTCAAAGAGTCTATTGATAGGGAATAAACGATGAAGTCATAGTTGCTCTCAATGTCAGGTGGAAGAGAAATTAAAGTCTTAAGTGTTAAGGTAGAGTAGAAAAGTAGAACATAATTGTGCAAAATTACAATTCATCACACAATTAGTGGAGAATTAATCATGTTGGCTTTTCTTTGGGGGGGATACTGTATCATCAAAGTGCCATGAAGTCTTTAGTAACACAAGTATTAAGATATATAGTCACATCTAATGGAAAATGGAGTGTGTTCCATACAACACACACACATGCTGCACACTAGACCAGTGATTGTCAACCACTGTGCCGCGGCACACCAGTGTGCCGTGAGAGATCATCAGGTGTGCCGTGGGAAAATGTCCAATTTCACTTAATTGGTCCAAAAAAATCTTATTTAGTTGCCGCAAATTATTTTTCATTGTTGAGCGTCAGAGCTGCAATATAGTGGCTGGCAGAGTAATATAGAACAGGTCTACACCTTGTTCTGCTATTAAACAACAAACTAAACGGCGGTATGTTATTGAGCATGTCATTTATGGGTCGCGTCTACAACTCTGCGCGCAGGTGAGACACAGCGGAGAGAGAGACAGAGAGCGGCGAAAAATATGTCGCGTGCTTTTCACAATGGGATTTGCTGCTGAAGCTATCAGTATTTTAACCTATGAGCTCTCACTGTTAAAGCCTAACAGTTCATGTATTTGCAGGTCAAGACAAACAGCCTGGAGCTCATCAATGACGTTTCTGACTCAGAGAGGCTCTGGAAATATTCTTCCAAAAGCCTGAAAAACACACTGCAGTGATAAAGCCTGCTCACTTTGTGGTTGTCATTAAAATAAATGAACACCATGTTTCCTTTAAGTCAGTACTTATCAAACTGGGAGGTATTTATTACAGGTGTAATACCTTTATTACAGGTGTGGCGCAAGAGGAAATGCTGATTTTAAATGTTCACCGTCCGCCGTTAACAGGTTACGCATGCGCCGATTCTTGGCGTTTCGCCAAAAGCCGATCTTTATGAGATCTCTGTGAGGTCGGCTTTCTGCTGTTGTGTCTCTCATCATTGAGCATGAATTGAGAGCCGTATCAAATCTACAACCCCGTTTTAAAAATATTTGTAGAGGAAAGCAGCCCCTAATACCGATACAACATGATGCTCACACATCTGCACTCATTCCGTTTTGTTTTGCAATAGCTTATTGTTTTCCACAATAAGCTATTTAGTAGTAACTAAATATTAGTTATTTTTTGCATAACTTTATTTTCATTTTTCTAACAAAGTGATAACACATTTGTTTTGTCTGATGGAGCAATCTGGTTTACTTGAAACACTGAATACTCTTCCATGCCAGTAGGTTGCGCAATAATGAGCTACCATATATATGCTGTATTATGCTACAATGTGACATTTTGTAACTTTTTAGGTTGTTGGTGTGCCGCGGGATTTTTTTATTGTAGAAAATGTGCCGCGGCTCAAAAAAGGTTGAAAAACACTGCACTAGACTACATACATACTGTGTGTGTATGTGTGTATATATATATATATATATATATATATATATATATATATATATATAAAGTTAGATTCATAGAACAACATTGAAAAGAGAAAAGAGAATAAATAATGTTTGACCGCAACATGAAACCCTTAAACAACCATCCACCACACCCGAGGTACACAATGCCCGAACAAACTAGGGTTAGAGATGCATGCTCTACATCATTCAAGCTTAGAGCAGGGATTGGAGATTCTGTGTGTGTTCGATATTGTTGATTCTGCTCCACGGAGCCGGCTTATCACCTCTGAAAACACTGGAGACCCACTGGTTCAGTGCAGATTATAAATATGCATGGGAATCAATACATATTTGGCAGTGGGGGAGAGGAAAAAGTGAGAAAAATACCGGAATAGAGCAGAGGCCCTGGAATGTTCATCTTCATTTATTGCAGTCATTTATTCTCTTTCACTCGCTTTCCTCTACTGCACATGTGCACCTACTCATTTCCCTACCTGTGCATGCGGGCACAGACACACATATTCATCCACAGCAGGAGACAGGGAGAGAAAGAATATGTCCAGATCAGCAAATTATCCATTCTTTTCTCTTGGACCGTTCCTGTGGGGCTGTGTAGTGGGTAATAGCATGTGCACTCCTCTGATGATTACCCAGACTGTATATCCGTCAATGCAGCTCCATAAGGGAGGCCAGGGAGCAGTCTGAGACACAGGTTCATTTATTTATTGACATTCAACACATTTCAGATTACTTATTAAATTAGGGAACATGCAAACTAAAGATGTGTGGTTGCAAAATTAATAAACAATATTTAATAGGAATGTTTTACATGGAGTGTGTCATTTTACAGTTTTATTTTTTTCCATTCGCTTTGAATTTTTAAATGATTCATTTTTAATTTTTTCTCAAAACAACGTGTTCAAATCTCTGATTTTATGTTGTGGTAACTACTTCCTAGGAAGTGCACACACACACGCACACGCACACACATATCATACAGACACAAACTGCAATTTCCGACTGTAACTTCATGTATCTATGTATCGAAACTAATAAAGGATTTTGTCATTGGGCCTCATCACAATAGTTGACAACAAATGGATTAACATCTCTAGGGCTGAGATTAAGTATACCTACCAACTGGTTCCATTTTGAATATGTGAAATGATACTTTCATTCTTTTGAAAAGCATATTATGTGTGTATTTTTATTTGTTTTCCTCACAACCTAGCATTTTGAGGTGTGTGTGTCTACACGAGTACACTGCTGTAGGTGAACAGTATAAGTCTGCAGAGAGTCTGCAGCCACAATGAGCTGGAGTACTCCTTGTAACTGGGCCATCTACAGTAAAGGTAGGCTTTAACTGAAGCTATTGTAGCATGTAGTCTTGGCCCAAAAGGATACATCTTAGCTTTTTATTCATTTTTTTATGACTAATAATAACGCCCCATCTTGTCTCGCTTCAGCACTTCCCCACAAATCATTCGGTGTGCAATTTGCTGTATTTCCGTCCATCAAATGCCTCAATGCAGACTTAAAGTGTGCCCAAATGACCTCTATGCAACATTAACATTTGACAACAGACAGTATAAATGCACATCTGTGATATTACAACTTATCTTTGTTTAGTAATTGGTGACACTGGGTGGTTGTATTATAGCCCAAGGGGTCATTTGATACTGTAATGATAGCGGGTTGTCAAAGAAGCTGGATCCTTGTCACTCCCATCTATCAATCATGTCCTAATAGTCTGGAATACAGTCCCTTCTTTCATGATTGGGTAAATGGAACTTCAGTTGGTACTTGGTAGATTGGATATTAAATACATGTTTTTCATATTATAATACATTGTAATGTGATTAATACTTACTTACTGCTTCCCTCTGTGTCCTGTTACACTATAACATATGACCACTAGTTAACAAGGGAAACTACTGCCTCCATTAATGGCAGTGGCTGTAATGACTTCTTGTCATTATGGGAGATAAATGCGTCCCCTGATTATGCTTCTTTATTGTCTATATTGTGAACCCTGCTCTGTAATGGACATTAATTTATAGTCAAACCAACACAATGGTCTTTGTGCTAGTATAAGCATTTTGGCATGTATATGTATCTGATTTATTTAGTGTGCTTTCTGGGATCACTTGGGTATATCCCACTGTCTAATGAACTATTCACTTTCTCCCACTCCGTCTCTCCTCTCCCATGTTATGCATTTCATCTGTTTATTTATTTTGCTGCTTTGTAGCTTTTTTCGTTCCTTTCACTTAGGTTTTTATTTTTCTTAATTTTCTCTCTCATCCTCTTACCCCCTTTTTAAATGTCTCTCTCACACTAACCCCCTCTCGTTCCTTCCATCTCTAGCTTCTTAATAAGCTCTAATACATGCGAGCCATTGGCTTTCAATGTGTACTCCATATAGACCAAACAGGTGCATCATTAATCTAAGCCCTTTGCAGTGCTAGCTATGTGTAATGGTAACTGGATAACACATTGTTTCCTGTGCGAGCCAGGGCATCCATATTATCTACCGTCACTTGTTAATAAATCACACCTGGAGATGGGGCATTTTGTCTCTGTGTGCCAAAGCATTGTGTTGCTGGACTTCCCCGGTGGATGAATGAATATAATGCAAGTGTGTTCTAATTACCCCTGCATCTCTCGAGCTAACACCCTCACATACTTACAATCTCTCTCTCTCAGGTGTTCACCTGGTTACTCGTGCATAATAGACTTGATACAATGACCTTAATAGTATACAAAAACAACTATGCGGTCTATATGTTGTGTTTTAGGAACGCAACATAGGGACTGGTAGGATTGGGTTATGATAACTGGTAACATGTTGCATTCAGGTTATGGTTGGCATCAGCCTTAAACCTTTAACCAATTCCAAACCAATCCCCCCCTAGGGGGGGCAGACTGAGCGATTGAGCGATTGATCGTTAAAAAACACTCTAAATCATAGCTTGTTTTATGGGAAAAAAAAAGCCCCAAACTGCTGTATTTGGATGTATTGAACACCTTAAGTAATATACAAGTGCAATATATGAATTGGTACATGAGAAAATTCAAATGTGCCCCAATGCAAATTTTGGAGACATCGCCTGAATGTTCTCTGTACTAAACCGTCTCTAACTTAGTTCTGCTTCACTTTATCAAAGTCAACCTTTGCAGAGAGAATGTTCACATATTGTGCTATGATTTGGGATAGAGTTAGACCTTATAGCTGCATTAATTACAAGAAATAATTATCCTGAAAGTGATTTATTTTCAAAATCTCACACGTGTAGCCTTTTATTATAACCCCAACATGATTCAAATATCCCTAGTGGTTGCAGAGATACACCCTTTTTAGTTTGGGTATCCAATTTCCGAGGCCTAAACATAGGTTTTAAGCACATCATGTTGAGTTTTAAGATTAGCAACTTGTTTTTTGATAAATGCACCAAGCGTGAGTATTGGAGCAAGTGACTCATACAATATGAAGGCCTCTTGTTGTTGTTCGCCTCATTTTCAGGTTGTAGTGAAATAAGCAATAGTGTTTGTGTCTTATTAGTGAACAAAAGGTACTTGCAGATTTAAAAAAATAAATAAAAATTGCAACAGTATTTATGAAATAAGTTAACTGCAATTGACACATATGAGAAAAGAAAAAAACACAACAACAGCGTTGGAGTTGTTAAAGACTGCAAACAGGGTTAAACTAGCCTAGCTCAATGTGCTAGGCTAGTTTAACCCTGCTTGCAGGCTTTGCTTTCAGCCAGGCTCTTGGATCAGCCCCCAACTAAACACACAAAGATAGAATTCATATTGATCTCTTCTAATTCTCAGTAAGACAGAAAATATACTTCCCTAAGTAAGAATTAATTAAAAAAAGACACTGAGAAGGGCATTCATTTAAAACCTGCAGTACTTACTGTGATCTAAGCAGATTGTGTAATAGGCTCTTTAGCCTTGCAGTCTTTACCGCACTTTATTTGTCCCAGGGCGCATCCCAGAAACATTCTCATTAGCCATGTCATCTAACTACATCACTCCCTAGAAATAAAGAAAGAATTATAAAAAACACCATCTGGAAGAATTTGGTTCTCAAAGTGACCCCAGTAAACGGGAAAAACAATTCAGTTTTAACTTCTGTCTGCCCGTCAATTTGAATCTTTCTGTCTGAAAGAAAATCAGATTTTATTTTCTCTCAGTTCCTGTCCTAAAAAACATCATTGGGACTAATAATCCATCACGATCATCACTTATGAACCGCAAGATGTCTGTGGCTGTGTCTGTACTGAGAACCTGTCTTCTCTATTTTCACTCTTAATTTTGTTGCATTCGGGATGCTTCTGGGCATCAGCAAAGAACCTTTGGGCCCAACCTGAGTCTATAATCCACAGCCCATTAGCAGTGTGTGCGGTCCAAATTACATTCCCAAGTCGTCAAATACTTCCACTTTTTCACATCCCTCAGCATCTAATATCAAGGCACCCTTTAGCATCTGTATTAAGTTTGGCTAGCAGTACTAATAACCCAGTACCAAGTAGAATCAGAACTTCTCCAATCAAACGACACCTGCAATCGATCCTTTCTTGTCCAGATCTAAAAAACTAAAATGACTCATTTGCATGGTTTTGCTCGCAGCCATTGACCGCAAGAGTTTTATGATTAATTACTAACCGCAGCAGTTACAACCCATGCAGCCAGAAGTGCCTGCCTGCACACAGCTGCATATCTGAGCCGGCGGTTAGCAGCTAACGGTGCTAACAGCACAAACAGCACTAGCGATGGCAACATTGCTGAGAGAGCCAACCATTTTTTTTTAGCCTGCCAACTGCCACTGTGGTTTGGGTGACGCCGTTATCAGCGGTAACTGCTGCATGGTCGCTGTGCAGTGCGGTGGCCATTAGCTAGCCAGTGATACACACACACACATAGCCTCCATTCACACGATGGGCATCAAATGAAGTGCCAGATGTCCTGGTGCATTGCCATTGTTTTCAATATCCCAGAAGAGAACTCTTTTAGGGCTTTCTAAACACACATTTACATATGCTGTAAAATGATGAAAAAGGCTTTTCATATGTCAACAGTGTAAAGAAAAGCATTGCTTGTTTTCTTGCTTGATAAATTAATGAAACAATTAACCATTCATCAAAATGTCACTTTAATTGTCTGTCCACCGGGCACCAGTTAACCGATTAATGAACAAATTGCTCCACATGAAGAAAGTGAAGAAAGTGTCATCTCTCTACACATACACATGTACAACCTCAAGTCAGCTGCAATACTCAATACTATTTTATAGTTATTGTGTCTCAGAAATCCCACTTTTCTCCGTTCTCCCTCTCCAGTGTACACACACACACACACACACACACACACACACACACACACACACACACACACACACACACACACACACACACACACACACAGAGAGAGACGCACACCACAATGATACAATTTATTGTACTCGGGCCAAGTCCAGGGATAGCCTGAGGATGGGGAACAGTTGGCTGCCACATTTGGCTGGTTCCACACTGTTAGTCAGATATGGGCGGAAGTGTACAGGGGGAATAGTCTTTTAAATGATACCCCACTTTCTGTGTGCTCGCATGTTAGTGCACTGTATGCAAATGTAAAATAGATACACACACACAGTCCTTTACATACACATATACATTAATGAGTTTACAGTGTGTGTGCGTGTGTGTGTGTGTGTGTGTGTGTGTGTGTGTGTGTGTGTGTGTGTGTGTGTGTGTGTGTGTGTGTGTGTGTGTGTGTGGGGGTGGTTGCATTTGCTTCTGTCATTATTTGACAAGTTTTTTTGCTGAACATAAGCAAGCTGTCCTGACCAACTGGGCCATTATGCCTGCTAGTGAAAATGTGTGTGTGTGTGTGTGTGTGTGTGTGTGTGTGTGTGTGTGTGTGTGTGTGTGTACTCATGCAGGCTTCATTTCCTGACTCTCCCAACCTCTCGTACGCGACATCTTTTTCTTTTCTTCTAATAGATCTGTTAGGCATTTCAAAGAAAATGAAAATGTGTGTTAATGTTTACTGCTTTTCAACTACCACTACCATTAGTGGAATCTCAAATGTGTTGTTAAGACATTATTTGGCCCACAGCATGCTCACGTTGCCACGTTATTACTTTGCTTCATTGGAATATGTTGTTCGTCTACACAGCCTTCTTTTGTGTTGGTGCAGACAACAGTATTTTTCCTTTTAATATCAGTTTTTTGAACTTCTCCCCCCTATCCATCCTTGGTCACTGTCACATGCACATTCAAAATGCAAACAACATGATTTTTACTATACAATGAATAACACATGCATGTTATCTCTTGTTTTGGTATCTCTCCACAGCTACACATTTTTATTTATTTATTTCATTTTCATTTTACACTTTCAAAGTATAATGAGTTCTCCACTTGGCTTCTTTATTAATTAAGAGTATTTCCTTGTAAATTTGAGTACACGCTAATATGGGAAGCAACCTGATGACTGAATTATAACTCTACAAACAATATATATATATATATATATATATATATATATATATATATATATATATATATATAGAGAGAGAGAGAGAGAGAGAGAGAATATAGTTTTAAGTATTTTTTATATATATATACAAAACATATCCTGAAAAGTAAAATCGTTAGCAAGTGAAAAAGACATTTCACCAAATGTTCTGAGCCATATCTCCAGTCTCTTTGTTATGCTTTGTTAAGCTCTTTATCGTGCAATACCAATACTGTATGAGGAAGGTGCTTAATTGTCCCATTTAAAAAAAACTTGACCTTGCTGGATTCTAATTAATTAGTGTGGTATGAAGGTTAATTAGTAACGAAGGATGTCCATGCATCATAAAGCCCCTTGCCATAACCCACTGTGGCAGTCAAGCAGAACAACAGTCATCAGTCATCCCCTTTGAGGGAAAAGTAACTGAAGTGATACTCAAACGTTTACCTCCGAGTTCATTTCTGTCCAGCTCGTATTCATTGACCCTTTTTGACAGATGGGATACTGTATTTGACAAATCCATGAGTTAGGAAGTCTCATTGTATTTGATTTAAGATACAGACAACATACAGAAGAGAGAATGTTTTGGTTGAGTTCTGTAGTTGTTCTTTGTCACACACACACACACACACACACACACACACACACACACACACACACACACACACTGAGTAAAGCCTGGAAGCAAGGTGGTTTCCCAGCAGCATCATACCATTGTAAGGCCAGATTGCTTTATGAGGGGGAGTAGAGCTAGCTTTTAATTTATATAATTAAAATGAACAAGCACTGTGACATCACAATTATTTATAGTTTTTTTCTGAACATCATAATGTGTAAATAAGCTTCTTAAATGAAAAGGTTATTATGACAAAAGGAGGCTATGGCTTCTATATCATAGGTGACCATCATGGGTGGTGGTGGAGGTGGGCTGTGTTGATAGCAGATATATTCATGAAGCTGTAATTTAAATTATTGATTCTGTGGAATTGATGTCAATTAAGTTTAAAAAGGTGAATTTAAGAAATTATGTAACATTGAGAAAAAACCCAGAGGGTTAAATACGCAACTCCAATGGTATATCAAAATATACTGTTGTTTGTGCATTGTTTATGAGTGGGAAATGTTCATACTTACAATATTATTGTACAATAGACTATTTGATGGAATTCACTACTACTTTAAATTCAAAATTTGTAGGAAAACTATGCTCACAGAAATAACGTCGAAATCATGTTACTTGATTTGCAGGTATCATAGAGCGGATTCAAATCCTGGATTACATTTTCTTGCCAAAAGGAAATCAACGAAATATTTATTTATTTTTACAATTTTATGTGGTATTATTTCTTTGTTGTATATAACAGTGCAGTTGATTCATCCTGTGTGTGTAAAACAAAAACAAACTCTTTCTTAATTTGTACTGGGCACACACACTGTTATGCCATAAATGGTTCTTTTTTTAAATATTAACCTAGCAAAATTCAATTTTCAGTCTTCCTTTTTCCAATAGAAATTATTTTCCATCACTCCAGTCTAGCTCTCCTCGGGCTTTTTACCCCCCTTGTAACGCCAGGGCCTTGTTATGTTCACTTAGGACTTAAAGGCAGCCATTTGTAAGCTCTCACATTCCGCAGGGAACCATCCTCAAAAGTCACTACCTCAAGCTTTTCATAGGATTTTGAAATCAAATCCTTGGGAAATGCTCAAGTAGAGATGGCTCTCAAACTGCTGAGATGTGCAGTTCTCCATTTATGTGTGGAGTGGTAATTGACAGGAAAGGTAGAGGAGAGGAAAGCAGAAGGGAAGGAGCCTTTTATTAATGTCACAGGTATAGGACTGAACGCCTGTCGCCGGGTTTGCATATAAGTCTCTGATTGTAGCCATTCAGAGCGGGAATATTCCAAAGCACGTGGATATAATCTGTACTATACTACATCCTGGATGTCTGATTGGAGCATTTCAAATAACACAAGGGATTTAGGGTGGTGCGACAAGGACAATATATCAAGTTCAACTGCTGGTGCTTTGGATGTCTAACATCATAATAGTGGGCTGTTCTTGGTCGCTTTATGCCACTAAGAATCAATGCCTAGAATGAGCTATCATAATGTGATGAATTATTCAATATGTTAAAGCTTGGGACAAATGAGAAGATTACTCCCACACGTGTTTTCTAATTGTGCCACATCCCTGCACTCTCTTACTTCTCATTTTCACCTTGGTTATATTAAAAAAAACATACTTGCTGTACAAGTATTACTGAATATTTGGCTTCCAAAAAATTCCTCCTCCACTAAAAAATAAAGAATCTTCCTTTCCTCTCTGTTCAATAGCAGTCAAGGGAAAATGGAAAACTTTAATGCGACCAAATAAACTATCCATAGAACAATATTAACAAGCAGAAGAGATACTTTTTAAACTAGAGGGATTCCACTGCATGTCATTTTCCTTTCAGATAACGGGGAATAATAAACTTTGGCAACTAGATCAGATCAGATGAACAGATTGTCTATTCATAAGGAATTATTATCCAAAAATAAATATCACCTTTAAGACGGTCTGCATATTATGTTGTTTACTATTTTCTCTTTCGAAAAATTAAGAGAGAGACCGAGAATAACCAGATACACACAACCTCAGCACTAGATTTACAGATGGACTAAGTGACATTGAGCAATCATTCAAGTTTTCCTTTTTCTCTTTAATTGTTCCCTTGATGGTGATTTAATTTCTTCATGGCAAACCTCCACACCACCCAATTATCATTTAGTTTATGATGAATATTACAAAGGTTACTTTCTTGATCTTCCCACTGAGGCCAGGATTAAGCCATGGGGTGGTTAGACATTATCTCTGTTTCAGTAATTGAGTTAATGTGATAAAATGTACAATGTTCAGCAGAGTTAACTCCCTAAACCTTACAAAGTATTCAGAGCATTCTGACAATTCAACAATGTCATACATGTTTGCAGACTGTATGTCTTATTCCACCTTTAATCTTCTACTGCCTACAACTTGCAGTGGCCTAGCATTTCAAAAGTTACAGTGCACAGTACGTTATAGTAGTAAGTCTATCCACAGCAGCCATTTTTTTCTTTAATACATTCAAAACATTACAGAGTACAGAATAGTTTGTGGCTGCACATGCAGGTGCAGTCTTGGTGTCAGCGAAAATACACAATCATGTGTGCACAGTTATCTCAATATGTGTTATTATTTCTGCTCAGCCAGGACAATTATGTGACCAGGCGAGTGTGTGCGAGCGTCATTCGTGAGTGCAATCGTGCACCTCTGTGTCTGTCCATGGCTATAACCTCGCATTCTACAGCAGCAAACTGCATAATATTTTGAGCGGGCAGTTATGGCTGCACGCTCAAGGACCTTTCTTTCTTTCTTTCTTCTCAAAACACCTTTTTATTTCCTGTTTTGTACTGCCATGCCAGCCGGCATACTCCTCTTTCCTCTCTCCTCTCCACTGCTGCACAGTAAATTTGCTCAAGTAAATTTTACTCAAATTGAAAAAAAAATGTACAGAGTATATTTGACTCTATTTAGTGTTCATATTTAACTCTACATGAGGATGCATTTAGTAGAATTGGATTTTATTCTATATAGAATTGGATTCAAGTCTATATAGAATTCTATATAGAATTTGATTCAATAATTTGATTCGATTCTATATAACATTTAATTCTATATAGAATTCAATTTGATTCTATATAGAATTGGATTCAGCTCTCTTCCGTCCCATAAACCGTCAGCTCATTCCAGCGTAGCGAGAGGTTTCATGGCGGCGGAAACGGAACTTAAGGAACCGTGGTGGGCGTGGTCACGCTGTTTTACTCCTATAGATTTTATTCTGAATATTTGCTCCTACTCTACTGGCTATTGCTAGTAATTACGCTCCAAAATGATGAAACATGACTCCTTTAGAGGAAAATAATAGTAACTCCGGAAAAATGACTCTGTCACCCCCTACAATGGGGGGGTGACAGTTTGCGCTGTGTTTGTCTAGTAGCTAATGGAATGGACGGTGTGTCTGGCTAACAGCTAACAAAACCACCATACACAGCTAACGAAACCACCACATACGCTAAGCTGATGCGTAGATCTCGGTCGCTGCTCACTTTTATTGGTTTGAATGGTGTGTTTGGCTAACCAGTAACAACTCAGTATCTATAGGTGTAAAGCAGGTAAGTCGAATAATTGTAAGTCGTGCATGGAAATGTGAAAAGGAACACTGATTCTATCATTTGATGGTCTTTAATGATGGTGTCCATGGCTCAGTATTGCACATTATTCATATTTATGTTCTCCTTCGCTTTTAGAGAATGTGTGAGTAAGAGAGATAAAGCAAGAAAGAAAGAAGGAAAAAGACAAGAGGAGGGAGGCAGAGCGAGCAAGAACAAGGCATTTAAAGAGTGATATAAAATAGAGTGTCCTGTCTTAAATCACAGGCCTTGCCCCAGTGGAGGTAGGCTGTGATTACTATGATGTAAGGTGTTGGCTGAATGCATTTACATGTTCTCAATGACAAATTCACCTTGTTGGAGCTCAAGCCAATGAGATAATAGTGTTCAGGGGCATTGTACTTACAGTTGTATATACAGTGTGGAACAAAGTGTTTTGTTGCGCTCTCTCCTGCTCAGATGTTCCCTTTGAAACATATCGGACATACTGCTATGTTTATGCAATCCATGATTCGCCTGAGCCATTTATATCAAACTGTTCATCTCAGTTGTTTATTCTATATTCCCAAGGATGGGGAAAAATGGTTACGTATCAAATTCTTTTTTTTCTTTTTTCAAACTTTGCATGCCATCAGCAAATCATTGAGAAGCCACATGGGATCTTGAACCAGTCATGGTATTTTGCTAATGGCATTTAGTTTGATTGATTTTCTATTAAAATAATTAATGAAAAAAAAAAAAATGAAAAACTCGTCATAAATTAGTTTGACAATGACATTGAAAATATTTCAGTGTTGACTAAATCAACACTTTTCTACATGTGCATCATAAACATGGCTTATGGCAACATTTGACAGCAGCTTTGTAGCAGTAACAGTGAAGCTCAAGCTGAGTGGCTTCAAAGCTGGAATGAAGGAAGTCAAAGATATCGCCTGCACACTTACTCCATGGCAAAAAAGTTTAATAATGAAGCATTTTCAGCATCAAAACGTTGTCATTATGTCACCTTTGTCTTCATTGATAGCTTTGCACCTCCGGGATGTGCGTAATTACTCCCCTTCAACTCAAAGCTGACATTAATTCATGTTCTTTGACATTTGTCATTATTTATAAAGATAATTCTTTTTGTATTATTCATGTTGGAGGTTTACCACCAAAAAATCCCTGTGCATAAATTGAAGAATACATTTCCCAATTAAATGCTTTTCATAAATATTGGCAAAATTGCTTGTCCTCATTCTCTTAAAACGTGTGTTCTCCGTGACCTTTAGTGACTTGTATTTCACACTGACGAAATAAATAACCTTCCAACAATACATCACTTTTAAGTTCATACTGCAATGATTCAGTTTCCTTCTCAGTGTTTCATCACATCCATTAAGCTCACTATGGTTGATGTTACTATGGTAGAAAATAACAATCGTAAAAGCTGTCCTTTGGTGTCCTTAATTACTGGGAGATATTCCGGCCTGTTTGTTGATACTGTAACCTACCTCCCTCGTGACCTGAGAGACTTTTAACCCTTTTAAAGATGATTTATTGCAGATACACATTCTTTTTAATTATCCCTGCAGCAAGGTGTCCAACAGATTTGTAAAACCATTACTGAAAATCAATACTCAGCTTTTAGGTGATGAATTAATTAATGAAGTGTGAAGTTTACCTTGAGTGCGGGCCCATTGATGAAGGGAGAAGGAGACACAGTGAAGGAGAGGGAGGGAGAAAGAAGGAGATGTGGTTGAGGTGACTCTTAATGATTCCATATCAGTTGGTTTGGAGCATTTTAGCTATCTGTTAATTGCACTTAATTTGTGTTTTGATTGAAATGATTTGAGGGTGAGGCTGGGAAACAAACATTTCTCCACGGGAGACGGGTGAGTAATTTCTCCCTTATGCCTTCGGCAGCCAATCTCCCAGACTAATGGATCATTATCGTCGGACCAATTCAACCGAAAGAATTTAGTCTGTGGAGCTCGACTGATTCTTTTTTCATCCTTTGTTTTCTTCATTTTGATCTACGTGTTTTTTGCTTGGTTGGTTTCTCCACAACTCATAAGCCCCAATAGTAACAGTCCTTTGACCATCTGGGAATGAATCCCACCTTTTTGTTTGTTAATTCTCCAAAAACGTGACTTTAAATGCATAACAATGCCACGGTACTGTAACTGAGCTCTAACAAATGTTAAATTAAATTATGAAAAACCTACCCGTCTACAGAACGGTGCTTAGCCGTTGTAGGGTGATAAAGCAAACATGATAGTTAACATTGTTGACTCTTAAATATATTTATAAAGTGTGTCACTACTGTTAAAGAATGTTTGTGTATTGGTGTACATGGAGGTAGATAGAACCATGGGATGAGAGCCAATGACAGAGAAACGGAGCCAGTGAGATATGTTTGTGACCTGCAGTATATTCTATATATAACTATTTTTTTTTTTTAACCTATGCAAAACATTTTGCAAAATGTCTCATTCCATTCCATGTCTAAATTAAACAGCCCTGCGGCTGAAATGACTACTTTTCTTAGGGTGCACTACCTTGCAACTAATAGTCCCCATTATTCATGGCCCTACAGCAGAGGTCACGACCATGAGGTTTACTTTTTTTTTTTACCTCTCTAAATTGGAAGTGGAGAGAAAATGAATGGAGACACCCACACGTGGGGTGAGCTATAGATTTGACTTTGACTTGCCCTCGAACTGCAAAGTGAAAATAGTTTAATGTATGTTATGTGGACTGTTGGAGATTGTGCTGGAGGTCTCAATGGGTGTTGATATCAAAATACATTTTGTTTGAAATAAAAGCATGTTGGAATTTATTTTTCTTTATCCTGGGTGATTGTCTAAACCAGATTTTGTTTTCCTCCTTGACAAAAATATTGAATGTCATACATTTAATTTAAATACAAATTGTATTTTATAATTGCATAATGGTGATTTTACTTAGCTGGATATTACATGACAGTCAGAGCTTCGTTGCAATATTGTGCATCAAAGTCAGAATGCCCTCTGGTTTCTGTTTAGGTTTAATAAACAAAGAACATTAAGCTAATCCGTATCGACAAACTTTTAATGAAAGTATTCAGATTTTTTAAATTTTTACTTTTGACTGTAATACTGCGGAAGTTCTTGGAAGTAACAATTACAAAATCAAATGTAGTGAGTTAGCGAAAAAAAAAAAAATGAGATCTGAATTTTCAACAAAAAGCAATTCCACGAAATCCTCAAAAAGGCTTGTATGAGACTGGAAAGAGTCCAATTTTACCAAACTATAAAGTCTATCAGCAGAAAAGAAGAGCTTTTTCTCCAGTGTTCAATTTGTCTTAAAATCTGATATTTCCGAAGTCCCCAGGAAAAAAAAAGCACTATAAAGGAATTATTCACCTCAAGCAATAAACTGACCAGCCAATCCAGAGTGAGTCTTCAATTTCCCACAACAGCCAAGAGCAAGCTATTTCTGATAACACAGATATCTGATAAATTGGTGATTTTAACAACCAGCAGTAGCATTAAGGTGATGGGTTGGAGCCTGGGACTGTTTGTCACCTTGTGAGTTCAAGGTCTGGCTTTAGAAAATGGAGACATTTTGCCTTGAGATTGAAAAATCCTCTTTAGCTGATGTTCCCGTTGTTGAGCCTGACCTTTTCCAGGCAGGGATATTAAGTTCTCACGGAGAACCGCAGAGTCCTTCAGCTGGCTCTCTGCTTCATCTAAACACAACTGAAGCGCCGTTACATTTAAGTTTCATGACATGAAGCATAAACTAGTCAAATGTAACATGAACAACATTGTCAGCTTATGCTCTCGTCAATTTTACATATTATTTCCCCTATTAATTACTAACACCATCTGTACTTTTGCTTGCAACTTTATATCAAGCAAATTTAGACTTTTGTATCTTCATCTTGTATTCACACAACTAATCATGCCATGGCTTTAAGTAAGAAATAAATGCAGACATACATTTAGATGCAACATGCATGGGTCATACCAAACTATCTAGCATCCATTAGAATCCTATCCTTATTTCCAGCCCTGCGCATTGCCCTGTTTTATCATTTATTTTCTAATTACCAGCAAATGGTGGAGTCTGATAGGATTGTATGTCTTCCGGTAGCTCCATTGTCTGTTAGGCAAGATGGATTCCCCTTTGGGGCGAGCAATTTATCAGCTTTGCAAGTCCATATATTGTCTTAAGCATGAGGTAATGTAGCACTGATCCACCCGGATACTCTCTAATATCAGCATTGAAACAAAGTATTCCTGTTTAGAGACCTCTGGTCCTCTCAGTATTGCATGTTTCCTTTTTTTAAGTTACGGTTCAGGGTTTACTTTATTGAGATGACCTCACTTCATAGGTAGGAGACATTATTTCTGGGTTTGTGGTCATGTGTGCCTCTGCTACTGAAGGATTACCGCATGCCAAATAGGAAAAACACTACCCACTCAACTCAAATGTCTGGTTGCATGATCTGCTGCATATTCCTCAATTAATTAACAGGAATTAATTATTTTTGTACATGCATTACACATGTAAACAACCCTTTTAACAGGATAAAATTAAATAACAGGAACCACATTATGAGATTTTATTTTTTACAGCCCACAATGTGAAAGGGCATTTTAAGGTTCAACCACTGCATATTTCACGCTTATGTACTTCTTTTCATCGGACCTTGATTTGACACCATCCTGCCAGTGCTCGAGCACAGAAAGATTCAAAGACGTGAACGAATAAGTTAAGGAATGGAATGTGCTCTCGAATAAAATCCGTCACAAATCAAATTAGAAAGATTAACGGTGAGAGGAGTGAAGTGCACCATAAAATGTCAGTGAGTGAAAGACCCACATTTAAAGTGGGACGTCTTCCACTGGAATACATCTTTTCTGGACTTTGTGGCCAGATCCTGTAATTTCAAGGTACTGTAAGTCAGCACAGGCAAGGGGGCTATTAAACTTCACGAAGCACAGGTTCATTGAGAGTTGGGTTTAACTGTTCAATTACAAAACAGTAAAATATGAATAACTCTTTCCTACAACACGTTTATACCAATTTCATGATATTTTTTGACACACCACTGTATTTCAGTGTCACTGTATTTGACAAATGTTTGCATGCTTTTTATCTGTCACTCAGATTTTCCAGTACACTATTGTCAAATTTGGAAAGTGTGTCCGATAGAGAGGGAAAGAGAAACGGAGAGAACGAGCAAGAGCTGTCGCGGAGAGATGAAGTCGGTGAGTGAAGTTGTAATTTCCCCATTGGCCATTGCTTTTCAGAATAAATAGACACAATAGTGCCGGTAACGTCTTTGCCTCCTCGATCGATCATCTGATCCACTTCCTCAACACGTGTACGCTTGTTGTTGCTGTGCAACACATTTGTTACTCCACTCACACATCTCCACCCAGAAAGCCTCACGGAGCTCTAAAACATAGATATCTGTGCTGGTACTGTATTGTACTGATGTTTCCTCTGTATGTATTTCAAAGGTAGTGTTTTGATACTGTGTATGCAGGGTGTTGAAACAGTTTGATGCATATGCTATGAGAGTGGTGGAGTGTGTGCATAGTGAGTGGGTGGTCAAGCGACAGAGAGAGAGAGAGTGACTGGTTCAGAGCAGACAGATGTTGGCAATCGGCGAAAAACATAATTCATCTTGAATGACTATCTCCAAGTATTCTCTGTGTAGCCAACACATACAGCTTATAGATCCCCATAGACACACCTGTTTGTACCTTGATCTATTATGTATCTATCCAGGTCAAAATGTTGTCTGCATCCTTATTTCTTATTTGAAAGAAAAAAGAAACTATTCCTGTGCACCCTGCCCCTGTTATCCCCTTTGTCACCTGTTTTTCTTCAGCTCCTCTTATTCTCATTATTCCCACCATTGACCTCTTCTTTATGCAGAATTCTTCAACGAGCAAGGTTGTAGATTTTCATGTTTGAATTTCCTGTCCGACAAGCCTTTTGAAAACAGACATTAGAGAGGGTAAAGGTAAAGACACAGAGGAGAGGGTGGTAGATGGGTAGGTAGGTAGAGATAGATAGATAGATAGATAGATAGATAGATAGATAGATAGATAGATAGATAGATATACCTTGACAGATCAATCCCAGGGTAATTATCTAGTTTAATATCAGCTCTGATTCTAATATATATTTATGAAGTCTCCTGACATCCTAGTTACCACAGCAGCAGGTGTTCGGTCGATGTACACAGCCTCGGTCTCAGACAAACACATGAACAATGGAGCATTGGGTTGAAGCCTAGAATATTACTTCAGGACACACACACACACACACACACACACACTTGTTTCTCAAGCAAGAATTTCCCAGAGGTTGACAAGCTTCACTTTTGGTGCTTCCAAGGTCAAAAATAACTCTATGTATCATTACAATCTACAGGTGCTTGTGGAATCCCAATGGCTAGTGTGTGTGTGAGTGTGTGTGTGGGTGTGTTTATCATGACCAGTACGTGTGTATTTTGTGTGTGTTTTATGTGAGTGTGTTGGAATGGAAATGAGCCCTTCGAGTATGGCTAAAGGGCTCTCATCCTCTCTCACAAGATAGATAGGATCTTAACAAGCATGAGAGCAGAAGGGAAGTGTGTGTGTGTGTGTGTGTGCGTGTGTGTGTCTGTGTGTGTGTGTGTTTGTCCTCTGCCTACAAATTTTTTCACATTTCTATTGCATCAAATCACAAAGACGATTCCGTTGCTTTTCTGACTTGTGGTCTTGGCCGGTGGTGAGCTGCAAAAGTTCGTCGATCAAATATTTACCAGCATATATCCTGGTTCACATCACAAGCAAGCGTTATTTATGTTGGTGGTGAAAGCACAGAAGCTGCTTTCAGACGGACGGTGTCACCTCAAAGGATCCTGCTGCTGTTATGTTGTGCTATCAAACCTTTGATCGTCCGAATCTTTTCTTCAATGAATGCATTCTTTTAGTCTGTATCGTCTGTGTAGCCAAGACATATAGCTCATATCTCCACAGACCTCCACAAAAACCCATATTTCACATATTTCATATTCTATCATTCTACTGAACGTAGCCAGTTGATTCTTCTACTCCAGTGTGTCGCACCTCTTTCCTCTTCACATTTCTTTCAGCTGGTGAATGCTTTTAGAGCATGAACGCCTCACTGGGTTGTGTTGGAAACAGGCACGAGGCTGTTTCTGTTGAGCGTGTAGCGCTGACACTGTGTGGCCTGTTGTGGGGAAGAATTGTGTATTGCATTCTAAGCAGATTAGGTGAAGCTTAAAAAGTGACTGTGTGGCAGAAATCGATGCCAGCTCAAAAGCAGCATGGAAGGATAGCTGTTCAAAGGTAACTTCAAATAATAAATATGTTTTTGTTAGCGGATGCCGTTAAAAGCTTTGGTCAAGCAGACTGGATGTGGGAATGAGTTGTGCTCATTAAAACAACAATTTGTTTGCCTTTTTGACGCAACTTTGTCGAAGCCACAAAGGGATATTTATTACATGTTATTTGACTATGTGCAGCGTCATACATTTGGTGTAATATTGCACACCAATTATAAGTTAGAACACGCATGCATGGTTTTAGAATCACCAAGTGCAAAGGCAAAAGTATCTGGAAGTTTTATGATCATATAAACGTGATGGAATTAACTTTTATTGTTAAACTGGAATTTCACGGTATTCTGATTTCTAATATGAAAAAAAATAAAAATGAACATGTGATAAAGTCATGTCCGCATGGGACGCATTTAGAAGAATGACTGAGCTGCAGCCAGTGGGAATAAGCAGTCCGATTAATTACATCATTATTTGACTTCATGCTAATGTCGTCACTGAACTCACACGCATGAGATATAACACATTGTACCTCACTGTCTACCAAGAACTGAACAAGACATTGCATGGAAGTGGGACCAGTGTGCAGCCTAGTTCATAAAACAGAAAGTACAAGCATTTTAACCTTTTTTATTTATTTCTGGTAATGGTTTGGCTAATGTATGCATGCTGGCCATTTGTAAAATGCTAGATTGGGGTTGGTTTGCTTGACCACATTGAACATGATATACCGTCTATATACTGTAGTACTGCACTGTAAAACATGTACTGTGTGTTGTGAAATATGTTGTATATAATTGAATTAACCACTGCTGTCGGTGGCATTAAAGACACAAGTTAGGCGATGGGGGAATGGATTGGTGGGAAAGGAGAGGAGAGCTGATATGCAGCCTTCATTTAACAGGCAAACTCTCACCACCGTAAGAGAAAGTACGAACACACTACATCATTTGTCCCGCATGAAGTGAATCTACATGCACGGAAAACAAAAGAGGCCTGCACTTTTGCTATTCTGTCTGCGCCACAAATGTCTTGCTACAGTGCTTGTAGAAATTGTGTTATATTTCCCTCGTGCATTAGCTCCATTTCACATTTTTTGCAAATTCCATCCGCTGTGTATGCAAAAGAGAATCCTCGCCGGCCGGTGGTGGAGTGTGGCGTGATGGCAGAGCGTCGGTGCTTCACTGCACAGTGAAATAACGGAGCCAAATCACAGCATGGATTCCAGTTGGGTGGGAATGTGCAGCTGCTGACGCATTCTCACAATCTATTGCAGATGTATATTTCCCTGACCCGCTCCCTGGGTCTCGGATTTAGTTTTCCTCTTTTTAAGTGTGATACATATGCTTTAAGTACATCAATGCAACCTGGAACTCAAGTGATATATTATATTGTTTTAAAATTGTTTACTTAAAACAGGGTTGTTATGCCTCCTCTGCAGTTTAGACAGGTTTACCTCCGTGTTTCGATCTCTCTTACAGAAAAACTGTACACTTTGAAAGAGTGTTTGTCATTGAGTTGGCCAGCTGGAAGACCTGGATTTGCCTTGATGGTCATTATTAATACAAGTGTTTGACTTGTTAAACGTGTTTTTGTGAATATTGTTGTGTGTGTATCGTATCGTATGCATTCATGTGTATCTCAGTATGTGTGTGTAACTGCTACTTTAAGTGTTCCTGTATGTGCACATGGTACCAATTCAGGGCATTAAGAGTGTAGAGACAGACTGGACATGTTGGGAGAGAGAGGGGTAGACGTGCTGCAGGAATGGAACTGTAGTAATCGTTCATGATCTGTAACCCCTCTGCTACGCCGGTGCAGGACTATAGTGAATGGAAGAACCAGATGAACAGCACGTTGACTGTGTATTGACTTTTCCCTGGGACTCCCCACAGAACTAATCAAGCCTGAATGGCAAACACCCAACTGTCAAACTTTTGTTAGTACATTATTTCAACATTATGGTTCAAATATCTTTTATATAATTGTATCTTCTTTTTTTTTTAATCTGGAGAAAGTATAGGAGTACCGGGGAAATAATGTATTAATCAGGTAGTATTTAAATATGTATGCAGTATGTGATCGGGTCAATAAGATAAACCATTGTTACTCTTTTTTCATTTTTCTCTTTGTTGTCAGAAATATACTATGTCATCGAAATGTGTAATTGTCATGGCTTCACTGTAAAATGATGAAATCAATCATTTGTTTCCTTGTATTTCACTCCGGCTAACAGCACCAGCACGTCTACACGTCTAGATGCAAACAACAATACAAAGTCAACGTCAATAGCCAAATGGGCAATCTTCATGAACTCCCCATCTCTCGCACTGCCAATATCTTCCTTTATCTCTCTTTCTCATCAGTAACTATACTACATATTCCCATTTTCAATTATTCTGGCTGAGGGCAATATGTTTTAATGATGAGCTGTTTCTCTGAGTGCAGTCTCCAGCTTTGCCAGCTCGAGCAGTAATGCCTTTTGCACATGTCAGGGTCGGGCCCTAGTTGTAATCTGAGGCTCATTACAGCTGGTGAGGCCAAGAGCAGAAACGGAACACAACTTCTCCCTGCAGCGCTGAATTACTTTTCCTCCACCGGGTTCCCCTCTCCCTTGTTCAATGTTTCTCTCTCTGTCTCAGCTGCTTCACAGTTTGTCTTTGATCTCTTTCTTTCCTGTCCTGCTCTCACCCGCCCCGTCTCTCTCAATCTCAATATCTGGCTCCCCCCCGATTTGCCTCTCCATTTATTTCTCGGTCTCTGTTTCTTGCTCTCTCTCTCTCTCTCTCTCTCTCTCTCTCTCTCTCTCTCTCTCTCTCTCTCTCTCTCTGCCTTTCGCTCTGTCTCGACACTCCTCTGGGGGAGCTCACAGAGTACAATGGTTTTGGAGTTGCAGGCTAGTTTTATTGAGTTTGCTCAGGGTCCTGGAAGGGCCTATTTACCAATAAGGTCATGATGAGGTCCATCAAGTCTATGAGCAAACCCTCAAATCCCCCTCGAACCAGTGTGTTTATGTGTGTGTGTGTGTGTGTGTGCGTCTGTCTCCTGCATGTTCTCACAGTTTTCCTTCGCTGTATATTAGATTTCTAGATCCTTCATAGAGGCGGGCTGATCTTGTATATTGACAGGTAAGTGTAGTATTGACAGCATTGTGAATAACCTTGTTAATCAGACCTGGCTCTACATACAGAGTACTGTTCTTCAACTCTTTTCATACTTACATTGAAGGCTTACATTATTCACCATGAAGCTTTTCCTGCTAATCTCCGTTACGTACATCATGACAATCTTTATCTTTACAAATCAAATGATGTATACCTGATACCTGATGTCTGTATCATCACCTGTAAAAGTCATTTTAGTCAAAGCTAAACTATATTGATCAGCTGATAGTTCATGTATAATACAGATAATGTGTTTTTCTTGATTTAGACGGTTCTGTTTTGGACAAATCAAGTTCCCCTCATAAACAATGCACTTCACCTGATCACATGACCTCATCACCTCATCTTTCAAATGCAAATAGTCTCACTTGAGTCTCTTGTCAGGGTCTTTACTAAAATGCATATTCCTTAGATTTGAGGTTTTAACCACCAGTTTAAGCTTTAAGCTTAACACTCAAAAGGAATGTACATTTTGAAGACTGCAAGATAATGATAGACCATCAGACAGGTAATAAAAACTAGATTTAAACAATGCCAGTTCAACGACTCTCTAGCATAATAAAAACTCAGGGGCTTTAGTTCCTGACTCTAAACTTGAATTGGATCTTACAATATCACGTACAAGCTTTGTGACTCTACATAGTCTAATGCCAGAGAGTGAGACGTCATCCAGAGGGCTGTGTCTTTTGGATAGAGGCATTATATTTACATAGAGCTCAATAAGTACAAGGTGAGAGTTATACAGACACCAACTAGGAAGCACTTCCTAATACAAGCCATGATGCGTAGTCTGTGTTAACACAGCACCGAGAGCAGACACTTTAACCTGGCAGGCTGCTTATTCATGACCAAACTTCAGCTCACAACAAAGTGTGCTCACAAAATACTTACAATTTGACCTATTTTAAAATGTACTTTCATGAAAAGGACAAGAAAAGCAGAGAAAAATCAATCAATGTCTTACAAGTTTGTCTAAAACAATAGACAAGGAGGAAGAGCTTATGACACGACTTCTTCTGGATTGCTGTATTTTAAGAGGTCTGGCCTTTCTGCTCTTTCATTTTTCCACAACGAATATTTAAAGAAAACTTTCCTCTGTGTCTGCTAGATAGAAATGTGGGATTATGTTAAACAGAGGAAACTTTTCTTGACTCCTTGGGGTATATACGGATAATGTATCCTTTACGGGGATTTGTGTCTATCAAACAAGAGTGAAATGTTATATAAGAAAAGTATATCTGGGAGGGATGTATTCAGCTGTAACAGATCCGTTCCCTTTCTCAGTCACTTTTTGACGTTCTTAGATATAATAGAGGAGCTGAGGAATTGACTGCGTGGACAGTTTTTGAATGTTTGAATACATGAACCACTGCGTCAGAATAAAGATGGACTTTGTTCAATATTCACAGACTCGAGACATGATGGACTATTTTGAAATGAAAAGCTGGTCATATAACAACAAAAAAAGTGCCTGGTTTTCTGAGAGGAGAGCTGATGTATTCCTTTAAATGGGAATGTCTTTTGTAAAGACACTGAAGAATAGCTAATGCCATTTATTCTAGGATTAGTGTTAATATGTAGATCTTTATTTGTTTTATACATAATTGCATAAAAAATATTTCTTCAAATGAATTTATCTAATTAAATACATCTTGGCATTTCAATTACTTAAATCTTGATACAGGAAATGTAATTGTGTAACTGTATTTAATCCTCCAGAGTTTGCAATAGGCTGAGACACTCTTTCAACAATCATCTTTCTCCCATCAGTGTAATTGAGTATCAAATTACCGAGCTTTCTCGAAATAACTTTACCTTTCCAAACATAATCAGCAAGTGCTAATCTTGTAGTGTTCCAAGCATGTTGCTCTCAGACAGCTGGTCTGCAGGGAGTTACTGGAATCATTGTTATGGTCACTGTGTGATAGGTTCGTGGCCTCGATCGTATCATGGTTATGCTCAATTTATGAGCTGTGAGTCTGAGTCAGAGCAGGAAATATGGAAACTCAAATCCAATGAGGGAAGACCTTGGAGGATCATGAGCACAGACAGAAGAGGAAGGAGGGGGAGATGTAAGAAATGATATCCTTCATGAACAGTGTTAAAGGCTAAGAGAGAAACAAATATTAAGAAACAGCAGCAGTTAAACTAAATATGAAGGTCAAAAAATGCATTCTACAATACAAACAATAGTTTGTTGTAGAAATATCCTGAGCCAACTTGGCTGTTGTTGGGTTTGAGTGGTTTTCTGTGCTGGAAGATCATGTGGGAAGAACTCAGCTTTGTAACACTGCTGTAAAATCAAAAGTGGACTTTTTTTTTTTAATTTCCAACAAGACCAACACACTGATGTGTTTTCTCTTGTTAAATAATTTTCTTCTAAGTTAGAATAGTTTTTTTATTTATTTCAGATTTCATCTAAATAGCTGGTTATAAAACTGGTTAAGTGAAAAAAAAAAAAGAAGAAAAAGAATTACATAAAAAAAGAAGGTACAAATCAAAAATAAGAAAACAAGTATGAAAGGCATGTGCGAGACTCCAAAAGTGTTTCTTATTAAAAGAAATTAAGCAATGGCTCTTT